>OY982576.1:11367728-11963021 GCA_963859945.1 Euplagia quadripunctaria | reverse complement strand
TTTAATTGAAAACTTTTTAATGATGACTTAAAAAAATCATTGAAAATTCTGTATATAACCGAGCGATAGCGCTAAACGATTTACATATCTCTCGACTGATAGATAAATGAACTACCGCCGGATCTAGTTAATGCAACTACAGAAAGGAACATTAAAAATAAATGAAAAACCTTTTTCTTTTCACATAATTATGTCACAAATATAAGTATATATGATAGGCAAGAAATTATATTTTTTAGTAGTACAATAATTTATGACAAAATAGATGTTACACTTAAAGATTGCTTTAAGTGTAACATCTATTTTGTCATGCACATGCACATCAAATTCGGATGTAGAGGCAACCGGATGGCGAGTGGTAATCTGGGTCTTGAAGTGATACTGAACCCCCGTACCATCCGAATAGATCCCAAATGGACAAGGGCGGAGATAGGGGGGTAGAGCATAACTTAAAATTTTTAAACGAGATAATCGAATGAAAATGCGGTTGCTTTAAAGTTTATATACTGGGCACTTTCACTGAAAAACAATCCTTTAAAGCCTGTTTAAGTTTTTTGTCTGTTAAAGTTTTTGGCAGTCGCCAAAAGACCCTTTTTTGGCGACTGCCAAAAAACCCTTTTTTCGAATTTCTTAACCAAAATTTAAAAAAAAATGTTAGAATTGTTAAAACCAGATGTCATTGATACGCACAACTCCTTACACTTATTAGAGCTTAAATTTCGAATGCCATGCAATTAGTATTTGAATACTTCAATTAACCTTTTGTGTAAAACGAGCGTATAGTGTCTATACCATTTTGTCTCGCGTTAAATGAGATTTCGTTCGAACTTCTGCTGACTCCGAACAATACTATGTAATGTAGAAATGCATATAATTTCTTAGGCCGGAAAACTAAGCTTTACATAACTTTAAAAATTTCTACGACATCTACTGATGAACATAGTGATCCGAAAAAGGCTTGTACAACTTTTTACATCGAAAAAATTAAAAACATGTATTACCGCAACTAAGAAAGTAGCAAATCGCAAATTCCTAGCTAACTATTCATTTTGTAGCAATTTAATTCAATGGAATAGTTTATTGCATAATATATAATAAACTATAAATTTGTCACCGATTTCTTGTATATCACAAGACTACATCCAAAGACATAATAAACAGAAGGTATTCTATCGTTTCGACATCCGTTTCAGAAAATAAAAATTAAATAATCATCGAAATATGTAAACAGTAATGTTACCAGAGTCAGGTGGATCCGGTGGCAGAACAAATGCGGTCCTTTCTGAAGCATTACTTGTGTCCATACTTAACAGTTTGTCATCTCCTGCAGCGACCCTCTCTATGCATTCATCAAAGAATGTTAACCCTTGATCTGGTTCATACACGAATGATCGTTCTTCGATGAAACGCGTGAACATTTGCGTTCGCATCATTAGGCCGAAAAAACGTTGTTGAGTCTGTGAATAAGCCGAAAACACGACGTGTCACATATCTATTTTACTTGTAGGTCTAAACTTTTCCGACATGTAGTTTTTTTTAAATCAAATTATATACTTTCAATTACTTATTGCATACAAAAGTAATTCAACCATCTCGTTAATATAAATTCTTATTTTTATTCCATTAAGCAATAAACCTGATGGTGAATGGTTACCCCAGTCTGTCAATACGCGGAGAATCGGTTCAACTATATCCACTGGCCACGAAGATTTATATAGAGTATGCAGATTGACAGTAGAAAACACCCCTATGGGACACAGTAGTATTCATTAAAAAGTGTTCTGTAGGATGGAAGAGCTTTTCCAGTGGGGTGACTACGATTTGTAGAGAAATTTGCTATGCTTTACCTACTATAGCAACTCTTAGTCATAAGTCACCAAAAACACATTAATTACGCTATCAAAAGCCTCTGTTAAGGCGATAACATGTAATAACTGAGAGAAAAAGACAGAATACTCGATGTAGCATAAGATTTCTCTTCAATACATAAATCACAAGTTTTATTTTTAAGGTGATAGTATTTTTAACGTTTTCAGGCTTCTAAGTTTAAGTATAAGAAACGATGGATTTTAAAAGCCATAGATTCTAAACTCACCTTATCTCTAGATTTCAAAAAGGCATCCATTTGAAACAAAGCGTGCGGATCGGTGGTACCAACAGTGGGAGCTCTCGTTATAGGAATAAGGTGGTCTCGATAGCCTTGTAAAGTCACTGCCATGAATTTAAGGAAAGCTTCTTGAATTTTGAGCTCAAGTGCTTGCTGAAAATAAGAAAAAAGAAGTAAATTGTTGGTGGGAATTGTTAAATTCTTAGACTTTCACAAAAAAAAATCAGTAATTATTTTTTATGGAATGAAAAACAAATAAATTAATATTATTTTTCAAAAAGATTTCAATACCCTAATCGAAATCTGGTTTATTCGTTACTGTACGAAGTGCCGGATTTAAAAAAGATGATCATACATTTAATATGTAGTAAGATAAGTTATTACTCAACTCAAATAATGAAATATAAATACCTCACTTTTTCTTTTTTGAAAATCTCTATCTAAGCTTGTTGTTGGTTCTCCATTGTATTTACTTTCACTAGATTGATGAACGGGTGACGCTAAAAATAAGAAAAATGGTTATAATTATAATGTTGTGAAAAACCTACACTGTTTTAAAAGTTGACTTTTGCAATAAATCTGCACCGATATGCAGGTTTTAATTTTAAATTGATTTATTTAACTCAATTTACCTGGCCTGATGTTTGCGTATAAAACTTCTAGCGTGTGTCTTAATATCCTCGCCTGTCGTTTCGGTAATAGTTTTAACGAAATATGTTGTTGTGATTCACATATCTGTAAAAGAAACATAAGTTATTAATTATTAGCGTCTTATGTTACTTCATTCTAAACACTTATTATGTTTTAAGTTAGGGCTAGGTTCGGATCTGTGATAATATATTTGTTAATCCCCGACGCAAAAAGAGGGGTGTTATAAGTTTCATTTATCTGTGTTTTTTTTTTGTTTTGAAAGATTACTAGTAACTGTCTGTGGCATCATAGCTCCCAAACGAATGAACCTTCTTAGATATAATTCAAGTTCAGTCGTACGAAGATCATCATCAGTTCTTTTGTAATTGTTGAAGGGATTTTCGAGTCGGGGGTATTTCAAATTATACATCGATATCTACTTTTAATTGCCTATCCTTTCCGGGCTTTAAAATGTATGTGTAGGGTAATCATTTTTTTATAACAAAATCCTGATATCAAATATTATATAATACTAACCGTTATATTATTTGTGTCTAAATCAACACACGTCACATCCGGTGGAGGTTCGTATAGATCAAAGAATCTTGAATCTACGCCGATGAGGTATGGTAATGGAGCATGTAATACTTCAGCTAAACCTGCAACATACAAACGTACGTATTAAAAGGAATATAGTTTAACTCGTAATGTGTGTGTCATACACATGGTAATGTTCATATAGATATGTTAAATGCTCATTGCATAAAGCATTTAATTCGACTGGCCTGTTGGTCTAATGGTTAGTGACCCTGACTGCTAAGCCAGAGGTCGTGGGTTCGATTCCCACCCTAGACAAATAATTGTGTGATGGGCACGATCATTTGTTGTGTCTGGGTGTAATTTATCTATAATATGTATGTATTTAGAAATATATAACTATGTTTATCAGCTGTCTGGTTACCATAGTACAGGCTCTGCCTAGTTTGGGATCAGACGGCCGTGTGTGAGATGTGTGAAGTTATTATTATTATTTATTGTAAAATGTAAAATATTACACAAATAACACTGCAACAAAAACGTACTCAAGCCAGTACCAAAAATTGCTTATTAAAGTGAAATTTACATTGTAAATAATATGTAAGTATATTTTTTTGGGATATGCATGAAAATAAATAGCAAAATAGAGCAACAATACTAACTGAATCTTATATACTGATTTGTCGATTGCTTAATATTAACATGATATAAATAAATATACCTACTACTCACCTAGAGGACACAGTGGTATGTAGGGACACTGCCATTTGAATGGGAACAGTAGTGTTGATACTGCTTCTGACACAGCTGTTAAAGTATCAGGCCTAAAGGAAACAAAATGTAGAATTAGTATTATGTTTAAACCGAAAGTTACACCGTCTTATTATAAATAGTAATAGTATTCTTTATTGTGGATCATAGGTAGGTACATAATACAGATGTTATAGTTTATATTGTCTAGAACAGCTATGTCTCGCCCATTGGACATACAATAGTTACAGTAATTTGAATATGATTTGAATACATCATAAAAGGAGGACGAGCAGAAGCGGTAACCGTTAAACAAAAATTTAGCATCGGTTTTCGAGGGTTTAATTAAACCTACTCTCGTTAGTAGTTAAAAGCTATTCAGTTGCGTTAAAGTACATAAGTGTTATTTTTGTGTTACAATTTCGCCTAAACCCAGAATTAAAATAGGTAATAATTTAAACATTTATGGTATGTATAACTTATAATTTTTTTAAAGGTACCTGAGCGAGTGTATTAAAACTTTTTGTTCGGTGATAGCGAGCGCGAGAACCAGCAGACAGTTGTCTTGCCCTAAATTCAATAACAACTGTCTAAAGCTGGCCCCGCTCCGCACCAACGGTTGGTCATCACGACGCGTCAGTATCACCCGGTCGTGTTGGTTTGTTGGTGATAGCTGTAATAAAATGTAATAATAAAAACCTGGACAGTCTTGCTACTTTAAAAAATATATATCCTAAGGAAAAATGGCTTACTTGTAGTAGTATTCTTGGTTCAGGGAAGGGCACTTCTTCTATTAAATGTGTGATATACCTCTCAACAGGAATATTTAAAGGTTCTTGGCTCCATGACATTTCCTGAAATTATGAAATAAAATAAGGCCTTTAATGCTGAGAATGCAATTCATCACATTTTGTATGAAATTAGAAATTCTAAGAAAACGACCACTCATTCATTTGATATATCTTGAGTATATCATTAATATTCTGCCGTCGTAAATGACAATACAGTAACTCCAGTTACTCTGTACCTGTAGTTACTGTGCTTTTACTTACGACGGCAGTATTATAATCATAACATTAAGGTATTATGTACTTCATCAAGTTTCTGATACTAGCTTTAAAAGTTATCGTTTGTAAAATTTGGTTCTGTTGGACTACTTTTTCGTTGTAGCTGGAATACTAGTCAGTAATCAATTCAAGATTTCAGAGTTATCAAGATGCTGATGATATGTAAAAAATGCTATGATTTTTTTATTTCAGATCTGAATACATTCCATCACATGATATTACTATATTAGAACACAGTGCGCTGTTTCTTGTGTAAAGAAATTGCATAAAGACTTACCAGTATATACAATAACCATCTCTCGAACGTGTCACTAAACGGCCACCTAGACAACAAGCAAATGCTTTTGATTGCATGCACTGAATGCGTCGTGTGTGAGACCCCGTCCCGCCACCCGAGCTGCTCCATTTGATACTCTGTGAGACGAGAGTGAGGGTAGTTCTCGTAGAAGGTTACTGCCGAGCCATATACCTGCCAACATACAAAAATATTTCATGTTTTGGAAAAATGTTTTATGATTAATTTGAGCAGTTCTACAAAGTGCAAGTCAACTGAAAATTCAAAATATCAATAACACATTTTTTAACCGACTTCAAAAAAGGAGGAGGTTCTCAATTCGACTGTTTTTTTATGTTTGTTTCCTCAGAACTTTCGACTGGGTGATGATTTCGACTCGATTTTGATGATTATTTTTTTATTTGAAAGCTGGTGCTTCCCGTGTGGAACACATTTCAATTTGGTCCAGTTCTGACAATGGCATCCATGAGAAAACCATATATAAGTCTTTTATGGAATAGTTTTTTTTGTTGCAGTCGGTTTTTTTTTTTGAAAGAATTATTTGCTGCTGCATTTATGAAAAAAAAAAACAAAAATAAAGTGCGAGACATGTTTGCAAAATTTTCATAATGCGATTAATTTTGCATTGTTAAGTTTTTGATTAACGTCAAAACAGTTCCAACTTGAAGAGGGAGAGCAATTATATAACCGTAATTCTGTAAAAAAAACTGTAGTACTGTAGTAATAGTAAAGTGACATCGCGATCAACATTACTAATATGCTAAGTATTGTCAAGTCTTTACATTTAGTATTCGGCGGATGAAAATAAATAACACAAAACTATTTTTTTAAAGCTTTCCATGACACCAAACCACACAGAAAACAAAAACACAACACAAACCTTTAAGCAAAGGATATTTTCGTAATAACGGCATTTTAAATTGTTGCCATCCATAAAAAAAAAACATTATTATCATTGACTGTCTGTTTACCTTTTGAGACTACTTTGAGAAAAAGGATTATTTTACAGTACCTTATAAGTGGCATCAGCAACAGTGAGTACAAATGTAGAAAAGACAGGTTTAGGTGTCGCCGCGTTGTTAGGCCAGAGTTCAAGCGTGGCTCCCATCGGCAAACAGAACAGAGGCACCGATGTTGGGAACAATAGATTTCTTCGTTCTGTTGTGGGATATCTATAAGCATAAAATTAATTTACGTACGTCGTATAGTATAAAACTTTGTATGAGCAGGTTGGAAAGTATTACTAAGGCAACTTAGCTATGTACCTTACGCAGTAATTCGTCGTAGCTTTGCCTTTGATTCATTAATCTACAATATACATAAAGCACAGAAGAACAGAACAAGAAGGGTCACGTAGCAATCGCTCAAATTCACTTTATTACGATTGGCTACTTAACTGTATCACGACATCGGAACACGGTAAATCACCAATCACGTCATTAATTTTTCGTGTTTAGAAACTTACCGATTCATTTGTAATGGTCTGCGTTTGGCGGTTGCATGCGGTTGGCGGCACCGTTTGCCATAAAATAAGCATATATGCAATATGCATATATAGGCCCTTGCAATAATTAGGTATGCCGTGACATAAACTGATGCTAAGAATATATTAATGTTCAATAAGTGGAACAATAACACATTCTTACGGCTTACGTAATTGGCAATCACTACATACTATAAAACAAAGTCCCCCGCCGCCCCGCCGCGTCTGTCTGTCTGTTCGCAAAAAACTGAAAAACTACTGAACGGATTTTCATGCGGTTTTCACTAATAGACAGAGTGATTCATGAGAAAGGTTTTAGTGTATAATTTGTACCCGTGCGAAGCCGGGGCGGGTTGCTAGTTACCTATAAATTAATAATTCATTACTTATATTGTTATATTTTAGTTATATTACGTCCTCAGACGAGTAACTAGAGTAAGAGTATTATGAAACTATGTTTCGTTTGAAAGGTGCGAGTAATAAATAAATCCTACTAATATTATAAACGTTAAAATTTGTGAGGGTGTATGGATGGATGGATGTTTGTTACTCTTTCACGCCAAAACCACTGAACCGATTGCTATGAAACTTGGTACGTAGATAGCTGGATACCTGGATTAACGCATAGGCTACTTTTTATTCCGATATTCCCACGGGATCGGGACTTACGGAAACCGGCGCTGCTAGTTATGCATATAAAAACCGGACATGTGTGAGTCTGACCCGCGCACCGAGGGTTCCCCGTAATAGTCGGATAGAATTAGCCAATAATTGTTCAAAAATGGGAGAAATTGCGATAGCCGGTCTTTTATTTTTATTTGTTACATAAAAATATCACGATTAACATATTTCATTTCAAGGCATATTCACCAGTGGCGTCACCGTAAAAAAAAATGATCAAAAATCGTAAAACCGGTTTTTTTTTCGATTTACGAGTAAACTTTACATCTTGCTTGAAAAGTATTTGATGTTAATTTCAACTTGAAGCATTCACGGGTTCCTGAGAGAAAATGCCTTGACAGACAGAGAGATAACAAAGTTATCCTATAAGGGTTCTTTTTATCGTTTTGGAGGAACGAAAACCTAAAAAATACCGAGCCACAGCATTACTATACATACAATTAAAATGTAAATTTAATTATGCCAATAGTTTTGGTAAGAAATAAATGCCAAGCGAAGAGTTTTGATTGCAAGGGTATTACGGGTTACTCGAAGTATTCTTTGCAAAGATGTTAATTCATAATTTAGGCATAGAAAGGGGCGAAGTTTTTCAAAACGTGTTTATTTTGGTTGAAAAGAACATGGATTGCTCACGGTCACTGCAATCAAGCAACTATTTCTTTGTATATCATTAAATTTTTTGTCTATATTTTATTATATGCACACAAATTATAGGTAGCTACATCTATCGACGGTTCAGTAACCTCTCAGGTCAACATTAAACAGTGAAGTTTGCTAATGTTGCTAACGAACTTAGCATCATTAGTGGGCCAGCTGAAGAATATTTCTCAAGAAATACCGTTAATATTATTTATTATCTTATAAGTCATCAATGCATGACTAGGTAATTAATACACACACCGTAGAAAACATTGATTTACTGAGATTCGTTAACTACAAACAGAAATCAGAAGTTACGATAAAAGTTATTTTAGAAATTCTCAAATTCTTATCTTTTTATTTAGGCCAAATATCTCGAATAGATAGGACAAGATAAAAAAACATCTCAATTACTCTTTCAGTACTTAACGTTAATCACGTTAAGGTGTATAAAAAATAAAAAGATAACAAGATTATATAAGAAACTTGTACATATAATATTTAACTAACTAGTTGCACCCGGCATGCGTGGCAATGCCATTTTTTTATATAGATTTTTTGGGCCAGGAACCCTCGCGGGTGTCCCCAGAACACCCAAAGTTTCATCACAATCTGACCAATGGTTTCGGAACGCATAGAGGACAAACAAACATACAATCAGTATTAATGCTTTATTTTGAAATGGAACCAACTGGTAATATGTAATTGAAAAATAGTCCCAGCTAAGTATGGTGATTGGATTAGATTAGGGCTATAGATTATGAAATTCCTTGTAAACATAGGTACATTTTTGGTAACACAGTAAACATAGGTATATTTTGGGCAATAATTTTAAACTAAACTTCAGAAACCTTTAAGGCACGACTCAAAAATCTCTTCAACGATTACTAAAGAGCTGATGATTTTGGAACAGCTGAACAGATATTCCTGAATCATGGCTAAGAACACTCTAGATCAAGTAAGTCCCCTGTAAAACTAAAAAAAACCCTTTAAGACTATAAAACAAAATGGGTTCCATTTAGGAGCTACATGTGACGCCACAGACAGACACACAGATACACACTTTAATATTATAGGGTTAAAAGACACCCTGGAACCTCGTTGAGGCATCCGAACTCTATGATACCTTTAACATTATATCGCCGTTCAGTTATAGCACATAATTTTAATATTTATTTATGATAGTATAAAGAAGGAAAAACATTAATAATGATTTGGGAATGTGAGGCTATAGAAGTCGCGTAAGGTATCGTACTTTACGCGACTTCTATAGTGGCGCGTGTTACGGAAGGGCCACGTGTTACTCATCGCTTCATTCTTCGAGTACAGACGCATCACTGTTGGAGGGAAGGTGACATATTATTCTTTGTTTACAGAGACTTATTATTTATAGATTGTTTAAAAACCATTTGTTTCTAAAATAATTATAGTATAAAGTATATAGGTATCAATCACATTTAACGCTTTGAATTAACAATCTTATCTAATACAAAAATATGAAACCTTACTTTACTTTTTTCTCTTAGCTATGAAATTTAAAAGTACTTATTAGTAGTACATTCATACAATACGATCTTAATTAACTTACCTGAATAACACTTCGGGTTTGTAGGCAATTAGTGGAGGACGGTTCATTGACTTTTTATAACACAGAAATACACTGCTGCCCACAAGACCTGCAACACAATAAAATAAATGTATTAACTCGTGTACTCTATATCTACAATATTCGGTATTTAATTCGATAAAAGTAAGTAGTTTACTTTGTATAATTATACATTATATACAAATATACATTGATATAATGATGAAGGTAAACAACAACTTACCCTTATTCAAATTCTTAGGTATCATACAAAACGCATGCGGTGGGCATTCTCCTTTATTTGTTATAATCACACAGATATCTACAACGACAAGAGCATTGCAAGGAGCCCCCGAATGCGCCCGTCTGTACGTAATGAAGGTTTTGGCGGTTGAGTTGTTAACGTTGGCGAGACGACCCCCGACCGTCACAAGGACCATCTCAGCATCAGCCATGAGACGCTCTTTACCGTCGTACATAACACCTGAAACACATCAAAGTTTAATAGCTTTTTTTTAAAGAATTGTTGTTCTTTTTCTTCTACTTTAAGTGTCGTTGTCGGTTGTCCGTCAGCTTCTTACTTTTAATGTTTGTTAATGGACAAACGGAACTAATGTTGTAAATACTAAAAAAATCAGCTCGGGAGTAAAAAAAGCAAGTCTCAGTAAATAGATTAACGTAATACACAAATGTTTAAGTATGATGCGACTTCTTCTACCTTAATTGTACTGTGACATAACATTTAATAGCTACAAAAACACAGTATAAAAATAACGTACCTAAAGATGATGAAGTAAAATTTGACAGGAACGATACGATACGATTTTAATAACTTTAAAATGTAACCAGTGCTTACTAGAAGAAACAGATAACCGCGTCATAATAAATATAACTCGGAAACGAAAATAGGAGTGTCAATGTCACTACGAACTATATTTTAATAGATATAATAGATGTTTAAATACTCTCGAGTTATCGTTCTGCTCTAAATATTATACAGTTAATAAAAAACTTAGAACTTGCAATAAATTTAGAACAACTACCAATGTCCATTATTATTTCAAAGTTCAACACAAGGCTCAAAATTTATAGAAAAATATAGTAATCAATCAATCAATTTTAGCATAGTGTCATCATTAGTCCACTACTGGACATAGACCTCTCCCAATGTGCGCCATAGCATGCGGTCCTCCGCCTTCTGCATCCAATCAATCTACCATAGGTACCTTCTTAAAAAAAAACTGCCAGTCGTAGGACTGCACATCAGAAGTGAAAACTTTTTTTTTTAAATTAATTAATAAGGAGCTGACAAAACTCAATGTTTAGATTAGCGCCCTCTAGTGGATCTATATATGTACAGTTAGCGTGACCATGCAATATGTAATCTTAAGAAGTTATCAATTGCAGTGGTGGTCAGGATTCTAAACAGCGTTACCAACACAAAAATAGAATTCTTTAATAAATTGTCAATAATTTTCGTTCATTTATTTATTTACTTACAGAAAGGTGTGGCGGTAAACCGTTCATGTGATAAATTTTGTTAGAAGTCAAGTAATATAAAAAAAGTTGTAGGTACCTACACACTTTGAAGTTAACTTATCTCAGTTCGCAATACCGTCTACAAAAAGTATCATTATTGTTAAAATTGTTTGTGCAAAAAGTTATAGTTAAATTTTAAACTAAATGGAGCGCGATAAAAAATGGTGTATGGTGCCTCTTATCTGATTTACTTAGTTGACGGTTATCGCAATCAGCTATACTTATACCATGACGCGTCTCATAATATTAATACAAATTGTAGGTAATGTGGTGGATATCTTATTTTGTACTAGTATTACTTTCAGTACTAAGTTCGTACTTGGTACTAATTACTTTCGGTACGGCAGATAATCGACATAATACTTAAATCAAACCCAATCTAATCCACGTGATAATAATATTTCCACACTTCTAACATTACTAAAATGCCTCTGTAGGTTTACGTCTTACTACATATTCTATAGCAAATGTCAAACGAAGATAACAATATTCATAACATGGCCAGTTAGATATTTATCGAAGGAAATCTGCAAACAGGAATATTGAAAAGAAACAGACATAGGGTATAGCAAATTTGAACCGCCGACTGGGACAGTATTTCCGTATAGATTTGGTATTTACTACCTGTGCCCCGCGATATCACCCGCGTTAATTTGAGGAAACAACCTACTAAAATATATTCCATTACTTTAAGCAGTTATTTTAGGTTCACGCTATGGTCAATAAGAGTTGAACTAAGTAAAAAATGTCACGGGAACAGAAATAATAAAGGAACGCTGGGTAAAAGTACTGGGGTCTTATAAAATGTGGATATGTAATAATATTATGTATGTATTTTTATAATTAGTAATATTTTTGTAGTATAGGTATTTTAAAGAACTTCTGCGTACACGATATTTTTAGTTTTATATGTTCTTGAGTAAATATTTAAATAGGAAAAAAAAACAAACGTTAAAAGAATTAGCGAAACAATATCCAATAGAAAATTACTACAAAATAAAAATTATGTAATTAGATAAGTACATATGTTGAACGGTGAGTAGGTACCTATTTACATAGTTAAGAAATAATTTAAAAAAATCAAATAATTAAGAAAAACAAAACTTATTACCAACTTATTTATTTAAGAAGTATTATTATACGATGTGATATCGCAGAAACATGTTATCAAAAAAAAGCAGTTGGCCAGCAGCGCCCTTCCGTCTCATCCCGCCACGCCCGCCTTGCACTGTAACTAGTAACACGCGCATATTGCACATCATTAATGCGCGCGTGTTACTTAATCATTATTTTGTTGCAGAGTTATTTTAAAACTATGATATCTCCTAAGACATTCATTGAAATTTGGCAATTATGTCCAAAATTAAATACTTGTCAATGAATAACGTATTTATTTGGATAAGGATTAATATAATATTTAAAAAAACACCTTCGTGATTAATTATTATTTAATTATTTTAGAACGAATTTGATTACGTTAAAATAGGTTATAGTGAGTCAACCTTAAAAGATAGACATAATTATAATGTCATGGACTTCTTTTTAGAACTTTTAAAGGGGAACAATTCCGTCATACATGATTTTTGCGTAACTTTAACCGTTTCCGCAGCGCACGCAACGGAAGCTCTCAAAAGGAATATTTTATGCCGTTTTTGCAACATTTTTCATTAATGTTCCGCTCCTATTTGTCGTAGCATGATGTTATATAGCATATAGCCTACCTCGATAAATAGACTATCCAACTCAAAAAGAATTTTTCAATTTGAACCAGTAGTTAATGAGATTAGCGCGTTTAACTTAACAAACTCTTTAGCTTTATAATATTATATTACACTAGCTGACCCGCGCAACTTCGTCTGCGTTTGTAAATTTTCCCCGATTTTGGTACATTTTTCGCTCTGCTTCCTCGATAAATGGGCTATCCAACACTAAAAGAATTTTAAAAATTGGGTCAGTAGTACCGGAGATTACCCCAAACATCTAAACTAACAAACTTTACCTCTTTATAATATTAGTATAGAAATATAGATAGTATAGATTAAAAACCAATACCATGTAGTAATAAGAGATGGCGCAATGTGATAGCTCTAAGAGGAGTAAGTATAGGATTGGTAATGAGCGAAAGAGACCAGTAGACTGAAGCCGCTTGCGACTTGACAAGCAATTATTTTACGATAAATTTAGAACAGTGATAACTCCACATACAATCACACACACATATAGTAGGTATGTGGCGGGACGGACCGCAGACACTTTCTTTGGTGTCCTTTACCCAACGTCGAATGTCGAAAATGCGGCTGGGTAACGTTGCCAGCTACATCGACCAGCAGTCTTTTCATAACAATGCAATAATCTGTTAATAACTTACCGATATCGACGAGTGGCGCTCGATCTCGTCCGCGGCGTATGCAAAGGTAACATTCCGGAGACCGCACTGATCCATGGTTCAGATCCGCTGGTAAACCAGATGGGGTTAATTCTAGAAGCTCGTAACCATTAGGCACCGTCTCACCCAGGCCAGGGAATATTACGCCTGTAAAATACACACACTTAAACATTTCTAATAGTTCATTATGTTAAGATATTGGTATTGGTGTAGGGCTCTGTTTTCGCATTTAGACTCGTAGGCGGTCCATTATGCGTTCAGATAAGATAACTAGTTGAGCCAGCCTAGCTCCTTCCAGAACCTCCGCACCCGCGAGGATACTTGCCCGTTGTGTGGTCACTCCCTCGCACACGTGGGCGGCCGTTTCCTCCTCATTGAGACATCCTTTGCAATGAGGACTGTCTGTCGCATTGATGCGCAACATGCGTCGATATTTAAAATGGTAATAAGTATGTTGATATTATGCTAAGAGACGGTGGAGCATAATTACAGTGCTTCCTTAAGAAAGCTCATTTATTGTCTTAAAACTTAACATAGTAAATTATCATAAAAACAATATCCACACATCCATTCTTATTTGTAATTATTGTACGATATTATAAGTTAACCTTGACCATGACTTCATTCTTAATTTATTTATTTTTTACTAAACTCACTTCCTGCCGGTATGCCTTCGCATAAATGTGTTTTTATACGTTTGATTCGAAATATTTTGGCAGTGTTCCTCATTTGAATTCTATGTCGATATCGATATAAGTAAAGAAAACAACTAGGTACTTGTCTACTTCTGTTACGTCACTTTTAAACTTGCCAGTTGGTATATTAAAATTCCCCTTGTACTGAATGAAAATGTCTCTTAGAGATACGAATTTATTCGGAAAACCAAACCAAAAATGTAAACATACTGTAAAGGGCGCAGACTCAGTAGGTATTTTGACTATTATGTAGAGTAAACGAGAGGTCCTGGTTACCCTAGTAATTCTTCAAGCTCAAGCAAATCAGAGGTCACACATATTTTTCTATACAAAACACAGAAACCCGTTCTTTTTTTAAATTGATCGCAAACCATATTTTGGTAAAAGTGGACTCATTATAAGTTATAACCTTTACCTTAAAGAATTGAATGCAGCCGATGACTTTGACCAACGACCTTGCGTAAGACACATCAACGATTGCATAAAAAAACAAGATAACAATAATGCTCATTCCAATTGCTACATAATTTTTACTACAGCAAATTTTACAGATAAAAATTACTATCGTAAAAATTATGTAGCAACTGGTAATCAGGTCAATACCCTTGGAATTTGACGACTCGCGTGGAGTGGAAGTCAGAAGCGCAGGCGCAGGTTTGATTCCGGATCAGTACACATATTTATTTGTGTACAAGACTGACAAGACATATTTGTATACAAGAATATGCCTATTTGCATTGGTCTAGGTGTTTATATATATATATACATATAAATGTATACATATAATGTGAGCCAGAGATCGTTGGTTCTGATGATGGTTGGTTGGTGTGATGAGCATGATCATTTATTCTTTGCCTGGGTGTGATTTATCTATAATATGTATGTATTTTGTAATATATAAGTATGTTTATCAGCCGTCTGGTTACCATAGAACAGGCTGTGCCCAGTTTGGGATCAGACGGCCGTGTGTGAGATGTGTCAAGTTATTATTATTTATTTATTTTAATATGTATGTATTTACAAAAAAAAAAAAATATAGGATGGATCTGACAATAGGTATTTTTGAACTGTCAGGAGTAGTAGTCAATCAGACTAATTGTCAGTCTTGTAGCTCGTTGCCTTTCCAATACGTAGATCCTGTGGAGACGAACAGACAAGAAACTCCAAGGACACTCTTTTCAACATGTTTTTTACAAGTCTCTGGTTACATGCTTATATGCGCAAATTAAACGTGAGGACAGAGTAACGTATTGTTTTAAACTATAAACAGTCGCGCAAATTACTACTATATGTAAATAATAGCAGTTCGGAGATGACCCGCCCCGGCCAAACGCCACTCGTTCACGAGCATGACGCACGCGCCAACCATCGTCCACTTCAACCACATCAAAGGGAGCCGAACGACCCTTCACATACGCCACCATAGGCGCCAATTAAGTAAGTGTTCCATTGTCAGATACACCCTGTATAAGTATGTTTATCCGTGTTTTAGAACTCGAAGTATAAAGCGGTCCCTAGACGATCATGCGACATGGCATGCGTTACGTGCTGTCATGCATGCATGATCGTTTAATTGTATTTATTGATGTGAATGACATACAAAATACGTACATGACATGCAAACTACGTGCTAGTAGTTGATTGACAATTCCTTTTATTTTTGCATTAATAAATTTATTTATTTATAAATTTGCCTTTGACAAAGACATTTCCATACTAGCGCAGAAGACCTCTTTACTGTACTATCTATATCGACTGAATAAAATAATAATACCAAGCCAATTATCATGCTGCATGATAGACTCTCAATACGTCCTTCATGCAGCATGATGTTTCAACATGTCATGCCGCATGATCGTCTAGGGACCGCTTAAGCTTTGCTTAGTTTGAATAGTTTGGGTATAGAAAGCGTTGTGTAATAATGTCTCAGAATGTTATTGTTGTATTATCACCAATGTTGCTCTTTACGAATAATGACACAACGTGGACTAACAAAACGTATAAAACATTTTATTGTGTCGGGACAGTTGAAACCTATTACTTTCTTATTGTTCATGTTTTGAAACTGCTGTTTAAAGCGGTCTCAAGCATCTGAAGCCTGACACTTCATCAACGAGGATCCTTGACTTGAAGATGGATGGATATGCAGAGTCAAATTTATCATTGCACACAGCTGTTGTATAAAATATCTCGGGAAATCGAAATGGCGATGGAAAAGCTACACAACACCAAGCGAAAGACTTACCAGTTTGGGATTATACTGCACGTGGAATAGAAGTTAATATAAAAATATTTATCTCCGTAATGGAACTTTTAAGAGTGTAAACATGGCTCATGCGTCGAAAATTAAGAACCGTGGAAATGGTAGAAGTCATTAACTTTGTAGGAAAGGTCATGTTGTATTGGGATTGATAGTAGAGAGATTAGCGGTAGGAATTTAGTGAGATATTTATGAAGTCTGAAATACTACATTAAATTTTATAATTTACTTTTTTTCCATTTGCAACAGTAACTGGTACTCACTTACTGTTGCATATCGTTGCCGTCAAAGGAATTTTGCTACCTATTTTAGAAAAAAAAAATTAACACATTTAAATCCTACTAATATATATGTGAGAATGTATGGATATTTGTTACTCTTTCACGCAAAAACGATTGAAGCGATTGCGATGAAACTTGGTATGTAGATAGCTGGAAACCTGGATTAACATATAGGCTATTTATCCCGATATTCCCACGGTGTCGGGACTTACGCGGGTGAAATCGTGGGTCGCAGCTAGTGAATAATATACTCGTATTAATAGAACCATACACATAATCAAAACGTAATATATGTTGTCCCTAAATCAACTTACTTAACTCTATTTATAACCATTAAAGCCTTGTATGTCAGACAAAAGCGGCAACTCAGTACTTGCTATGTAAACATTCATTATCTATCTATGACGAGCAAACTAATTAACAATTCATATTCAAAAGAATGCGTACGCGCCGTATTACGTCATGTACACAATGCTGCTTTGTTGACCTGAGTATCTAAAGTTTAAGTGGCAATGAACCTTGCTGCAGTTTAGACTTTATATCGATGGTGTCAATAAGTAGTAGTAGCAGACAGAAGGTCAATAAGTGGGGCCCTTTGTTAAATAATTTACATACATACATACATACACAACGACTTATTGGATGCAGTTAAAATATTTATTGTGTCAATCTACAGTTGCCAGTCAAACATAATGGTACGAAATAGTAAGAATACTAGAACAAGAGATAATTCCAACAGCATTCAACTTCTCTTATACGCTGAATATTTCATTGTGCACACTGAATTTAAATTGGTTTACCAAAGTATGTTTTAGGTCAATTAGCTAAAAATGCCGGCATTTTGGTATCAATCCTCATAACGTTTAATTTGTATTAAAATTAGTGCTATAATAAAGCAACATGCAAATTTGTGCGTACTGTAGGCCTGCCTTTATCTATTCAAATAGTGTTTTAATTAATTTGAAGTATTATGTTTTACACCCAGCAACGTTTATCCCACTAATATTACAAATGTGAAAGTTTGGATGGATGGGTGGATGTTTGTTACTCTTTCACACAAAAACCACTGAACGGATTGCGATGAAACTTGGTATGTAGATAGCTGGAGACCTGGATTAACGCATAGGCTACTTTTTATCCCGATATTCCCACGGGATCGGAACTTACGCGGGTGAAACCGCGGGCGCTGCTAGTTTTATATAAATTTAATATTCTATCCCTTAAGACCTTTTGTAATGATATTATGTTACTTGAAATACTAAAGCAAGGCAAAGTAAGTTCTTACAAAATAATATATTTTTTAGTACATTCAAGGAAATGGTTACATAATTGTAGGATTCTTCTTCAGAAACCCGATAAGATTCAAAGCTTTACATACTTATGCTTATGTGTATATTTGGAGTCATTGATACCATACACTTGACGCTTCTGAATCAGAAAGATTAATGGTAGCAAACACAGATTATTCGCTACGCACGCACGCTATTTCTGCGTTTTGACTTCTTAAGTCCGATTTTATAAAAAAAAAAAAAAACTGATGTTCCCTCGTCGATTATGGATTTTTTTTAAAATCATATTACCTAAATACATAGGTAAGACGACAAAGATTTAAGTATAAATTAAATAAATAAAAAGAAAATTACAAAAAAAAAAACTGTTATTGATTGATAGTTTGATACCTGGGTGTTCTTAAAATGTGCGTGATAGTGTTATAAGTTCTTAAGCATTTTCTAGTTCAAAGTTAGTTAGTTAGGTAAAAGATTTTTCTTCCAGTTACAATTTTTTCAATCGAGCGGATCGAATTTTTAAAGGCCATGCACGATTTCTATACCATTCACCTGATATGCTGAATGAGATGGATGATTGGAGTTGAAGGGAAGCGGTAATAATCTTTTTTTTCTTAAGATTTATAATTTATTTATACAAAAAAAAACTGTTTGTTCTGCTGTTTTTTTAAGTTAAACAGTTTTATTGTAATCTGAGCCAATATGTTATGTATGCTACGCCCCCAAGATTATATTTCCGAAATTTAGTACAGTAGCCGCTTCGTTATTGTTTCTTTACAACAAAACTGTTTAACTTAAAAACATTTTTTACTTATGTTATTTTCAAGTTTTTAGTTTATTATTTAGTTACTTAATCCATGGTTTTTTTTTTCATGGTGGACTGTTTTCTGCTAATCAAGCCCTTTCATTTGATATCCACATTGAGGGGTTTGTAAGAAAATATGTAATTCGAAATTTTGTCACGGCGGCCATCTTGGATTTACAATGATGCTGAATAAGAACTAAAGTTGTGTACCAAATTCCAGATCAATCAGTCAACAGAAAAAGAGTAAAATTTCAATTACTAAATTTGATCAAAAAATCAAACATAGCAAGCTAAATAAAACCGTTGAATCATAGTGATACAGTATCAATTATTAAATAAACAGAATCCATATTAGACTAGGTTAGCACCATAAATAGCCCGGCAGGCCAGGACTCGGTCGGTATTTGCAAACAGTTTATAAATATTCAGGAGGTTTCGAACAGCTTCACCTCAGTAATGACTAATATCCCATAACACCACTTGATATCGATTAGAAATCGTTATATAACGTGTTGAACAAAGGAGAACGGCTGGAAGTAGATGGCTATGTTGATTGATATGTTAATCAAAACTTGATCCACAGCTTCATGCAAATGAAAATATCGCAAGCTTCATAAATTTACATTATTTCAAAGATACAACGAACTAATTAGTTCCTATTTTTTTGGTTAAAGCAGTACGGACTATGGAGGCAGTTCTCATAACATAAACAGGACCCGCTGTAATGGGATCAACACAATAAAAATATACATTCAAAAACTGTTAAATGAACAAGAAAAAAGATCTAATCACGTAATATAATTATGTATTTGTGTAGCTTTGCTATCAAACCTTCCCAAAACATGGACACGTTCTGCAAAAGTATCGGACACCAAACTCTTGCTATACTGGCTATGCTTGTTTTACAAGTATCTAACTTGTAAAACAAGCACACGTTCTGATTATTTTATTTGAACATCAATTTAAATCAAAATCGAAATAAACAGAACTTACTTATGTACAGTGGCTCCATTGTTAATAAACATGTCACATCACCCATGTTTTTGCGTTGTTCTATATGTGTTAATTGTTAATTATAAAATAACGAAGCTTATCAGGTCAAGTTTTAGTGTAAACCAACATTATATTTATCGGGCCTTTGCATATGTGGATTTAGCCACGGGTTTTAACAGCATCATTGCGTATTTAAATGACATTTATTAGTATTTAGAGGTAGCTAGATCCTACAGAGATTGTACTTGAGTCAGTAGCATCTAGAAGACACTTATTATGATATTATTTATAACTTTTTTATTTTCATGATAACGTTCGTATCCTATGTTTTGTACCTACATTTTAAGAATATGCAGTCAATCTAAAGCTGAGCTCTCTCGAGTCTGTAGCTCCATATTTTACTTTTAATGTGATATCGTGCGATAGAGGTCCTCTTCGGTACTGGATTCTTGTAATAACTGGATGTATCGACCCCAATTGGTATTCAGTATTTATTGGGATGATATAGTACCAGACGTTAAGAAACCTTTAAGAATCTGCTTCAGGACATTCGCTTTAGAACGATCTTTTCAGAACTATGGTCTTGATTGTGAACTACATATGTAGTTTCGTATTCTGAAGATAAGTTCATATACTTCTGATGTAGTAATATTTTTTTTTGCATGGGGTTGGGTTGAAGTAAGTATATGTTATACTATAGTCGTTGAAAACGTTCAACGTCAGTCGTCACAAACGAACAACACAATCAAGAGTGTGTGGAATAAAACTTCCCATTCAAAGATTTCTTGTAATCGAATCGATCAGAAATGGGTACATGATTTTAAATTGATACGAATATGTTTAATGAGTTTCATTGATCAAGTCTTTATCATAAAGTTGTATATATTAACACACAACCAACCGATAATGCACGTGTCTCATATAGTAATTACAGCTCAGCATTAAATAAATCAAGTTCGTGTCCAGTTTCTAGATAAGGAAGCGTCCTAGATGTAGCCATAATGAAAATACCAGTTTCGCTCAATTGGAGATTATGGAAGATGAAGTTGTGAGATGACTTTCCCAACATTTTTACAACTAGTTTGTTATAGTTTGTAGGAAAAAAAACACGGTAAAAGCTGGTCAAGTTTTAACGACATGCGTTACTGCAACATACTCGTATTACATTAAACATTGATTTGATGCAATAGCGCGTACATTAGTCGATCGATCAGCTAGGTTAAGCGAACGTTTACCGTATTCATATCAATAGATGGATGACCATCCTCAAAAATAACAAGCTGTCGCAAAACCACCATCGCTTAGGGAGTATACAAAATAGATTACTGTTATAGCTTTTCCTAATTTGCAACGAAATACATAGAAAGAAACATGCTATTCAACTGAAAAGTAAATAAAAATTCCTACAAGTAAGTGCGGAGTTAGTTTATTGTCTGATTTTGACTAACTTTAAATACCTACTCAATTCTAAATAAGGTTTAGGAAAAATGGACCTCCGAGGTGAAAGAAGGGTCAAGGCCTCAAGGGGGGGGTTTTGACCGCTTGAAGTGATACAACTTTAAAATAACTTCTGGCGTATATATATGTTAACTACTAAGATTGTATTCGCTACTTGTGACTCACAAACAAGTATGTAAATGTCAAAGTACCCTAGGTCAAGGTAAATTTGTTTATAATTACTGAATTCACCTGTGCACTCATAATATATTGCAATTACTTAGTTCGTTCATATTGCATAACACAGATTATACATAAAATAATTTAAATAAATGAAATGTAAATCACATCCAGCTTCGATTTTTGTCGTCTTCTAGTAATCGATAGATAATAGTTCTGACAGAGTTAATAAATGTTGCTTATTGTGTGAGAACTTTAATAAATTTATGAATAATAATAATATTCTGTTATTATTATATTTTTTGGTAAATGTTTTTTTTTATTTTTCTTATATTAAATAATGAATCAATCGAATCCAACTCCAGGACTGATCAATATCACAAAAATATGGTAAAGTGTATTTATTGTGCATAGCTCAAGGACACTCTGCCCCAAAGTTTTCTATAAGGAGAATATGGAAATACTAGTATTGTTCCTAAATGATATTATCCTACTCAATACAAAAATATTCATTAAAAAAAATGATATGTGCATGGTTGCACTTATGATATGTTTACGAGTTATTACTCAATCAGTTATACACCACTGGAGTACCACATTGCTGAGTGGGTGTCAGTTACACTGAGGAATTCAATACCTTGACCACAAACCTAATAAAATAGAACACTCAGAAGTGTCTGACATGATAGATAACAAAGATATAGATGCTACACATGATTTTAGTGACTAAAAAATACATAATCTTGATGAAGCGTGTTCCTGAATTCTTTTTTTATTTTAACGATGATGACCCCTTACTTTAATGCAGACTTGTAACTACTGCTTGTTAGAAGGTTATACATATACAAATTGTTTTTTTTTTGGTTCAAAAAAAATATCGTTCAAGATGATTAAAAAAACTTTAACTTAATATTTGAGCTTTTAAAATTACGAGATGCCTCTTCGTGATTTTTGATTTCCCATTTCAATAACACGGAAAAAAAAATGAATTTTATTGCGTTCTAATGAATTACCGTGTTGCAGAAATCAATACATCATATTTTTTACATTTTATCACAAAATAATGGCTCGAAATACAAACAAAAATATAGGGCCGAAACTGTGGAAGACGGCTAAACTGGTGCTCATGTGCATGCCATCCTACGTGTAAAGGGTCCGGCGGAGAGTATCCCGGGGTGAAGCCAGCGGTGTTATCGCCAAACGCCTTCAACACCTTGCCCTTGAGTTGCATCCGAGAGGCACTTTTTTATGCAGTGCCCCCTACCTTCGCCGCATTGTCGGGGTATACCTGACGGAAAGAGTGGGGCAGGGTACGAAAGGCGAGAGATGTCATGCGGTGTTCCTCAGGGTTCGCTGCTAAGCCCACCCCTGAGGAACATTGGCTACGCCTGGGTGCTGCGGTGTGTGCTTAGGTGCTATGCCAATGACTCCTTCGTAACAGCGCGAGGCAAGACACACCGTGACGCAATCATAAAAGCCACGGCCGAGGTTGCTCTAGTCGTTGGAAGAATTCGGCAGCTGATCATTTACATAAATCGGAGGCCTTCTGTGTGATTCAGCATTATTGTGGGAGGTGTTCGCATCGGCATTGAGCCCACGATGAAATATCTAGGGCTCGTACTCGATAGCCGATAGGACTTTAGACATCATTTTCGGAATCTGGCTCCTAAACTCATAGGGATGGCGGCTGCGCTTCCACGGCTGCTACCTAACTTAGGGGGCCCGATACCTCCTATGGAGGGAGCTCTATATCGGAGTCGGTCTATGCGGTCACTAATTGGGTAAATTTGGGAGTACTTGAGCTGTCAAGTACTCCCAATTGTGCAATCCAAATTGCGGGCTGCCGCAATGTCGTGATTCTGCGGTGACCGCAGCGGTGATGGTCGTCAGGATTATAAGAGGATACCGCATGGTGTCCTTCGACGCGGCGAGTCTCCTAGCCGGGACTGCACGGTGGGACCTGGAAGCGAGAGTCTTTGCGTTGCTATAACATTGGCACAAGGAAGCGCTGGGGAGGGGCCTTAGTCCCATGCCTTGTGAATTCGTTGGAGGCACAACGGTCCCTTCGCCACGAGGTCTTAAATGCCGAGTGGAAAGAACGACTTGGGCACCAAGCGCAGGGCACGCCACAACTGTGGCGGTAAGACTCGTCATGGAGGATTGGCTAGAGAGACGACATAGCAGCTTCTCTTACCGGCTGACGCAGATACTCACCGGACACGGCTGCTTCGGTAAGTACCAATGTCGAATAGGCCTGGAGCCAACGTCTGCGTGCAACCACTGCGGAGGCTGTCGCGAAGACACTGCACTCCACAGCTTAGTGGAGTGCTCAGCGTGGGCGCAGCAGAGCCTCAACCTCACGATGGCTATTAGTGCGGGAAGCCTTTCGCTTGAGACCATGATTCTGTCCATGGCCCGAAGCGAGAGTGCGTGGAATTCCGCAGCCTCATTTTGCAAGGCGGTGATGTTGGGTAAAGAGGCGGCGGTCCCCAGTCCCCATCTCCCGGCTCGCAGTAGACGCACCAGGCGCCGGAGAGCGTAGACCGATCTCCGGCCTCCATGAGCGCTGGCCTGGGGCTGTCCTGAGACGTATGTTCCGCGCGCGGGTCTCTCTAAACCGGAGGGAGGCAAGGCACCACCCGTACACCACGTTGTGGCCGCCCGTTGATCAGGTCAAGGTCTGCAGGGGTTCCCTAAGGCCGGCCCTCTTGCAATAGACCCACTTGTGATAGAACACCGTAAGGTAAACAAATACATATATTTCGTATTTTATTGCATTGTAATAAATTACCGTGTTGTAGAAAAAAAGTATGGGCAGACTGCTATAATAATAAAATAGGCATATTAAAATAGGCTAATTGATGAAAGTTAAGGCAGTATTTTAAACATTATTACATAGATATAATTTGTTTTTTTTTTAATATTCAAGTTTTATATATTGCAAAATTCCAAGAGTATCTGTATCAGAATTATTTTAATTTACCAGTTTACTCAAACTAACCTTCTTCCCTTCAATAAACAATCTAATAAATTTAAGATTATTACATAATAGGTTCATTCATTACTACTCTATGTACTGTTCAACAGTACTATTACGCTAACCTATTTTTGAAACAGAATACTATACTTCCAATTAGCATGATCTGTGATACATAATGTATTAGAACATGACCAAAATAACAATCATTAGTTAACTAACATAATCAACTGCATACAACAGTTGTACTTCCATAATTAACTACTTCCTTATTGACCTCAACACAGTGTGTGTTTATGATAAATTCCAATACACACATACATATTCTATCATACTCTACCTAAAAGGCTGCTAAATGACCAGCCATCCTCAAGCTAAAAAGCGGCTAAAACTCAAGCTATCTAAAGCAGTATAGCTAAACTATATTTTATTTTTGGCTGGCCCGTTGGTCTAGTGGTTAGTAATCCAGACTGCTGAGTCCCACCCAGGACAAATAATATATATATATAATTTGACACATCTCGCACACGGCCATCGAATCCCAAACTAGGCAGTGCCTGTACTATGGTAATCAGACTGTTGATAAATATACTTATATACCTAAACACAGAACATTTATCCTCTATTTCACCCCCTTAAATTTTTATTTTCCTGTTTATTGCTATAGGAAAACTCATCAAAACTTTTTAGTGGTTAAGGTATGGAAACATAACAAACAGACAAACTTACTTTTGCATTTATAACATTAGTATAGATATAGATGGTATAAGTAAATATATTAGAGCTAGTTCTGCACACAGTACACAAGATTTAAATAAGTCTTAATAAACAGTTAAATGACTAGACTGTATAATAAGTAAATAAACTAAATAAATTTCTACAAAGGACATGACCAGATTGTTGCTCATGTTTTTTATAACAATATATTAATAACAAACAAGTATGTATACATTATATAAGTAAGTAATATGTAATGTTGTTTTATCAACTATGTAGGTAACTATTTCAGTGACTGACATCATAAAGAGACATTTAGTGACTTATTGTTGACTACAAACATTATAAAATGTTATAATAAAATTATTTCTAATATGTAAATATCAAGAAAATCTTAAAATAACAGCTTTGTATATTTCCAATTGGAACTAAACATTGTTGATGACTGATCTAACTATAATTAAATAAAATTAAAGTATTAATAAAAATTGAAGGTATATAAACTACACTTGTTTTGCTATAAGTCCTACCTACTATTGATAAACAATAAACTTACCTATATCTGTGATAGGAGCTTTTGTGCTGTATCCCTTTAGGTGGCCAGAATCGGAATCATCAAGTAATTCCGGTTTCTCCGGTAAGCCAGCGATCACAAAGTAGTCAGCCACTCTCCGCTCATCCATGTTTTACAATTTTACGTACCTGCGGTAAAACTCGTGGTCATTCCAATGTCAGTTTTGCAAGTACATAAATATAACCTGAACTAATTAATGTTAAGAAAAATCACACTTTCTACTTTATACAGCTCTCGGGCAATAATTTATATAACACAGTAATGTAAATTCAAAATAAAATAGCAATAATACGAAACCCTTGAAGTGAACTTACAGTTTATTGCTATAGTTAACAAATTAAGATTAAACGCGTCATACATTGTTTTACGTAAATAATTTTATTAATAGATTTATTGCGTTTCCATTTGTAATTACTGGTTATCCTAGTGTAGGGCGCACTGGAAAAATTAATCGTTTTTCGGAGTAAGACTTTTGCAAAATGTCATTTCGTGAGACAACAACTAGCCATAGACAATTTAATACTTTTTTATTTCCGACTTGGCTGACTAAGACATACTTACTTACATCCTGGCTAGAAAAAAGATTTTATTAGTAATCTAAAATCGATTGACTGACCCCGCTGAGTAATTTTTACAGAGATTTTCTTCTTTACAGCCTAAAAAGCTTCCTGTTATCGGTAAACACTCACAAATCACTCGATTCTCTAAACACCTCCGCAAAAGTAATGGCTGGAGCTATTAAAAACGCTTACAAGCAAATTTGTCCAACAAGAGCATCGAAAGGTCAAAAGAAGTCGGTTAATAAAACTACACGGTGGAACAAAAAGCTTGAAAAGCTAAGGAGAACCACACGACGAACTCTCTACAGGGCTACCAAACCGGAAGAGTGGAAACGGTATAAGAAAATTCTGACAGAGTAGGTAGGTACAACAAACAGATCATAAAAGCCATTATCTCTTAAAAAAAGCATATCACCGACTTCAATGTGCTTTTTAGTAGAAAGTAGATGTATTTTGTTTAAATGTGATATGGATAGGCCAACTAAACGCACTGCTCCAATGAGACAGCGAGGTTTAAATTTTTTGAAATTTGTTGATTTTTTAAAAACTACTTAACTGATTTCGATAAAATTTAAATGGGTGGTCCCCTGGGAAGTATACCCTTTGTTTATTATTTTTCCAAATTCGTTCAGGCGTATTCGAGTAATCGGTGAACATACATAAAAAAAAAGATTCCGACGAATTGAGAGCCTTCTCCTTTTTTAAAGTCAGTTAAAAAAAGCGTCATGACGGCGTTTCTGGCAGGATATTGCACAAATGCACAAAGCAGCATGAATCCAAGACACCAAATAGCAATCAGACAGCACCTACACGACCACGGAAGAGAAAACACTGAAGCTTTTAAGAATCAACCACTTCCCAATGACAAAGATTGCAATCCAAAGGACCCCATCCACAGGGTACAAAATTCCAACTGGAGCTTGGCCAGCGCAATCTTCAGGCCCAACCAAGTAAAATGGGCTATAAGTAAATTTAAGTCTTATAAATCACCGGGGGAGGAGGACATTTTCCCAGCACTTCTGCAACATGGAATTCACATTCTCCTCGTGCATCTGGTAAAACTGTTCCAAGCAAGTTACGCCCGAGGAGTCATAAGTTCATAACAGATCAATGGTCACAGGTCACGGTACGCTTCATACCGAAAGTAGAAAAAGGGACTACACAGTTCCGAAATCCTTTAGAACCAATAAGTCTTACCTCTTTTCTTCTAAAGACTATGGAAAGAGTTATAGACCAGCACATTGGAGCAAATACTTAGTAGAAAGACCATTAAGTCCTTACCAACATGCTCACCAAAAAAGCAAATCCACCGAAACAGCTTTGTTAGATCTAATCGACAAAGTGGAGAAGGCTCTAGAGGATAAGTAAACTGCTCTATGTGCTTTTCTTGACATTGATGGTGATTTTGACGATACACCCACAGCAACAATCCTTAGACGAATTACTGCAAAGAGTATTAATGTCACCACCATAAAATCTTTTTAACAAAAAATTAAACCGATGAAAAGAACTAAAAAGCAATCATTTTATTATTTGGCGCCAACTCAAAATAAGTTTATATAAAATTTTATAGTTTATGCAATAGTTAAGACTTAAGAGGTCTATTTATTATTTGCTTTATAGTTCTTTTCGTCGGTTTAATTCTTTGTTAAAAAGATTTTTATTTTATGATTTTTTTCATCATCAGCTCAGCTACATGATGTGATGATTTCTAAACGCAAACACCTGATAAAGTAATGAAAAGTTAACAGAAACAATATAGTTTCTACAATTTTCGAGGGTTTCTCTCAAGTTTATCAGGATATCAGATCATCAGATCCTGACTTCCTTGACATGGAACCACCCTTGAGGTATACCCTATCTAAAAAAAAGAATAATTAAAATCGGTTCATAAATAACGGCGGGAGGGTTGAACATACAATAAAAAAAAATAAAGATACAGTCGAATTGAGAACCTTTTTTTTTTCGTCTGTTAAAAATGGGTGAAAAGCATGCTCTCAAACAGAATTGCGACAGTTTCATTAAATTAAACATCGCACAAATCTTTACGACACGAGGGAAACGCACAAGGAGGCGTATTAACCCTTTGGACCCTCGCTGTTGACCAAATCCTTGTAGAAATGTCCAACCTCGACTATGATATACAGGGTTACGCAGACGACCTGCTGGTCATAGTCAGAGGACCATGCCTCCACACTATCTCAACACTACTACAAGGAGCTCTCAACACCATCAACACCTGGTGCCGAATTATCAATCAACGTAGACGAAACGATGATAGTTCCATTCACAAAGAAAAGGAAGTTGTAAAGATTTTCAAATCTAAAACTAAACGGTAAAATCCTTTCTTTTCTAATGAGTTTAAGTACCTAGGTGTCACACTTGACCAAAAATTAACCTGGAATTCTCACATCGCAAACATAGTCCATACAGCAAAAATGGCATTATGGATGAGCTGTCGCATGGCTGGCGCCAGATGGGGACATGAGCCCAAGATAGCCTTATGGCTAAAATACAAATGGGGCAATAGGAATAAGAATCAATGTGATAAATACTGTGATAATTGAAGTGAGAATTTTGGATTAATGGTTCATAGTAATTATTTTAATTTATCATGTAATGATCATGTATGTAAACTTAAAGAACATGAAGAACTTATTGATATATTTTATTGTAATATTATTAAGACGCTACAAACAGCGGCCGAACGCACTTATATCTATAAGGATGCCAATAAACGAAATATCATAGGTTGGAATTACCATGTTAGACAGTATCATGACCTGGCTAGGCAAACTTTCGTACAATGGAATATGTTTGGTAGGCCTTGCTCGGGATATTACTACGAACAAATGCGTGCCGCGCGTAGGGACTTTAAAGCCGCTTTTAAGTATGTAAAAAATAATCAGGAGAGGATTAGGATGGACATATTGGCTCATCAGGCATCGTCAAAAAATTTTCGTAGTTTTTGGACTGAAGTTAAAAAGCTCAACCCTAGGAGTACCCTGGGGAGACCGATAAAAAAGCTATTGCAAATAAGTTCCGAATGCATTTTGATTTATCACAGCCTGTCACTGGTCGGTCGCGACCGGAGCTTCCACTAAGAGAGCGGACTGCATCTAGTGAGGTTTTCCACGTCACATCCGACGCTGTTAGTGAGGCGCTCGGAAGGATGAAGAGTGGAAAATCGCCGGGTCATGATGGGTTAAGTTTGGAACATCTGTTGTACGCGGGCCCCTATATATCTGAGATTTTAGCGCGGTTTTTTGGTGTCTGTGCGAGGTATCAGTACTTGCCGGCGGATCTTATCCGTACTCTAGTTGGACCTATAACTAAGAATAAAACAGGTGATGTCTCGAGTATGAACAATTATAGGCCCATTTCTTTAGCGACGATTGTGGCCAGGTTGCTTGAACGTCTTATTCATAATAAGTTAAGTCCTTCCTTAAAGATAGACGATGGGCAATTTGGCTTTCGCGCTGAATTGTCTACCGATTTGGCCATATTTTCACTCAAGCTGGTCGTGTCGCAGTATGTCAGCCAGGATACAAGTGGTTACGCTTGTTTCCTGGATTTAAGTCGCGCATTTGATACAATTAATCACGATCTCTTATGGAATAAACTAGATAATAGTGAGGTACAGGCTGGCGTTGTGGGACTGATTAGATATTGGTATTCTAATCAGTCTAACAACATTAGGTGGGGAGCTGCTATGTCAGACAGCTATAAGCTGTCATGTGGTGTTAGGCAAGGTGGGTTGACTTCTCCTGACCTATTTAACCTTTATATAAATGAATTGATCGAGGAGCTAAGCAGGACGCCGGTAGGTCTTAAACTTGGTGATAGATACGTCAACAACCTGAGTTACGCTGATGACATGGTCCTGCTTAGCCCTTCGATCAAGGGTTTAAGGAAACTATTAGCTATCTGCGAGCGATATGCTAAAGAGCATGATTTAGTTTATAATGCTAATAAAACGGAAATGATGGTATTTCGGTCGGGGAGAGGGCCACAAAATGTCTCACCGGTATGGATAGCAGGTCGGGTCGTGAAGGTAGTGAAGACGTTCAAGTACCTGGGTCACATATTAACATCAGATATGAAGGATGATGCCGATATAGATCGTCAGCGTAGAGCGCTTTCAGTCGTTGGTAATATGATAGCAAGGAAATTTTTTAAGGCCAATGTTCAGACTAAGGTGCATTTGTTTAGAACGTACTGCCAGAGTTTTTATACGTGCCAGCTCTGGACGGTTTACACGAAGAGGTCTTTGGATGGCATTCGGGTACAGTACAATAACATATATAGACACCTGATGGGTTTGGCACCATATTGCAGCGCCTCAGGAATGTTCACAGAGGCACGACTGAACTCGTTCAATGCCATCCAAAGATGTCGAATCGCTGCGTTCATGGCCCGAGTTGGTACGTGTAATAACAGTATAATCCAGGAACTGGCTGACAGATTGTGTAGTAGTTCAATGTGTAAAAAATGGTTAGAGAGCTGCCTATGTAAGATGCAAGTAGTATAAGAATAATATAAATTAGGAATAAGTTTAGTTTAGAAACAAATAAGGAAACTATTCTGAACTAAAGATATATTATTATTATTCTCTTTATTAACATCTATATAACATATAAATTACATTTTTAAATACATTATTATAATTATTATTATTATACACGGCGATTGCAAGGCCAATCGTAACGTACCATCTGGTGCCGTAAAGTAGGTCAAACGACTACCTCAAACAAATTAGACAGCCAACAACGTACGGCTTGTTTAATAGCCACTGTTGCACTATCTTCGACACCAGGGGACGCTCTAAACGCACTACTAAGCCTGACTCCGCTTGGCATCTATGTGCAAAAAGAAGCTACCAATACCATATACAGGATATGTACACAAACGAAACCAAAGTGGCAATCACGAACACTAAACTCACTAAAAGAGATTGACTTCGTGAGAGGGTAGGCCTCCAATCTAATAAAAATGGTAGTCACGAGTGGTACACCGATGGGTCTAAAAAAGGCCGTTATATAGGTTGTGGAATTTACGGAGAGAGACCAAAATTCAGGTGGAGCGTCAACCTGGGAGCAGAGGCCTCCGTCTTTCAGGCTGAGCTCTCCACATTAAAATGATGCGTGGAAATCAACCTTGAAAGAAAAGTAAGACATCAACACATGTACATCAACTCGGACAGTCAAGCGGGTCTATTGGCACTATATAATTTTGAGACTAGCTCAAAGCTAATACAAAATTGCAAGGAAACCTGAACACACTGGGGCAATGAAACAAAATTACATTAAGATGGGTACCAGGCCACTCAGGTATCGATGGCAATGAAAAAGCCGATGAACTCGCTAACCAAAACCATTCTGCGGCATCACCAAACAGCTAGCTTATTCAATCATAAACGCCTAATATACATCAATGGCAATTAAGAGATGAAAGACAACGACTGGTCTAAAACACTTTAATAAAGGGCTATGATAACAAAGTATGAAAAGAACTTCTAGAGCTCAAAAGATACAAAACTTGTGCAGTACAAGAGTGCAGTCCTCACCGGACACTGCAAACTGAACAAACATATGTTCAACCTAAAGTTGGGCGAGAACACAATATGCTGATTCTGTCGAGGGGCAGAAGAAACTGTAATGCATATTCTATACTTTGTGGCCCACAAATGCGGCACCGAAGTATTAAACTAGGGTTGCACATTATGCAACCGCAGCTGCAGGAAATACAAAGGCCAGAAATGGTCGAGGTAGCATTAGGCACTGAAAATAATAATACTAACAGTATACGGTCACGGTGTTCGTTACGTTTTGGTTGACAGGATGGTTTGTGTGGTAAGCTAAGACAGTGAAGAGATTTTTCAGTTTATTGTACCCTAAAATATGCGCCTTCTCACCTCCATGAACCAGGAAATTAATCAAAAGTACCAGCCTTAGTAATTAATAAACATGCGTCGTGATAATTTTGTCAAAAAGAGCGCTCCACGAGTTTTTCTAGCCAAGCATCTTGTGGGTTTGAAAAGGAAAGGAAAAAGGAAGTTAGGAAAGGGGCTCCACGCATTTTTCAGGCTTCTACTTATTGTAAAAGGGATCGCATGAAATGGTGGCCAGGAAAGGTCATATTGGAGATGCTGTGTGATTTTATTAATTTCGACTGTGATTAAATCACTTTGTACTGATCTACTATATGGCATTTATTATACCAAATGTTGGATTGTACATAGTATTTGGAATAAATAAATCAAGACTTGTTTGAAGTAGCGCTGAGTTGGAGTTGGAGCGATACCAGGATTTGTTATGTACCGTCAGTTTGGAGTCCCATCTAGAGTGTTGTTATTATTATAATTAAAAAATAAATAAAAGTAAATCTATTTATTATACATCTATTACAATATCTTTCTGTGCTTTTGTTGATGGTGTGAATGTATCATTAATTTCCATAGTATCATTACTGCTGCTAATTTGTGCTCCAGCCATTAGTAGATTTATAGCACCTTCCAACTCACTCACTTTCTTACAGACTTCTATTTCTTCCTCAATATCTTTCATTAGTGATGTGTATAACCATTGATTTAATTCAGAAAAGGTTTTGACATGATTTCCAAAAACATCAACAAAAACATTAGCAGCATCTATGACTATCCTCGAAAATCTGGTCTCTCCGAGATTCTTCTTAAAATATTTAAGTAGTGTCCCTATGTCTTTTTCATTCAGTCCATCCATAGCTACATGAAGAACTTTTCTCCTTAACATTTCTTGAATCAAAGCAGCAGTTTTCTCAGGAAATTTTGTAGCAACATAGGTTTTTAAAACAGCTGAAAGGGCTTTAGTAAACTCCATTTGCCTTAAGAACTTATCAGATTCTGGCCCTTTATGTAACTTTTCTTTCTTTTTAGCTTCTTGTACGACTGATGTTTGAATGTGATCTGGTGCAAATTTAAACAGACCTCTCTTTTCATCAGCAAGCCGAGCTGGCTTTTCTCTCTTCCTTACAGAAATTATACCATCAATCATACCTACAGCCAGAGTATCATCATCTTTGGATATTGCCATGCTTAGTACTGCATTTGGAAAGTCTATATTGTGAACAACTTTAAAAGTAGAGATATCATATATCTTTACATGTCTGTCTAAAGAAGCAGACATAAGTCTACTATTATTACTGGCTAGTCTAAGAGTTGTAACAGTTTTATGATGTTGGGAAATATTTGCTAGTAATTTGCCTGCATTAAATATATCCCAAACTTTAATTTCTGTTCCACCTGCACTTATAAATATTCCTCCTGATGGTAGGAACAGTGTTGATTCTACTGGGCAACCATGGTTAACGGTGAGAACTGTTTCATTAGACCTGCAGTCATACAGTTTGACTGTATGATCATAACTTCCAGATAATATGATATCTGGAGAAATTGGGCTAGCAGCTCCTGCTCTCACATAATCAGTATGTTCTGAGAATGTAGCAAGTTTTTCTTCTGTGGCTATATCCCATAAATTGACAGACTTGTCATCAGAATAACTGATAATTTTCACTTGATCTTTTGTAAAGTATGTTCTATGAACCTGAAATTGTATAACACTTATTAAGGATGCAGTTTATATAGGTAAGTTTATGACCATCAATTATCATTTATTGTTTTATCAATAATGAAAAAAAAGAGCTAAGAAGATAACAGATGTACTGTACAATTCATGATTAAGTTTGTATGGCCACTTTTAAAAAGAGTTGTTAAGATAAATGTTACTTAATACAAAAAATAAGACTTCTATGAACAATAAGATTGCAATAACTTACAGGTCCTGTGTGACCAGTAAACACTCTGAGGACATTCTTGGACTGAATATCAAAAAGTTTCACAACAGCTTCCTCACTGCCAGCAACTAGGAGCCTCCCATCTCCTCGGAATGTTGCTCCATATGCTGCTTCCACAAATTTTGAAATGTTTTTCGTTACAACTTTTGTTATTGGATCATATACCTTAAAAATAATTATGCATTTTAATAGTAAAGCTGCTTAAATACGGAATCCAAACAATAAAAATATTTACTCTTCATGCTTTAATTAATTAAAAAATAATGAAGCTTGCTTACCTGAACTCGGACAGAACATGTTGCCGCAAAGTAATAAGGTTCCACAGGACAGAAGTCCAAATAATCTATAGCTCCGAACTCTTTTACTAAGACTGGCAACTGAAATTACGTGCAAAATATAGTTATAACGACTTTATTTGCAATAATTGTATTAAAACTTGTTAGTACCAGATTAGTTTTATTACAGCTGAATGAATATGAATACCATTCATGAAAGTTTTCATCCTAATAACACCTAAAATTACATTATTTCTTATGCCTTACCCCTAATTTCTTCCAATAAATTGTATCCTCTGTTAGAATAGATGCTGGTTTCTGGTAAACAGCTTTATTTGTTTTCTTAAAAGGGTAAGATATGTGAGACATGTTTGTATACAAATTAAAATATTCCGGTAGAAAGAAGTTTCCATGCAATTACAATTCGAGGCTACAAATAATAAAACAACATTCCCACGTTGTTTTGAAACTTTGACATTGATTGCGAAGAGATAAACGTCAAATAAAAATCCAACCAAAGAGAACATCTTTAAAATAGAGGTACGTTTAGTTTATCACAAGTAAGTATAAAGGCTATCTTGTTATTACGAAAACTTGTTAATAAGAAATGTTTGGGCTGTCTTAAGTTGGCGGACAGAAGTGGTTTTTTTTTATTTTCTTTTTGCTATTTCAACTGTTCATTAACTGTTCTTCATTGTTCGATCAAAAAATTTCCCTCAAGTTGGCAGTTTGACCAAGTACTTCGTTTCTCATAAAATTAAGTTCAGGCATGATACACGTTATGATCACAGTTCTAACCGAACCTAAACTTAGTCATTCCTATTCAATTCACCTATCCTACTAATATTTAATCGTCTCCAACTTAATATTAAAGTCCCCTCTCTGATGTCGCTCGCTCTCCCGTGATGCATATATAATCCATGTCGGATATTAGAATTTTAAGCGTGCGACTGAATTACTAAGTGAGCGACAGAATCGAATTTTATGATAAACGAAGTACTTGGTCAAACCACGAAAAAAAATTAAGATCTAATAAAAAAAAAATTTGATCGAACAATGACGAACAGTTAACGAACTTAATTAAATTAATAAGTTGACTACATAATACATCTAAAAGTATATTGCCCGTGTCAGACGGTTTACCAGATAATTTGCGTTTTAGGTAGGTAACCCAACCATATATAACTTCAACTTCAACTTTTGGATTGTGCCAACCATATATAAATATAATAAATCAATTAATCAATTAAATAAATAGTATACAAAAGTCAGTGAGACAGAACAGAAAATATGCTAGACAGTTTTTACGTGTTTGTATACTCTTTGGTTTTTACCTTTTTACCAACTGAATTACTGAACTGATGGCACAGATTATAGTTCTTTGAATAACACTATACCAATGTCAGAAATGTGCCGTAACAAAATACGAAATTAGATTTATAGTCTTATATTTCCACAATTATTTCAAGATCTTTAAATAGGCGGAAAAATGTTTAAACTACTAAGTCGCCATGGACGCCGGAGTGCGGTTATAAATTTGTTCACTGAGAGGTTTGAGGTTAGAACAGCCAAAGTTTATTACGTATATTCTTCAACTGGTTCAGTGCGATTTCAATCAACTGGTATAAGCGATGCTGGCATAACGAGTATTTTGGGTGAGAGCATACCAGAACCACCGCCTGTACCAGACCCTTCGACTCTTGTTGACTTAACAGAAACAGTACAGTCAATTGCCGCTAATGGAGAGCCCACATTTGCAAGCCTTGGTCTTGGCGGTTGGAGTCCAGTTGGATTAGTACAAAATTGTATGGAGTATTTACATGTTTCGTTAGACATTCCTTGGTGGGGAGCTATTCTCATAGGTACAATTGTGGTTCGAGTAGCCATGTTTCCACTCGTCATTATGTCTCAAAGAAACACAGCGCGCATGAATAACAATTTACCGGAGATACAGCTATTGCAAATGAAAATGACTCAAGCGAGACAGACAGGAAATCAGCTTGAAGCTGCTCGTTATGCACAAGAGATGATGGCCTTTATGAAAGATAAAGGTTTGAATCCCTTAAAAAATGTGTTAGTACCATTGGCACAAGCTCCTTTATTTATATCATTTTTTATGGGCTTAAGAGGAATGTCAAATTGTCCAGTTGAGAGCATGTCGTATGGTGGACTGGCATGGTTTATGGATTTGACAGTGCCTGATCAATATTTCTTACTTCCACTCATAACTAGTGCAACAATGTGGGCCACAATCGAGCTTGGTGTTGATGGTGCCCGTCTAGATGCACAAAACATGCAAATGATGCGATACTTCCTTCGAGCAATCCCTATAGTAATGATTCCTTTTACTATCCATTTTCCTGGTGCCATTTTAGTTTACTGGTGTTCCAGTAACTTCATATCCCTCTTACAAGTTGGTTTCTTAAAAGTACCGGCAGTTAGAGATTACTTTAAGATTGAAAAAATTATCAAGCATTCACCTGATGCACTACCTATCAAGAAAAAAGGTTTTCTTTCTGGAGCCAAAGAGTCATGGACTAATATTAAACTTTCAAAAGAATTAGCAGAGAGGCAAAGAATTGACGAAATGATGTTCACTAAAGCTGGCAAAGGACCACTGCAGAAAACATATAAATTTGACCCCACAAAGATGACAAGTATTGAAGCGAAACAAAAATAGTTTATAATTAATTATAATTGTAGTTTTATTTTTATTTAGTGTAGATTTATAATTTAATAAAAATTATTTAACATAATAAGGACTGTTATTTTATTACACTGAAAAAATATTGTGCCCTGAGATTGGAATACATAATTATATAGCAAGCTATTTAATGTAGTTTATTTCAGAACAGCATAGCATTCATGTTAGCAGTCTTAAAAATAGAGTTATAAAATTAAAGGTAGATAATTTCACTAAAGTGTTTATGTAACTGTAATATTTATTTTATAAATATTATTAAAACCTACATGTCAAAACTCTTGGTTGTGTGTAATTTTTTCTTGCACAAAGAATTTAGCTCACACTTAGAACATTCCTTTTAGTACCTCTGTGTGGACGTAGATGGCGCTCTCCTAAATTGAATTGTACATGTTTGTGTAAGAAAGATATGTAAATTTATCTATCAAATATATTATACAAAGTATCAGGGGCGTAGCTACCGCCGTATCAGCCGTATCAATGATACGGGGCCCCTAACTTATCCCATGAAAGCAAAAATTAGTAAAGTGTTGTCCACAATGTCACTTAATTTCGTGCTTCCCGGGAAAAAAAACATTAAAAAAACCTTTCATACGTGCCATAGAATTTTCACTTCAGAAATGACAAAAGTCAAAAAAGCAATCTCTTTTTAGGGTTCCGTACCTCAAAAGGTAAAAAAAGGTTCCGTGTGTCACCACCGATTTTGTCAGGAACGGGTGGACCTAGCAACTTAAAATTTATACCAGATACTGAGGTCTATAGCCCCTATTAGGTATTTAAAAATCAAGGTCCTCAGTCAACACGATAAAAAGATTATGGCAAATTTAGATTTTCGAACTTGTAAGTACCAAAGTTTACCTTAATTTTCAACTTTTTTATTTTTCGGAATTTTTCCTTTACTTGTGCTGTAAGACCTTACTTTTAACCAAAATTGACAATTCTAGGTCAACCGGAAGTGCCCTATAGGCTTTAGGTCGAAAACCAATAGGGTACTTCCCATTTACCTAGAATCATGATATTTGGTAAGAAGCAAGGTCTGACAACACAAGTGAAGGGAAAAATCCGAAAGTCGTTAATTTGTTGTTATATCACATTAAGAAAAAGTTTTTGTGATTACAAACTTATATTTTGCGGTTGGATTGTTGACTTTATCGTACATCGCAACCGCAAAGTTAAGTTTGTCTTTCAAAAAGGCGGGCAAAAGTCTTTGAGAATTGATTCCCGAGATGGATGTATTCAAGTTTGTTTGCTTACGGAACCCTCGGTGCGCTATTCAGATTCGCACTTGTCCAGTTTTTTTTCCCAGGTTAAGCGTGCGCCCAAAAGTTGGCAACATCCTACATTGGTTATTGCGGGATTCCCCCGTTTAAAGCATTTTTGTTTCTTTTGTGAGAAATCTTTACTCTTTATTTGGGCCCACCAACTAATTTTGATACAGGGCCCCTCCAAGGCACGCTACGCCACTGATAGGTATAATAACTTTAAACGATCAATTTTATTATTGTATAATATATAAATATGTATAATATTTCCCGTTCCTCGGAAATGGCTTTAACCATTTCGATCAAGTTTTGCATCAAGATAAAGATTTTTTAAGTTTATGTACCTATATAATTACTTAGGTATATTATTTCTTGAGAAAACGCAATTGTGTAAAAAAAATACGCCAAGCGAAGTTTGATGCATACAAAAGCCAAGTATCGAGTCTTGAGTTTGGTCGTTAATTTTTAAGGCTTCTAATACTTGACCTAAACATTCCACTGTATACTGTGCAACTGTAACAGTCTTCCCTTTATCAAGCACAACCGTAGCCAATATTCCTCTTTTAGTAAAAAATACAGCACCATTTCCAACCATTATTTTCTTTACGGATCGGGACATTTTCACATACGTCGGCGGTTGTTCATCTTCAAACACCCACACTTTACTCGGGGATTTAGTAGGAACGTCCAAATAATACAGCCAGGTTTCATCACATTTAACAAACGAGTTCACGTAGTTAGATCGGCTGTCTTCAATTTTTAGCATATCACGAGGCCAAGTCACACGCTGCTCCCTCAGCGCATCAGTCAAAGTGCGGTACCCAGAGTGAACAAAGTTCAAATGGTGGTGAAGTATCCGATGAACAGTTGGTGCACTTAACTTAAGGGTTTCCTCGACCTATCGATATGTCACAAGTCGGTCTTCCTCCAATAATTTTCGTACAGTCTCAATGTTCTTATCGGTAAACACTTCTATCAGCCTGCCGGACCTTGTATTATCCTCCAAGTTAAAATTGCCGCGATTGAATGAATATCAAGTTTCCCTCAGTGCACTACTAATTTTCTCGAAACATTTTTGTATAGCATAAAGTTATCCAAAATAATTACACGAATATTATAATGAGATAAGCCCGCCATTGTCATTTAGAAAACTAATTTAAGAATCGAATAAACGGTTCCTTGCCTCCAAATTTGTCTTTTTTTTTTAAATATGATTTAGAATTTATGGATAATAATATGATATCTACATACTTTCCATACGACTTTAATCTTTGGATGTCCTTTAAACAATTGTATTTATAAAAGGGGCTAACCATAAATTATGTCACACGTTTGGGGGGGGGGGGGGGGGTTGGTGTCTACGAAGTGTGACATTGTGTGAAAAGGGGTGGGGGTCATAAGCTTTGTGACGTCACATGTCAAAATCTAAAGTATTAAACACAAAACATTACCTACCTGTAAACAAAAGACTACGTACGCTACTACACTTTTAGTAAAAAAAAATATGAGAACTGCTCTTTTCAGTTCTGGGTGTAAAATATGTGACATCACACAAAGACGGAAGGGGGGGGGGGAGGGGGATTGGTCCAAAAATCATGAAATTCGTGTGACGTAATTTAGGGATGGCCCTACAGGTAAATGACTATTAATATAATTATAAACAACAATGCAATGGCCAATGTGAATATTGAAGTACAAATGAAATCATCCCAAAAATATTTATTAATGTTCCAGCGTGTTCGCCTTTGTCGGCATGTTTTCGACGGAAATAATAATAAAATAATAAGGAGGGGAAACCATTTGCCGTTTGCACAAAGCAAAGGCTCAGGGCTGAATGCTTAGGACGCAATTACAGATGTCGAGAGCGACCTGTTAGAAGGAGCACAACTTTATTAACTGCCTATACAGAATGATTATCTTAACTTTCTATAGCAGGGAAATAGTTTTTTTTAAGAAAATATCGAAGGTACCTACGATAGGGAGGAAAATGTGGAGTTTTGATAGCGGAACTAGGCTACCTACCGATAGACAATGGATCGAAATGTATTCCGATAACCTAATCTATAATAACGTTTTATAATTATAGTTAGGTACTTAAAATTTTATATTATTATTAGACAGGCCTATTGTCACTGAGTTATTATTTATCTCGATGCCTATTGTCGGCTACAAGTACAAAATGTACCCAGAATAAGCTCTTTCATGATAGGATATTTTTTGCCATAAATCCCGATTTTTATTCTGCCTTATTACGAAATGTGTACCTAAACATCGATATAGGATGTATTGTTTTGTCGGTCTATTCACCGTTGTTCTACTTTTTGTTATACTAGTAGAACTGATAGGAAAAAAAAATCACATTTGTTCTACTATGCGGTATGACAAGAAATCGTCACCATTTTAAAAACGTAATATTATTTATTTATTCCTAGTTGTTATACAGTATAACAACTAGGAATATAAACGGTCTATTCACCGTTGTTCTACTTTATAACCGACTTTAAAAAGGAGGAGGTTCTCAATTCGACTGCATGTTTTTTTTATGTTTGTTACCTCAGAACTTTCAACTGGGTGTACCGATTTTAAAGATTCTTTTTTTTATTTGAAAGCTGGTGCTTCCCGTGTGGTCCCATTTGGTCCAGTTCTGACAATGGCATTCATGAGAAAACCATATAAGTCTTTTATGGAATAGTTTTTATTTTGAAGTCGGTTGTTTTTGAAAGAATTATTTTTATACTAGTAGAACTGATAGGAAAAAAAAATGTTCTCGGCGTGAATCGGCCTTAACAAACTCAAGATGGCATCCGAGTGGCCAATATTAGAATTTAACAAAATACTCGATAATCCGAATTTTGCGGATATAGCGTAATGGCTAAAGGCGTCGGACTTGCGATCGAGTGGTTGCGGGTTCGAACCCCACCCAGTGCACTACCGACGTGAACTCCTAACACAAGCATTTAGCTTAGCTGGAGGGGTTAACAAGAATACTAGTAATGTGTGACCCACGGTACAACAATTTCTTTTTTTTAAAGAATCGCGTCAACATCTTTAAAAAAAAAGTTGTTGTCGACTCGAAATCATTATATTTTTAGGTTTTATTATTCAGGTAAGGTTTCAATCGAGTCTACCGTACCCCTTGACCAAATTATTAATATAGATTCCTAGTTGTTATACAGTATAAAAACTAGGCAGATGTGATTTTATTCGTCTCTGCCAAAAATGTGTTCCGTCAAAGCAGATATCCATATAATGAAGCTAGGCATCGGTCCGTCCGTCCATCTATTCATCTGACCTTTGCATAACTAGATAAATAGTGGGTCTATTTTTTTTAAATTCAAGTAGGCAAACAAAAAAAAAACGATTTGATTAGTTTTATTTACTTTAAAATGAAATGTGCTTAACTGTAAAAACTTAAATTCAAATTCAAAATCATTTATTCAATTAAGACGCTAAGTGACATTTATGAACGTTAAATTGAAGCTACTGTTAAAAAATCATAGATCGACGCAAACAGACGCCACAGCATGTATTGGATTGTCGAGGTAAATTAGGTGAAAACACCAAAATCTACTGCTTGCTTGTCTATAACTTCCAGTTTTCAAAATGCGTAGAGCCTTATGAGAAGAATGAGAAAGAAAGAAAGAAGAAGGAAAGAAACTCATGACTTTCTTTTTAAACGTCAGATCTTCAGGTACAATGGTATTAGTGTTACATGAAAGGTAAACAGGATGCAAGCTGTTGCCACCTGAATTTCATTTTATTGAAATGCTCCAAAAACTAACGTACAAACAAAAAAAATCACTCAGTGATACCGTTGAATGTTTGAACCTATTAAACATAGAAATCATTCAAGGTGCACATCAGTTACAAAATCTACTGTTAAAACTAATTCGTGACTGGATTAAGAGGCTAGAGTTGCAGTTGAACGAACCAAAATAATAGTATAGGCTAAAGCATCGCTGACTAGGCCGACCAGTCACCCCAAGCAGCACCCGTTCACGAGTATGACGCATGCTCGCACGCTCCTTCGCCATATCAGAGGGAAGGAAATGACCCGCCTCATGACGACGCCGCAAGCAATGACATTTTAGTGAGCATGACGAACCATAGTCGAGATACTGATAAAAATCACTACTAGTCAAAATTACCATAATAATCGTCGCGCATTACTTTCAACTAACAATGGTTTGTTAATAATTTAGCTTTATTATAAGACAAAGAAGTTTGTGTGTATATACCTAATGACATAAGGTGTCAAGCCCAAGACTGTTTGTCGTTTAGATAGTCGTGGGTCATGCTGGGTTGCAAAACGCTATTACTCGTACTCCATTGCTGTTGTAATCTCCTAAAATGAAATCAGAATCCAAGGTATTCTGATTTCAAATTGGAATTGAATTTTGGCACATTAGAAATTATATCCAATCCGGTGTCTTTGAGCGACTTTTCTGTTCTCCTATAAATCTTATTCACTGACTCTGAAAAATCCGAAGTCGCCAATTCTTTTTTGCACTCATAAATTTTTTTGAGAATTTCATTTTTACCATAATCAATCTTATAATTATTTTTATGATTTTTTGATTTTATCACAAGACTGTCCTGGAAATATTAGATAACATTAGTCTGAGGCGGGCACGAACACTATAGTAAACTAAGTTTATGGGTACGACTCATAAAATAAATAAAACAGAATAAATAAAGCATAATAAAGTAAACAATTAAATGTGTACTTACTTTGATTGTTATTGATTCAGTACAAGCAAATTTGGGACTGCCGCATTTTCGTTGTGAACACCTCCATATGGTTGAGCCATCAGCATATATTCTATTTTATAAAACTGATGTCCCTTCCATAAAATTACTATCCCTCTACCTTTTTTAATTAATTCGGGTTGGTCGGCATAGTTCATATTACAATACAATTTAAATATCTAATAAAACAACATATTTTCCTCTTTTTAAGGAACAACATAATATAGATTTCAAAGAGATTGCATTGTGTAACCAACAGTAGAACAAATAGGACAAACTAATCATCTAAAAACATTTCCGGATTATTCTACTAGTAGAACATAAGGTCAATTTTATTGTTATTTAAATAATTCCAATTTGTCATATCGCATAGTAGAACAAATGTGATTTTTTTTCCTATCAGTTCTACTAGTATAACAAAAAGTAGAACAACGGTGAATAGACCGTTTTGTCTCCATTAGCAATCATAACGATAGTAACTCATTTCTAACGTGTTCATCAATTTACGCGCGAAAATGTAAAATGCATTTAAAGCCACTTATCGATTGAATAAGATTTTAGTAAATTTTCTGGTTGTTTACTGTTTGTTAAATCAGGATCAAATTAAAACACCTTTCAAAATAGGTTCTAATACCCTATTCTATTAACTTTAAAATCGATATTATTATGACTTCATAGAGATTGCTGTCAGGTCATCCCTTAGCAATGAGATTGCGCATGATTTATTTTATTTTATCTTTTTTTTGTGGAACATAGGTTTCACAAATTTTGATGTTGATGCACTATGTCCTACTACACATATCGTGAAGTACAAATTAAGTTGAACATGGTTAGTAATGAACTAATGACACTTAAATTATGGTTAGTATGTATCTATTTGTTTATATTGTTCCATTTTGATCACATAATCCTTACTAATATTATAAATGCAAAAGTAACTCTGTCTGTCTGCCTGTCAGTCGCCCTTTCACGCCAAAACTACTGAACCGATTTAAATGAAATTTGGTACACAGATAGTCTAGAGCCTGAGGAAGGACATAGGCTGTACGTTTTACGGACACGCAGATTTCAAAAATGTACATTGTGGCATTGTTAATAATTTAAGGCTTATGAAATGCGGTTTGCAGTTATCAGTGGTCCGTAGATGACATAGTAATTTTCATTGTAACCTTGTAAGAGGTGTAAAATACAGAATATTCGTTCTATCCATCTATCGAAATTGTAATTATTATCTACACTTAAAAAGTCAGGTACGATGACAAAAAGTTCCCTGCATTGATGACCATTCCTAACAATATTGAGTGAATATGGGCAACTCCACAAAACTAGTCATATATTACCAGAATCATTTTATCTGTTGTTGTTCAGATTTATATAAAGAATATTATTCTATATACTCAGAGACACGAGTTCCCAAAGGCGTATTGCAAAATAGATTCCTGGTTATAATGTTCCGCAAAACCTCATGTAAAAAGTTTCATACGTAAATTGACTATTATTTACCATAATGTTACAAGTAAATAATGATACGTTCATTTAAGTGAATGTAAGAATAAAACGGGAAAATTGGCTTTTATTTCTTACATTTCCTGTTTATATTACTAGTATGTTCCAATTTTTATTGTTTGCACGTGTTGTTCAAGATCCCATATAAATTAATAACGCATGGAATATGTTCGGTACTTCGCACCTGGGACTTTAGCGTTCGTTTCAATAGTCGGAGTTTTATTCTATACCACATTAGTGGCGAAGAAGAGTGTTACCAGATACTGCGTGCAATAACGTGTTCGTTCTACAGCACCACTCCGAGTTCGATAACACATTTTTAGTTTACCTTATTTCCATTTTACGTACACGATGGTCAAATCCCAGCCTTCTATCGTGAACGAGGGCATACCGAAGGGGGCAGAGGAGGGCAGCTGTCCCTCCCCCTGGCTTTATATTCTTGAGTATGTATTAAGATAATTAAAGCAATGTTTAAGTCAAATTTCTGATCCTGCCTCCCCCCTGGGCCGCTAAACAATGTTATGCCTCCCCGCCTCCCTGACCAATACTTAGGTACGCCCATTATTATTAAGCTAAAGATGTTTTTTGCACGTAGTTATTCGACACATTAAATATAGTTGTACCTACCAGATACTATATTTTGTGTTCTGTTGGACATATATGTACATAAGCTGTAGTTCGAAAAAATGCTACTTTTTTATTGGATGATTAAACGTTCGTTTTAATGTTACTGTGTTACTATCCCAACAAACATTTTATAGGTTGCCACGACGTGCCAAATCTAACTTTTGGTTCCATGAGTTGGTCGCAAATACGTTGCTATCACGTCGACACGACCGAGAAAAGGCCCATTTTATACGAATCAGTGTCGTAATAGAGTTGCGAAGTGGTTGCATTAATCACTAAATAGTCATGTAGTGGTCGCGTAGATGTCGTGAAAACCCAAATAAAAGTCTTCTCACCGAGTAATGGTGTTTACTATAACCGCTTCACGGCATTTTATTGAATTACATATGTGCTATCGCACTTTTATGAGGGATTTTGATTGACGATCAATTTTATATTGTAATACATTATTTTCATTGTCAGTATCCATTTTGTATATTTATGTATAGCTATTTGCATCTTCAAAATTAAAGTGTCCTGTACTTTAATCTGTTGGGATATTAATTTTATCGAGTAAAATGAGCAAGTTTTATCTATAAAAGGAACGCGCCTTATATATTCTTTAAATTAAGCAATATTTTCACAAATATTTTTAACGAACGTGCTAACAGTTACCTTTTTAGAGTTCAAGACACGACCATAATACAACGTCTAAACAACTTATTCATTCTGTGCACTTAGTATATGTCAGCCATTAACGTAATTAGGTTTCATTTAGAGATTTCGGGTAAAAAATCAATTGCCCAGCTTTTATATTCATTTTAACGTCATACAGTTATTTATAAAAATCATAAAAGAATGTCTGGTTACTGAATTTTTATACACTAATACGACATCCAGTCACTGTAAAGTTATATAAAAGTGATCAAATTGACTGAAAATCATTTAAGGGTGCATTTTGTCACTCTTACACGACCATCGCGTAAAAGTAGTTCCCGTGACTCTAATACGATTAATAACGGTGTAAAAGTTGTATAGGCGTTACTAAGACGACAGCACTGGTTATAAGTAGTATAAAGTCATATACGACAGGTTGTATAGAAGTCGAATAAGATGTCTAATACGACTAAAAAGTCGTATAAAGTTATGAGACACTAAGCCGTATTACATAATGAAATTACTTAATTACGACGTTTATAGCACTTCGAGTAGCGTTAGTTTCACTTATGCGACTAAAATGTTTGTTGGGTATGTTTTGTGATGTATCGGAGGATTAACCAAAGCAAATCATAAGCAATAAATTCGCTATTTTAAAAAAACGACTGAAAACTTCTTTAGGCATGTTTGGCTTATGGTATGGGAAAAAAGCACTGAACTCGCGTGACCGTCACGCTCAGATACATATATACAGATGTGTGTGTGTGTGTGTGTGTGTATATAAGTAATATGTATATTATGTAAGTTATGTTTTCACTTCTGACGTGCAGTCCTACGACTGACAGTTTTTGAAGTGAAAAATTCTTTATGCACGTTGGCCACTTTTGGTATGGGGAAAAAGCACTGAACTCGCGTGAACGTCACGCTCGGATGCTCAGATACATATATATAGATGTGTGTGTGTGTCTGTGTGTGTATAGGTATATTTATGTATATGTAAGTTATGTTTTCATTTCTGACGTGCAGCCTTACGACTGACAGTTTTTTTTTCTATGAACCGATCTCTCAATAACGCGGTTTACTAAATTGCCGGCCAATGTAGGTTTCTCTATTTTCCGTAGCTACGAAATGTGCTGTTTCTTTAATTGTCTTTATAATCTTTTGTTCTTGTTTCATTACTATTTATTTTGTGCTAGATATTATTGGGCCTTTGTCTACCATGTTATATGGACAATATTTGGACATTGAACAAACACAAAGACACTGAAGAATTGAAAGGAATCTGTTCTTCGGTGTCTTGTTGCAAAATTCTAGTCTAACTAAAGTTAGTAGGAAAACTTTAACCGGCTCTGGAAAGTATTTTGTGGGAGAGCCATGCTTCGGCACGTATGGGCCGGCTCGACTCCGCTCGTTACCACGGCCTCACAGAATACCGGCCGTGAAGCAATGCTTGCATTGCATTTCGCCGCGTGAGTGAGGTTATCGGAGGCCCTAACCATTCCCTCTCCCTTATTCCCGTCCTTCCCCTCTCTCCACTCTTCCCCCCCTCCCCCTCGTCTCCTACTCCTACCTTAAAGGGCAGCAACGCACTTGTGACTCTCGAGTTGCAGGTTCCCATGGGCGGCGGTAGTAATTTACCATCAGGTGACCCGTCTGCTCGTTTGCCCCCATACCATAGAAAAAAAACTTACCTACTTTACGAAAAATGCCTGTAAAGTTGATGCTAAACTATTCATTATTATTTTATTACACAGTATATAGATTCAATTCTAATATGCATATACAACATTTCAAGTAATATTTGTCCATTGTTGGACATTGCATGCAATATAACATTTCAAGTAATTAATTTAATATTAATGAACCAATGAATGATCTTATAACATACACAATACATACATAACAATAATAATTTATTTATTTCTCCCACATACCACACACATACAATTATACACAAGAAATACAACATTGTCATTATAAGGTATTGGGAGACTGATTTCCAAGCTAGGCTAGATTTTCTTCTTTTGAAGTCAAGGTTAAGTAAGAATTTTTGGTTTAAGACATTTATTTTCTCAAATGAATGAATTACATTCGTTTGTCAGAGAGAATACAAGGTAAAAATAGTAACAAGTGCCGGAGCGGCTTTTCAGTTACTTGTTATTATTTTTTACATCTAAGTAAATAAGTACGTAATTTTAGCAATAAAGTGGGTAGCTGCCACAAAACAAAACCAGCGGGACACGCGTGTTCCAAGAGTATCTTGTAAACAAGTATGGCCGTATTACGTATAGCAAAGCGATTGCTATCATATTTCTATCGAGTGACTGTTATCGTAAGTTTCTTTTTTGTTTTTTTTGAGCTTTTATGTTTATATAGTAATTTATGTGTAGGTTACTTTATTTCAAAATATTAAACGTATGTATTTTTATATTTTTGATTTTATTATTGTTTTTATAGACTATTTCCTTCGTACTGTTTTTAGTTTTTGGATAGATATTCAATCTTTTGTTTAATTTATTATATAAGTAAACACCCAAAAAGAAAAGGATCTGTGAGAGAAATTAGAACATGATGAGGTTGAACACATGTTATATTTGCGACTCTTGGATAGTACAGAGGTAACGAAAAATAATCACGAATGTTGTCTACGAACAGTATACCGAATTAATAGTTCTCGAACTGAAAGTACGCGGCATTTTTTATAAAGTCCCACTGTGGGGAAGCGAAACGGAAGAGACAATGATGTTTTCAATACTTCTCGTTGAGCTCGCTCAAGTTTTAGGAGTGAGGTTTTATAGGTGCCAATCCAAATTGTGATGCAATAAATCAACAGAGATGGGCAAAGAGCCACATATACCATTTTTATTGTTGTAACATCAGCAACCCCACGCAGGCTTTTAAACATGTCAGTACATTAGTTTACGCAAACGTCCAGATAGCAATTCCATGTGGCCATTGAAGCTCACATTACTACGGTAGCTAAGGTACAATAAGTACTTAATTATAATATTTAACTTATTTTCTCTCTCAACCCAAACATTTGAATAATTTTGCCAAACTGACATTATTTTTATTTTATTTCAGCTACCGTGTTTCTCGCACATACTTTTTATTATGTGGAACATGAACACCTAATATTAAAACTTAAAAAAACATTTTTCCAAGGCACTCATAATCATCCTTATTCCAATAAAAAAAACACGGGTGCCTTTAAACTAAAGTTATAGTTATAGTTGATATAGTTACTAGTTCTGACTTTCTGGTCAAGTAAAAACGTCATACTGGATTTACGGATACTTACCTGCATGTTGCAGAACTCAGCACCGTTTGTAGTTTTGAGAAAGTCTGTCCTTAAATAGTAATGTAGAACTCCTTTGAAGTAGAAACTTCCGAATTTTGAAGTGGACTCACTCTGGAACTTTATCCTTGAGAGTAGTCTTGTTAAAGTTGGATGGCATCTTTATCTATATATTTCGTTATTTCTTAAATCACAATAAAATATCGAATAGATACAACTAGTGAATCTCTCTAGAATCTTAATTTGTTAGCCAATATTAATATGCTTCAAAATTATAACTTGTTTTTTTTACTTGCTTGCTGGGTCAGTATATGTCATTACCATGTGACAGTAAGATCCTAAAGCTGCCAGACGTACTTTATTTTAGAACAGCTGAAGTTTTGATAATTAGTGGATTAAAATGTAAGTTTACAAGTGCTCTCTTGAAAGTATAAGGGTACATTATATTATAATCATATCATCATCAAACACACCTTAAAGTGTGATAGTAGGATTTTAGATGAGTTTTCCGTAATATAGAATACCATCTGGTATTATGTCGTGTGGTAAAAGCATGGACCCACTAAAAGTATGTATTTTAGTGAGTCTACGCATCGTCCATACAGTCAAATACTCGTAAAATGAACGAACTTATATCATAGAATAAAAATTTAAACTTTACATAGTGTTCGTTGGGTTAGCAGTCCATAAAAGTTCTGCTGTTTTCAACAACGTGAATAACAAGCATGTATTAAACCTTTAAAATAACCCGTCTCAATCAACTATTAGAAAAATGCTGATGATTTTCGAACGGCTGAACAGATTTTATTGAATTATAAGAACACTCTCGATCAAGTCACCATTCAAACAATAAAAAATTTAAATCAGTCTATACGTTTAGGATCTATGACGTAACAGACAAAGACACGCAGATACACACTTTAAACTTATAACATCCCTCCTTTTTGCGGCGGGAGTTGTTGAAAAATTAAAATAAGCCTAATTAGCTTTTAAATATCGTGTTAGAAATCTGAAAAAATTAAATTATTAAGCCTACAATTGCCGTATTTCTTGGTGTAGATGTAAGTTGTTAACATGTTTTAATTTTTATGTATATTCAATGATTTTGCTTATTTCTTTTATAGGGATATTTTTACCTATAGTTTCGTTTAGGTGGTCACTCTCTCTTACGAAAAATGATGATGATTTTAAAATCATTTTTTTTCCAAAGAATTTGTAGAAAATTGACAATTAAATTGCATTAATTTATTTAAGTAGGTGCAAAGATACATTTGAAATTATTCATAATAATAAGACAAACTGATATTTACTTACCTGTACAGATTTCTATATTAATATCCATTCGAATCTGAATGTTTTCTGTTAATATCTAAATATCATTCCAACATAATATACTCACATTTTTATATATACACAAACATATATACTTATATTATATAATATAAGTATATATGTTTGTGTCTGTATATATATACAGATTACATAATAGTATATGTATATATAAATACATATCATATATATAAGTAAATACACTACGAATACCACTATACAGTCGTGTACTAGCGTTGTGGCTATTCCGTTGATTCGTTGATGAGGAGGTCTCGTACTTTCTTCTTAAACGTTAAACGGTTTGTGAACATCCTGATTTCGAGAGGGAGCGCATTCCAGAGAAGGACTGATTGTACATAGAAAGAAGAATTTAATGCATTTGAAATGACATTTTTGGTCTGACGATTTTTATTTTAGTTGATGTTAGACTTTTAAGATGTAAACGAAAGACCAAAAACACCCCAACAATTGGTTGCTTGGTCAAAAGTATAATTATTAAAACAATGGATAACCCGTATCTGCCTCTGACAAGAAGCCTCTGAAATTATAATAACAATAATAATAGTCATTTATTTCAGGTTGTCAACCCATATGTTGTTAGTAATACAATAAGTGCTTACCCTAATAATATCTATAAAAATAAATTACATTTTATTATTGTTACATGTCAATTTATGAATAAAAATCATGTCAACTTTATTATATACATTTTCATATAATTCTTTTATTATTAAATTCTGGCATTTGTTTAACCTCTTTAAAAATGAATATGTACGCTTTCTCATTATGGCATAAAAGTCATCCACTCTTGCCTCCGAAAAAACATACCTGAGGCGCTACAAAATTTAGGTAGATACATAAGGGTTCTAAAGGCATTATTATACTGGACTCTTATGTTATACATTGCTCTCCTTGAAGGCTGAATCCAGAGGCTGCACATGTAGAACGTTTGGCAGTAACTTTTAAATAATGTTGTCTTGACCTGAGCAGAACACCCGCTAAATTTACGACTAAGCATATTGGAGTTGATTGCAAGCGAAGAGCGTAGGTCACGCTCTCTTTCGACATCCAGATCATCGCTTAAATTACTAGAAACATGATATGTAATTATTTCTTAGGGTATTTTGAAGTATAAGTAAGTCAATATGTAGCTAACTTTTGTACTTGGATTATTATTGTAAATAATTAGCAATATAAAACAAATCTGAAGACGGTTAGTGATGATGGTCACGGTGATAGAAAAAGAGAGAAATCTATTGGAAAATAAATCAGTTTAAACGCCAATTCATATAGAAATAAGTACCTTATTTTATATGTAAGAGGAAAACGTAGGTAGCGTAAAACACTTGAAGATATATTCGTTCGGACAGCGTTAGTTTCCACTGAAGATTTATAAGGTAAATCTGGAACAAAAGAATATTACAATCCTACTGATATATGGTACACCCGTGGTAAATGACGTGTTCTTTTACAATATTTTCGACTTTGGTTAAGGCGTATAGCGCTTTTTTAATTCTGGGATGAAGAAATGAACTTCACTATCTACTATTTATTATGTAATATGTATATATATAAACATGTTGTCCTGTTCTGATGTACGCTGGCAGGATATAATAAAACTTATTGCAAAAATTTCTTGACTATGCTAAAGATCGTGTCGTGTGTGACGACAGCCAGTGCCATCTAAAGGACAATGCGAAATACTTTGTAATTATTCTGTATATACTTAATTATTAAAAAAAACCTGAAGGACTGCATGAAGTTTTTTGTGGAGCATTTTAAGAAGATGGGCATGACGGATTCGGAAAAAACGCCTTAATAATGCGTAAATACACAATTCCTTTAAAAAAAATTAGAATACATCCGCTCAGTATGCCGCCTGCTGATGATGATGATGTTTTACGTTCACACGAAACGAAAATCTAGTCAAATTGTGTGTTAAATCGTTTCGTGTGGACGCCGTTTTAATCATTTTGCCGCAGTATATGAGACTGGGTACAATGACACTGATACGAGATAGAAATAGAAGTCGCGTAGGTATCGGACAAGGAAGTCCGTAGGCATCGGGTTGTTGACTCCTCGCCTTTCATTTAGTTTAATACCTATTATAGGCTTACATTAGTAAGGCTCCACTAACTCAAATGAGGTCACTAATGTATGAAGTCTTAATAAGTCATCCGACTTATTTATATTGTACGTATGTATTTGGTAAAGCAATATTTTTTGGTATTCTATCGTACTTTCGATATCTTTTTATGCAATGTTAATCAGACTGTTCGCTAATAAGTACAGAACAAAGAATATCGGTAGTCCTTAACACATAAAACATTGCATAATATTAGAGTAGTAGAATCAAGGTCTTCCCGAGAGGCAGCGCACACGGAACACGCCGACTGACCGATCAAGGGCAAGTAGCGGAACACCGGGGTGGTTTTTAGTCGGTAAGAGTCCGACAGAGCCCTTCACCCCCCCCAGGGCGGAGGACATCCATGAGAATCTTCCACCTCGTCACCAAAAAAAGAAAAGGAATCAAGGTCTTACTTAATATTTAACTAGCAGCAAGAATTTATTAATATGCCACACATGTCCAGGTATTATAGAAAAATTCTGATTAACGAAGCCTAGCAAGTTATTTATTACTAAAGCTCGTTACCCAGGTCTTACATTGTAATTTTGCTAAGCTTCACGTCCATACGGAAAATAAATAAAAATATTATAGGTATATCTGTTGTTTGTCACCCTCGCAAGATGTCAGGGTCAACTAAGGAAAATGGATTATGACGAGTTCGCGACGCCTCTAGTAGGTAATATGTCACCACGTAAGACTTAAATAGTTACGACGCCAATAAGTAACCTTGGACGAAAAATATTTCTCCCAGTGTCTTGTAAACACTCGTACAATATTTTATCATAGTTATCGTATCAGTTCAGCTTTAGGACGTCAACTGATAACATTGGAACGTGCCCAAAGGGCAGTCTTAAAGGTGGCACTTTACCTACCCTTCTTGTATCCCACAAGAGACTTATACCAAAATTTTAATATTCTTACAGTTCGGCAACTTTTTGTTTTTCGTCTAATTCTTAAGTCTCACTCACTAACCAACTACGATCCTTTAACTAATGCAGCAAAAAGACGGAAACATAAAATCTATCAAACTGACATAATTTATAAAACGGCTTTATCACAGAGGTTTTATTGCTTTTTAGGCCCATACCTATATAATAAAATAAATTCAATCCTTTGCATATACTTCCTTAACAAATTTAAATTAAAAACAGTATTAACGACATGGCTACAAAACCTAAATTATGATGATACAGAAAGTCTACTTGTGCCACCAGGATAATATAGCTTATTTAATTTAAAAGCCTATTTATTAAAAAAAGCTCTCACGCACACACACATGCACATATGCACACCCATCCACACACACACACACACACATACATACATACATACACAAACACACACACCCTCACTCACACAGATTTTGTTTGCTTTTATATTAACTATGTACATTTATCGTAAACTGGTACATGCTACAATTAATGTAACTATGGTTCGTCCAGGAGATGAGAGCCTGGTGATCTGTAACACAGGTTTTTCCTAACACATACACCAGTCTCTCACAAAGGAATAATAGTTTGACTGATCTGTTTTTGTATTTCCTAAGTTGTACCTACCTTTGTGATGAGAGAAATAAATACAATTTATTATTATTATTAAAAAAAAAAACTTCACTATCGAAGATTGAAGCTACTGTTGCACCATTTGAGTTATTTTATTTTCACGTTACATTATTTAGTTTTATTATAGTACATATTAGTATGTCAATCATAGAAGAAGACCAAATCTTAGCAAAATACGGTGACACTACAGCCTTTATTCTTACAAGTAAAGGTACTACCGCACCAATAAAAGCATATATGTACCCATTACCCATCTAATGTCATACATTACATAGTTCGGTATTTTATAACAATGAATTACTTACTTACATAAAAATGGCTTCAGAATTATTTTTATATCCAAAGCGTCTGGTGTCCGCATTTCAGAGTATTTTTCATTCAAACTTCATTCAAATCTAGGGCTGCCATCCGTCCGGGTTTCCCCGGATTTGTTCTAGTTTAGAGGGCGTACGGGGAGCGTCCGGGCGGGGTTTTCAAAAAGTGTTCGGGTAAAACCCGGACACTCTGTGCCAGGGGACAATTATAATTGTTAGATGAATCATTAACAATATAAATTATAACGCTATAAATTTAAATAAAATTGGCGTTTTTTTAAGGTGTCCGGGAAATTATCTCGATTTCACCCATGTGTCCGGGATTTTTTAAGTTTTGTCCGGCCTCGGCAATTTAAGTGATGGCAGGCCTATTCAAATCTCACCTGACTACTCTAAATATGCACGCATTTATTGCGTTGTTCCGTTATTACGTCAAATGATTTGATTTCATCATAATATGAATCAAAAGACGACATTTATAAAGACCATGAAAAATGTATTTTCAATCTAAATTTTATATTTTGGATAAAATGGATCACTAAATTAACGTAAATATTTTTTTAGCTGGCAGATATACATTATGTATGTTAGCAGAATTTCATAAGTGACATTGGGTTGATTGAAATTGGGTTTTAGGGTAATGAAACTGTTATGTTGATAACTGCGTATTTTATTGCCTATATTTATATCGCAAAATAATTTGGCTATTAAAAAAATGTGGACAAAAAAATAAGATTGTATTGATAGTATTCGAAAGGGAAATGTGGACTGTGGAAATGAAATGTTAAAAAAAAGGTGTGATTGAAAATTGATTAACTTTTAAATATCATTGTTGTCGTAACGTTAGCTAAATATTCAATCTACGACGAGAATTTTCTCCTTATTTTTAAGGATTCAATCTTGTAGCAGAAAAGATTGGAAAATGATCGATAATTAAAATGTTATCGAGAGTCTACCTATTGTAGGTTCATATAATATATTTTTGGTCTTATCACAATTTAATATTGGTTTGTAATAAAAGTCATGGTTCTTAAAATAGATTGCCAGATTTATTTAAAGATTTAAAACAGGGATATTACTGAGGCCTTGTGGTTGGGAAACTGTGTTGAAAAGACACACATCTTATTTGTACAGAACCTATAACTCTCGAAGAAGTGACCACTTAAACCATAAACTTTTACGTTAGTATATTAGGTTTATGACTTAAACTAATGCATCATGTGTTCAAAAACTTGTTTAGGTTTGTAGGACTTAGGTTATAAAAGCAATGCAAAATTAATGATTTTCTTTGAAAATTCAACGAAATTTTACTGTCCTTAAGCAAAACGAATCATTTTTTGAATATAGGAACGCGGTATCAGTGAGGGTAAGATAAAAGCCTTGACCGCTATCTGATCGTTCTATTTGCGGTGCTCAACTCTCAGCTCAACTCAGTTTTAAGCGAAACTTAAGAGTAGTTGTTTCATTTTCTATCATGTTGTTATCTATTAAATGCGTCGGAAGGCTTAGACAAATTTTATATTTTGCTAGCAAACCTGACTGATCTTGTCCTACCTGAATGTAGGATTCTCTTTTTGGGTTCATAATTGAGTTCGACAAAAATAACAAATACACTAAAATCGAGACACTCGTCACTAAAATCATCTCATCAAAAATTAAATTTATACAACTCGGTTGCAGCGCCACCTACCAGGTCTAGCGTGAATCTAAACCATCTAAGGATCCACTTAAATACACACAATAAAAATTCATCAAAAAACGAAATAAGAATACCAGGCCCAATCGTGAATCTAAATCATCCAGGGAACCACTTAAACATACACAAAACCATTAAACAAAATCTGTTAAGCCGTTTAGGATGAGTTCAGTCACAAACATAAAGAACACAATGCTGATTGATTTCATCATCTGAATGTCCAAGAAAATAAATTTCAAGAAATTTTTGATCATCATTCACTAGCACCAACAACGCAACCACAGATAACACAATATTCATATAAATGAAGTGAAATTTGAAACTTCGCAAAATGTCATGTTTAATGGCTTGGTTTTGCTTTGGCTTTAAGCATACTACTTTCTTTTGTTATGAAAGCATGTGACAGCAGTTCAATATCAACACCTCAAAATTTGACAAAGATTTTTCTTTATTAAAAATATCAAAATTTCCGACTTTTTCCAAAGCCTGTAGCAATAACAAACACGAGCCGTTTTCAAGTGATGCTCAGACACATCTGTGGCAATCGATTTTTATATCTCCTTTATATATAAAAAAATATATATATTTTTCTTCTATGAAGAGCCAACAAGAACTGGCTCTTCAAGGCTTTAGGGAGTATTAACAACAACTTATAGAACTCAGCACAGGCTTGCAAAGAGCTCACAGAAAAGCGTAAACTTTAGTAGAATTAAATATATACAAAGCTCGTGTCACGTTGTTTGTCCTCGATGAACTTCTAAACTAATGAACCGATTTTATTAAATTTTGCACAATGTGTGTAGTGCGGTCCAAATTGCGAGATAGGATAGTTTTTATCTCAAATTTTGGTCATAATATTTTTGCATTGCAGTAGATTGTAGTTATACATATATATGGCAGCTCTCATAAATCATGAAGGCATATGTCGAGTTATTTAAAGATTGTTCAAAAAATTAGGACATATTTTTATGTTTAAATAACTTCAAATAAATCAATAAGTAGTAGAACTAAGTGAGCCGCGAATTTAACTAGATACTTCGAAGTAAATGAGATTTACACATTGTTCATCATATATAATCAAATATATCTAATCAATATAATATATAATTAAAGCCAATAGCTTACTATTGGCTTTGATTATATACAAGTCATATTTATAATCAAAGGATTTCGGATATATTTGTCTATGTACGGGCCTTTATATTTGATTATCTATCTATATATTAATACGTGAAGCGAAAACTTTGGATCCCTTTTTACGAAAATTGGGCGGACGGAGGAGTATGAAATTTCGCACACTTATAGTTTATACAGAGAAGAAGTGACGAATGCTAAAATTTTTGAACAATATTTGCTACAAAGTTAAAAAACATGCAAAAACGGGTACATACAGCTGTGGCCAAAGAAATAAACCATGGTCAAAATTCGACCAACACGCGATCTCTAGTTTACATAAATAATCTATTCAGAGAATTCATTTATTAACTATCCTAATTCGTACAACTATTCATGATTGATTAAATAGAAACCAGATCAAATATTACAAATTATCCATATCTCCACTTGGCCACGGGTGTATCATGTTCAGTGAGTTTCATGATTCAATAATTATGTAAATTGGTTTAGACCTCAGTTGTTTCAGAGTTCAGTATTGGCAATCAACGAAATAATGAAAAATGTAATTACTCTCTATTCTTTTTCCAAGTGGCTTTCGCACGAAGAGCAGCTCTACTCGAGTGTGGAGGTAAGTTCTGAGCTTCGAAATGACTTTTCAGCCTTCAATTATAAAGAGTAAGTCTTGTCGACGCACTATTTGCCGTCTGCTTATCCTAGAGCTACGCATTGTCCCACAGTCGTATCAAAGGTAGTTCTTGGTTGTAAGTAATTGTGAGGTCCAACATGCCTTGACTATCTGTCAAATAATAGATAAATTTTCTCTGCCTAGAGGTACAGACGTGAACTTTGCCTAAATACTTATAAGAAGCGCATTGCACCAACGTTTACTCTGAGGCCTGATCCTGACCTGTGTGATGGCATCTCTAGGTCAATAGAGCTCTAACGTAGATTCTTACTAAAATTTTTAACATGAATTTTATGATTGAAACTTGAAAACTATTTGCCTCCATTCTATCTTACATTCATCCCAAATATGCCATTATCTACATAAACAAACTGGAAATCATTTCATAAACTCTTTGTCTGATCTGATGATATCTGAAAATATGCTTTATAATGTAATTGTTCAACGAAAACACTACGTCCTTTTTCGGATTTAAATAAACGGAATACAAACTTAATTTAAATTCTATTCATTATTCCAACATATGCTTGTACCTTAAAGGTTCATTATTATTGTAAAACTCTTTAAAAACAATATAAAATAGTAATTTATTTACAAACTAACAACCCGCCACGGCTTCGCACGGGTAGCAGAGACATCTTCAAGAATCATCAACATATTTCAATCAATTGACACAAAATCTAAACAAATAATACACCTAAACCTTCATGTCCTGGTGTCTTTGGGACACCCGGTAGGAAAGAAGTTCCTTTTGCTGTAACTACCTAAATATATTTAATGGACAAAATCAATTGTAAAAATATGTCTTTGGTTTCAGTAATATAATAAAATAGATCCTTAAACATGATAAAGACGTGTCATACTGTTTTTTTTTATTTAAGACAATAATTGGCCACTGAACCTAATACACAGCTGTTTACGGAAGTACGTAATCTAGCAAAACGGTGGCAGCGTAATGGTTAAGGCGTCACTTGCGATCAAGTGGGTGCGGTTCGAATCTCACCCAGTGCACTACCGAGATTAACCCACTCTTTAGCTTAGCTGGAGAGGCTAACTGTATATTAGTAATGTAATGTAAATCATATATATATCATGTAAAATAAATAAAAAATCTGGTTTGGTATATTTTATCAGCTTCATAAATAAGTTACAGTCAAGACAAAGCACTCCAGGTATCTCCGAATTAAATTTCAAGATATTGAATCCATCATAATGTTGTGCACAATTCTATCTTCTAGGTCTCAAAGCAAAAGTTAGAAGTGCAATATTTGAAGGCTGGATTATTTCAGTGCGGTGGACATTATCTGACACACTCTCCTTGGTCCAAATCCTAGTTCTGTCCAGTAGTGAACAGAAACAATGGCTTTTCGAAACTGCGAGGCAGAAACATTGTGGAAAGATTAAGTTATTATTACTAATAACCTAACGTAAGAGACTCTGAGAGACGTAAGATTTTAGTCGATTCGACTCAGGCTTAATCACTTTGTTCCCTCTGTGTTGTGAAGTTCCCACATAGAAAAATATGGGTGTTATGAATTTGAATTCAAATCCTTTCGAAATTATGCAAACACCAATGCAAAAGTTGGGGTCTAATTGTTGTAATATAGGTGTAATACAGTTAGAAGAATAAAATATATCAAAATATTTTATAACCTGTTATTTAAAGTCGTCGTCAGTTTTAAGGATTTATTTATTTAGTTTAGGTACACAAAACAGAACTTAGTACAATAAGGTTAAAATGTATAATGTAACAGTTATGTTTTAAACTAGGTCCCTTACTATGCGTACACAGCATGATCACATAGGACTGTGTTGTTTATCTATATAAAGAAAATGAAAAATGATGAGAACTTAGAATAAAAAAAAATAAAAATGAATTTATACTAAAAATATTACAAAGTTACAAATCAAATACACAATTATACACGAGGCATATCATGTCTAATATTGTTCTTAAATTTCGGGAATTTGCAATCGAAAATGTCTAAGGTGTTATGGTGCTCCGATAATTAAATCATTGTACGTTCGACACATGCGCACCAACATGCGCACCACCGGGTTGTAAAATGATATGTTGTTAATAAGCAAGTTTAGAATAAAACTTTTAAGGTGAGGGTGTCATTTGTTTGATTTGTCCACACGGCCTCAATCTGCGCCGTCGGGAGCTGTTACATTGAAATATGAGTATTATTACCAACTTTATGACCGTTTTATTTCATTTCTTTATCCAACATTCTTGTTCTTTATTTATTTGCATGCTCTGTGAGAACATTTGTAGGCATTCATTTGATAGATGCTTTACTAAGCTAGGCTGTTTAAGTGCTGATGTTGCTACTGTTGTAAAAATATTATGTTAACTTTAACTTTGATATAGAATGGAATACATACATTTATATTTGAATTTAATGAACCGCAGTGTTTTTCTGGTGATGATGGAGTTTGATTTGTTCCCAAAACAATTTGGCTTATTATTATCCTTATTCCATTAATGGCGTCTTTTGTGTATTAATGTATTTGTTGTAATATGTGGAAATTTATTGTGGCGGCGGCTATTTTACTGCTAATTTATCTCTTATATCTGATAAACCTAAGATTTGCATCGAAAATGTTAAGAATTTGAGAAAACGCATTCACAAGCGTGGGTTGCTGTTAGCCTCAGAGTTAACGGTAGCCCACACTTTTAAACTAGTTTTATAGTATATTCGATAGTGACAGACAGGGAATACTTAATTAAATAAACACTGCAGATTTTTTATCGATGTTACTCCACTGTCATTTTCCACTGATGACTTAACCACTTCATTAGGCCTTCGTTTTGCTCTATCATTGAATTTCTACATAATAGAACAATAATATTGACGAAACCAAAAATAAACACGCAGAAAATGTTAGCATAATTCATCTCTGTCACCTTTTAATCGAGCATATTCCTATTCCATATTCAAAATGAATGTTGCAACATAAACTAAATGCTACTACATATGTTACGCTAAAGATGCAAGATTGGAAGTTTTCTTGAAAAATGTTCACTTTGTCACCAGTAAAACGCGCAAATCTCGAAATTCCATTATCGAACGGTACTACGTCAAGTATCTGTGACACTTGTATATGAACAATTTACCTATGTATATTTCTGTGTTGGAAAATTTTTAAGTGGCTTTTCAATTCAAAGAGAAACTTGTCAAATAATTCGTAAGCAATTTTTATTTTTTATCGTTGAATGGTATATTCCACTATTCAAGACGTAGTATGGCATTCCGTGTCTTTATTTTGAATATTCCAATACAGCAATCCACTGGTGTGTTCTAGATGTTTCCCAAAAAGAACCTTGTCTTATTCATTAATGTGTATAACCTATTCTTTAGAAAATCATCTACGTCTGGTTCTTTACAATCCGACAGTTAACAGACGCAAAGAACGCCCAAATTGAAACTACTATCTATTAACATTCACACAATTTTTTCTCATTCTATTTATATTTCTATGATTTCTTTCATATCTTATGTGGGATAAAATCCTGAATATTTAATGCGGTATCCGTAAAGCAAGTGACACGGTAAAACTACTACATATAATAAAACAAAGTCCCCCGCCGCGTCTGTCTGTCTGTTCGCGGTAAACTGAAAAACTACTGAACGGATTTTCATGCGGTTTTCACTAATAGAGAGTGATTCATGCGGAAGGTTTAGGTGTATAATTTGTTAAGATTTTGTGTAAATTAAGTGAAATATGTTGATGATTGTTGAAGATGTTTCTACTACCCGTGCGAAGCCGGGGCGCGTTGCTAGTATAAATGAAGTATTTCAACATATTTATGTAATTGACTTAATTAAACCTCATCATCGACTAAATAGTCCAAAAATGTCTTAGGTTTCGATGTAATTACAAGAAAATGAATACTTTCTGGTCTACTCTAGGTACTCTTTTTGAAATCGGGTGAAAAACAAACTTATCGCTAGCTGTGACTTCGAAGCGAAAGATAGACAGTTGCATTTTGAATATTTTATGCATCGACAGAAGACAATTTTCTTTGTAAACACCCTCACTTTCTTAATATTAATCTCTAAAGAACTACATAAAAATTGTAGTAATGATGAGATTAAGAGCGTAGATTGAAATAGTACCCACTTTTCAGTTTTTTAAAACAAGTTATCTCCCACCTATTAATGTGAAATACGTCAATCACACATCAATTCAGTGAACATTGACTACGAAACTAATAAATTCATGTTTTATATCGCGCTATTACCATAACTATTCTGGGTTATCGAGATCACGTACGGCATTTGTCTTGGAGCCTATAACGACTGTATTGGGTTAGATAATATCTTCAACGCCACGAATATTGGCCAATGCGGTTATAAATGCTATTGTGGTTGAGTAGTAATTACTTTAGTCGGGCTTTCTTGTGTATGGAGAGCGGTTAAGGCTGCGATAGTAACTATCGAGCGATCAGCGAAGTTTACTAATAAATTAATGAAATCTTTACTATATTTTTTTCTCGTAATTTTAAGTTTTAGAATGTTATGTTTTAGGATGGAACTCCAACCCGTGAGTAATATAAAATTAAATAGATTGCTTTATCTGCGTATAAATATAGAATGTATGTATAAAGTTTGTATCTATATCTATGTACTAATTTCACATACAATGGGCTTATTCTTTCTTCACTTCTACCCAAATAGATCTACTTCTTCGAGGGTCAATGCAATAAAATGGTCATGGCATTTTTTACATTGCAGTATTAATTGATTATTTAGCATAGGAGTCTATGCACTTCAAGTCTTAATATATTCTTTAAAGACTCTCTTCTGGTTGTTTTTATCCTTGTACGAAACTATGAAAAAATATTTCCACGATATTTATTTGTAAAATTCTGTTACATGTTTTAAGTTGTTGGTATAAGTACACACCCATATATTGTTACGGGGAATGGCCCAAATTGGTGTACGAAAAGACCTTACTGGGTACGTCACCAGGCCAGTCAAACTTCTAGATATTATGCCAATCCTTTGGCCATCACAGTATGCTGTTTCACTAGAAGGCATATATCAATCAATCAATTCGCCTATTCTAGTTCACTGCTGGACATAGGCCTCTCCCAATAAGCGCCATTGCACCCAGTCCTCCGCCTTCCGAATCGGAATACGGAAGGTAGGATACCCTCCAGCCAGATGGACCGATGACCTAAGGAAGGTAGCTGGGAGTGACTGGATAGAACGCATATTACATTGAAATCTCTAATACGTTTTAATTCTAGATTATTCAGTAGACAAGAATCTTAAATGATAGACGTATTTATGTAATTCTTAGCACGTTCGGTTTACTACAGCATGTAATTGGTAAAGTCTACTTACTTGAACAAATAATGTATGACGAACCCAAAGTTCGTGACAGCAGTTGTGTCCAAATTACGTATTCGACACTAGCCGCCTCGGGCCAATGATTCGTAGAATGTATTGGAAAATCTAAATAAAATACCGCACGATACAGTATCCGAGGCGCCAAATAAAATAAATTGAATCCACTCAGTTTGTCTAGACCCTAGAGTGTGTATCACGTTCCACTTGGAAAAAATATCTGTTTGTTTGTATTTCTTTAATTAAATTGTTCAAACAAATACAGATGGTGATAACTACACGAGGGTAACAACACTGATATTTAAGTTTTAGGAATTTAATATATAAATACATAAAAACTTTCAATTACAGTTTTATTAGGTACATATATGAATCCAAAGAACTTCCAATAAGTGTGTTGAAGCATACAAAACAAAGTAGGTACATAAAATAATAAAGGAAAAATAAAATTGTATTGTTAATATGAAACCTATTTTTTTATTTCTTATTTTTATACATGTACATACTACATCTATAAAAATAAGAAATATATACATACTTAAACTAACTGAAATTGTGTTAAATAAATGTCAACTTTCTGTTATACAAACACAGTGAACCCGAAAAGTAAAGCTAACTCAATACAGCAAACGGAAGGGTGTCGGTTCTCCAAAAGCCTCATTACGACCACCTACGCAGAATTAAAGGTCACTTTACAAACTCGAATGACTGTAAACGGAGTTGTGATTGCTCAGGCCGACTACATTGACAGTTCAACTCTCGAAACACTACTAAATAGAGACACTTTCCTTTTATAAGTCCCTTGAAAATAATCTATTTTATGAAACAGCAGCTTGCGCAGAAAAGATGTCGTTTACGTGTCTCCCGTTCTCAGTCTGTTCGAGTAAATTCCCTTCGAACTCACGATAGAGGTAATTTGATTAAAGATATTTTTATGAATAATTTACATTTAAATTCCCCCTTTCCTTCTGGGAAAATTTGTTAAAATATAGTAGATGTCTTAATTTTCTAACGTTTACATAATATCTTTGTGGTGGGTGGTTCTAATATTTACTTACTGCAACTTCACGCAGATTCTGTAAAAAAACGGATTTAATGCCAGTTATATCTGAGGGCAACAAGTTGAGCAAGAAAAAACCGCTCAAAACAGCCCATGCAGCCACGCCCCCAATTCCGGTCTGCACACCTCCCTAAGCCTTACCAGGTTAAGGTCCTGAGCAAGCCCACTTAAGCTCTCCTGTGTAACTTTCCCCCACCTCATCCTATTGACGTTGAACACATGGCAGGGAGGGAAGGTCCTTACCCCTATTGAGGACTTTCCAAGCGTCAATGACCTGGAAACCTGGCCTCCGCTTAAGGACAAAATATTGGCAACTACTAACTTTTAAACTTTCGCGTTCTGACATTGCCTGCCTGCCTGCCTGTGACCACGGCCAGTGCAACCTGGTCGAAACGTTAGGCAATTCAGAGGTATGTAATACCTTTTCGTGATCGCGTTAATTCCCGTTTAAATAAATGATTTTTTTTCAACCAGATACACAAATCCCGAGCGTGTCTTATCCCCAAGCCATTCAACCCAAAGAACTGAATATATTTTATACTTTTTATTATATTAAACCATGTTAGATAAAGTATATAATTGATACCATCACGATGTCAAGTCAATTCTTTTTAATCCATACTAGCTCTTGCGTCGGCTTTGTGTTGCCAGCTATAGTTCATGTACGTGCCCTGTTCTTTAGGTCCTCTGTATTATGTCTTCTGCTAACATATAAATGAAAAACAATCGTTTTACTAATAGTCTTCTAACGTCAGAACACGTCTTGCCATGTGACGTGGCATGACGTTTAATGTAAGGAAAACGGTACGCAAGCACGTGGATGTTTAACAGCGAATTTCTGGTATTTATTAGTATCCCTCAGATGAAGGAGGAGACAAGTGATTTGCATATTAAAAAACTGGTTTTCTTGAAAATCAGGTTTTTGCTTATATTAGTGAGTGTTCTTCGTTAAACGATGAACGAAAACCTTTATAAGAATCACATCGAAAAGACTTAGTTACATTAAAAGTTAATTATAATTTAAATATCATGCAACTGCTGAATAAACTACAACCTGAACTCTTAAAGACAATAGATACCGAGTGAATTCTCTTTGAGAAATGAATATGGAAATATAAAACCAAACATGAAATGGTGATTTTGATACATTTTTTTCATAATTACGTATACTAAACAAGATAACTGTCAAGGTGCACAATTATTAAAATATATTTTCCTGAACAACCCTAAATCACTTAGAAGTTTTCCTTTTCATCAATGCCAATTTGAACTTCTGTCCAACTGTTTTGATGCGTCTTGACAGTCTGACGTCGTACCGTTGTCATGTCCTTTGTGCGAAATGGAATAATGAGATCTATATTTAAAATAATGTACTTATATTTATAGTTTAAGTTAAGCGAACAAAGTTATTTTTAAAACAACAAGATTTTGTCACATCACTAGTCGTTATGATATGAAATTTAAATATGTATTCGATTCAAGATTATGTATTTCATAGCAGATGGATGATAGATCTAAGAAATTTAAACATACCTACTAGATAATTTTATGACTGAAGGAAGAAAATATAGGGTGGATGTACACTTTTTATAATCTACTTAAAATAATTGTAGAAAATATAAATATCTTTAAAAAGTAGTAATAAGGTAAAATGCTCTGTTGTAAAGAATAATAAATAAAAGATTTCTTCTAAGAATTATCCTATCTATATATTTTTAAATTATAAGAAAATCCTCCAGGCCTTTTTCGACTGGCAGCTGAGAGCGTGGTGGCCTTTGTTCTTCTCGACTTTTCTGTGTAATTGTATTAGGTATTAGGTACCTATCAAAAATAAGTTACTAAACATTCTCGTGCCCGTTTCTCCGTCTCCGTCAGCGTCCGTCGTATCCTGAAGCCGGTAAATATTATTTTATGTTGTTCTTGATGTGTCTGAAAAATTACATTATTTTAATTTAACAGAAATAAAATAATTTTAATGTAAAAAAACTATTTAATTAGTTAGCTCTTGAGCCGATTTAAATTTAATTACTCAAAAGGGTATATTTCAAACTAAGAACAGAAGTTGGCTTCTTATGCTAGGCTGGCCTCGAACAAAATGTAAAGTAGTTCGTTCCGGACTATATTAATAACTATTTAAGTGTCCTGAAAGACTCAACTTTTGGGTCAGTCTCAAAGGACAAAGTAATACTTTGCATTATAATGGAGTGCACATTCTCGTTCTCTAAATTTATTCTTATCGCTACACTCGGATGAATTTTCTCTATGCATTACTGCTGGAGCGTAGCGTATTAACTGTTAATGTGCTCAGAAAAGATCTGGATAAAAATAGTTTAATTTTAATAAGAGATATATCTAAGGTTTTACGAAAGCTTTATTAAAAGAGATAACGTGCTATAATCGGTGCCGGTCGACTTTGGAAGTTTAGGACTTTTTTTAAGATATCCTGTAACCTTGTAAGTGTTCCACGAGATACTGCCACGCAAGTCAAAATTTATTGACCAATAGAAAGGACACTCGACATAAACATGTCGAACGCAGGCCTCATCCAATACACGGCTTTCCAGTCTGTATGGCTTCACTTGTCAAAAATGTGACTGCAATTGCAGCAAGAACTGTACTGTCAAAGTATAATAAAGTGAGCGGTTAACAATAGAAATTAACTTAAAATTTTGTTACAATTACCATTTTACACGAAAATATCCTTAAAACAAAGAAAATATCACTTCAATTTACAGTGCCTCTTGTCAAAAACACTGATTCGTTGAAATAAATTGTCCCTGTCAGAGATCATTTAAAATGTCTTTTGAGAATAAGTATCAGAGCGTGAGGCCAAACGCCTCGCCTTATGAACAAATAACACTTGAGGCCAAATGCTCCTGAATACAAATTAGAAGGAAGATGCAATTTCGCGGAGTGATGTGACGTTTTGAACGCCTTCCAACAACCCAGACGTAAAGAATTTTCCAATAGGAAATGATTATTTTCCGGTATTAGCTTATATTCCAGTCTTCACTCGCTTAGTATTCATCCAATATCGGCAACACTTCTACGGCATAATACTGACGGTACGGTTTCCCTAAGGAATATTTTTCTTTGTGTATTTCGTCAATGCACGTGTCAATCCTCTGTTATCAGTAGGTATCTCTGTCTTGGAAGAGCCACTTTATGTGTATGTGTGTGTGTGCGTATGCGTATGCGTGTGCGTGCGTGCGTGTGCGTGCGTGCGTGTGTGTGTGTGTGTGTGTGTGTGTGTGTGTGTGTGTGTGTGTGTGTGTGTATGTGTGTGTGTGTGTGTGTGTGTGTGTGTGTGTGTGCAACACCCATGGAAATAAGATTCGATCAAATTACTCTTAATAAATATATTGCGATATGTGTGCTGAGGTCTAAATTCTTGATCATTAATAAAATTTAGTTCTCTATAAAAAAATATGGCAAGTGGTCGGTATTTATCGTATAAAAGTGGTTTTCTTATCTTGATCTATGGCACTGGTAGCCAGCCACCTGCGGACGATCGTGATATATCTCGTATGGATATTATGGTTTTACACCGGCTTCATACTGCAGTTAAGTGATATGAAAAATCGCTTAGCGTAATCGGCGCTCCTAAACAAATTGTTGTACTACATACATTTAGTAGCTGCATCTGTTTAGTGATTTTATATTCCATTACACTTACCACAATGCGAAAAAGTTTGTGATTGTTGTGAGTGGGATTTTCTTATAGTGGTCAGCCTAGTGCGGACTACACATTCTTTGAGATTGTTGAAGTTTTTAGAGAGTAAGAGAAGTTGAGATTAAACATTAAGCGGTATACCATTAAATTTATTACTTTACTGTAATTTTCAGAAGTGCGCAATCATTCCATGGGTTTAGGATTCTAAAACCATCGAGTCAGGTGTGTCGGTCGATCTTCATATAGGCCAATTATTATTTATTAATTGTGTGTATATATATATACACTACGGGTTGGAAATCAAAGCGTCGTCGGACGTCTTTCAACTAGAGGGATCGATTACTTGTTAAAAGGGTACGTCCTGAGCCGACATGATAAAGAGGTGAGTACGTTTTCTAAAGACACGGATATTTCACTACTATTGGAATTAAAAAAATTAAGTACTCTGTTTTCTATCAACGAGGACTTTACTGTGAGTAACCTATTATTATTAGGCTTTTTATATTGGCTATTTTTATAAATATCGTAATATGTGAGGTGCAGTCGGTAACAGCGTCTGTGGTTAGTAATTGATTGGTTTAGTTTACAGCCGTGTAGAAACCGTTTAGATCTCTTATTTATCCATTCAGCCTGCAATTTCACATACGAATAAAAGCACAAAGTTCAATCTGATTCGACATTTTGAATAGGAGGTTTACCGTCTAAGGCTCCAAGTTATCGCGATAGATTCTCGGCACGTTGTACATCCTCCAGGCACTTCGAAGGCGGTAACTTATGTCCGGTGAGACTGTGGCCATTATTTACGTCTGTTCTCTGACTGTATGCGACAAACGTAAGCTATTTAAATTATAATGTAATTTGTTTCTGTTTTGAAATTTACACTTTAGATTTAATTAGTTTAAATTTGACCATAACAAGTCCCTAATAGATCTTTGTTATTTAGGTACACCTACGCAAAATTAAACTGAATGGTGACGGTGGTTTTACCTGATTTAGTGCAAAGCTCTAAAGAAAATAAGTTTCGGTTCGGTTTTAACGATGTGTTGTGACGCGTGCCATTATTAGAAATAAAAATATCACAAAAATTAAGGCGACAAGAACTAGAATTATAAATAGGAAAGATCAAGGTCTGTGACCTGCAAGTTAAATAAAAGCTTGCAAGAAAAGTATATTTATGTTTGCGTGGTTTATCAAATCAGTTAATGACTAGCCATGCTAAAGCCGGCTAAACGGCTCACTTCATTATACAAAGATTCTGACTTAAAGAAGCTATTACATACGTAATTACTTCTTCTAACTGATATTTTTATGCGTTGTAATTGAAATACAAAACCATCAGGCCGTACTTGACAAAAGTATGTTACTTCATATTGTTTTAAATTTTCTCTATATTTTTATTTCATATGACCATGGGCTTTTATTAAACATGTCAGAATGATAAGGGATGATACATGTGATATTGCACCGAGGCTGTGCCGTGTCACGGCGGGCGCCCGGTATAACGTGAATAAACTTAGTCTAGCCTGGCCTTGAACAAATGTTTCTTTACTTACACCGTTTTATTTTTCAAAGTAGGTACCTACACCAATCAACATATATTTTCAACAGTAGCAAAAAACCTATTATTGGGATAAAGATAGGATGGAATTTTTAAAGCAAAGTATTTCAAGTTGAGGTTTTCAATCTAAACCACTGCTGGAATATGTGACAGCAGTCCAGACATAGGTCGTTTGTCCGTCTAGCCAATAGACGTAATTGTATTCTATGAAAAACAAAATGGCTTACAATATTTTAACGCTTAGAAACTTATGAAAAGAAAATGCGCGTCCATATTCTTTATCGTTATTGCAAAAGAATAATAATGTTCCTCGAAGTTACAGTCAAATTTATAACATCATCATCTTCTTGCCATTTCCCAATTATATTTGGGGTAATGGGAGAGTAGGTTGAATAGTAAAAGGACTGATATCATATCATAATTATATCATCCAATAAAATAAAATTTCTATAAAATTGGATATTTTCTAAGCAAATCAAATCAAATACTTAATGGTGTACAAATAAAGTTTATTCTACTTAACACTGACTTTCAGAACTCAAATTACAAGAATAACTGAAGGTATTTTTATTTTCGAAATCCTGAAAACATGTGTATGAATAAATGGCATCTTATGTCTTAATATTAAAAAATAAAAGTAATGAATTAATAAAAAAAGAAGTGATGAACATCTGAGTAATAATATATTTTTATAATAAATTGAAAAGTGAATACAACATGTGCCTTTTTGTTATCTGAACATCTAATCGCTTTTAAAAAAATGAACAGACAAGAGACTCTTAACAAGCATAGCAAGAAAAAAAATAAAAGAAAACTAGAGACGGACGTACAATCATTTAATGAATTTGCAATTTGCATACCGACAACGACTCAAGATAAAAAGTGAAGAAGTATAAAGAGGGGTTATTTTAACAAAATAAATTATTTGAAATCAAGAAACGCTTTCAACATTGACCGGGTTGCCTTAGAAAGCCTCTTGTTCTTCACGGATTACCTGCTTATCTCCGCCGCATTGTCAGCGCACAAATGACAGCGTGCCGTGATCTACTTGAACCGGAGTTAACCGCGGAGTTTTGCGGGGAATTAAAGATGGGAAAATTGGGCACTCCCAATTTTTCAATACACTTATTGAAAGGGAGAGATAAGTAAAAAAGGAAAGCAAAAGAAGAAATAGATATACGGATGGAATGGGGACTGTAAGAGATAGCTCGAGGATGACGGCTCTTGCTTGAAAGTCCAAGCGAGCCCTTTAAAGTATCATACAGCATAAATAGTATTATAGTTACTCTATTCCGAGAAACTATTCCAATTTTGAATTGACGAGACTGCTGCATCTTTTTCGTGATTGTTGTACATATTTGGCGTACTTAAATGATACTTATACACAGACGAGTTAACTAACAGCTCCATACCGTCCAAGCTAGTGCGACTCGCCGTTCTGTAATCGTGCTCTTGTCTCGCCTATTATTGGTGTCCCTTTTGTTCCGTCTTTAAATTAAAGACTATTGACCTTAACTTTTTCCTTTGCTATTGTCCCGTGCTGTACTATTAGTAACTAAAGTAGATCGAGCTAATTACAGGAAACACTTCCGCTACCAAGTAACATTTCGTCTCGAATGTACTTTTGAAAAGTCAGTGATGAATTTTCCTTTTAGAAGTATCTAACTACAGTTACCGTGAAAAAGGAATCATTCGTAAAATGTCACCAAGCTCATGAAGTGCAATTCCACAGCTTTAGGTCGGTAAAGCGCTGATGTGGACGTGGTAATTTGGGTAATTTTTCGACGAAAAGAGTCAGTTCGACGGTCAAACAGAATGATTCCATTTCAGTCGATGTGCTCTCACGTACTTCTACTAGTTGTATTAATTAAATGCAAGCCCCTGAGTCCATTTTACGATCCCCGGTAGAGTGGAACTCGTTTCGTTTATCCGCTTCCACTCATAAGCAATTACTTTGCCGAAACGACTTTCCGAGGGACCACGAACGTGCAAAGAAATTAAGCTGTGTGGATTTTAGTGTTTACAACTTTAATAGAGGTTAGAGATTTGAGTATTATGTGTATCATGAAATACGTTAATGAGATAAGCCGTTAGCCATATGTATACATATGTTAGTGAACAATTCGTAGGCCTTTCTCCAAGAGACTTCCCGATGGGCGATTTAACAGCTCCTAGCCCGTTAATCCAGATTATTTGGTCCTGGTTAGAGAGGCCTTACAGTTACCATTTTAACTGCTAATTCCATTTTAATAGTTTTGTCTCTTTGGTTCATAAAAAGATTCATATCCAAATCACATTTTCAAGGGTAAAACTAAGCGTAGGCCCTTTCATGGTTGGAAAGGCGGCAAAGTGGCAATATTCTTGTTCCTACTAATTTGTAGTTGCAGTGACATTAAGTCATTCTATGTAAACAAGAGAGGAAGGTAAAATAATAACATATCCGCAGCTGTTCACAGCATAAATACTCTCGCTGAGTCGAACTCTTGGACGTGCCTTGGATGACAAGATTTTATATTATGCTTAGTTTGAACTACAGTACAACGACTGTTATCGATTGGGATTGCCTTACTTGTTGCGTATGGGGAAGATGTTATACTCGTGGCTGGGTTTGTGATGCTTTGCGAGCGCGTTAACAATGGATGGGAATATAAATAATATCTTATTTCAAATAATGTTGACTATGTTTGGAACTGCCCACAATTAGTAATTTAAAATTAGCTGCATCATAAAAGCGATTAACTGAAAGAGCGAATTAAATATGTGAGTTTACTGAATTCCTTGCGATCTTTCTGTTATGAACTTTCTAACGATACCATGCATGACTAGTTCCATCAAACGGTTTGGACGGGATTTCAAGCCGAGTTTTGAAAAGTTCCCTAAGCTCGCTTCGCTCGTTCAATGATGGAGATGGTTTGATGTAAAAATAATAATTATGTATGTATATGTACGAGAACTAATAGATAAATACGTATCGACGACCAAAAGACGATTTTAACTTTCAAATGTGTCGTAATATGTTCACTTTATATGTATGTACATTTGTTTCAAAATCGCGAATTAGCGAATTATGTTCAGTATGTTGTAGGCTACCGTTTTATTTTCGTCTGGCATTCCATCCAAAGCTTGTGCGGAAGACATCGTTTTTATCGGTAAGGTCGCCGATATCGATCGCTATGTAGGTATACATTTTATAATATGATGTTAAATAAAGAATGTTCGCATGTGAAAAACAGACTAAAACCGTTGTCTGATTTCAATTATCCTTGTTCTTGTTAAAAGGAGAAATCTCAGGGGTAGTCCTTAGGGAACTAATTTTATTTCCAAATGTACATGTTTGGAAATAAGATTAATTTAATAATAATAAAGTTTCTTGCAGCATGATTTTATTGCAGTAGGTAGATACCTCATATACTAATATTATTATTCGGGTTTATAAACACTTTCTATTTACAGAGTTACAATTTTACTACTACTGGCACTATACACAATGCTTGTTGGCCACCCTATTGGTGTTAAAAAAATGACGAGGCTTTTCTAATAAAAACATACGTACAAATACGTACTAAACTGATAAACAGCCATGGAAATCAAAGTATTTGTGTTTTGTATCTATGTAAAAACGTGAAATTAAATCTATACAAAGGGTATTTCGCAAAGAAGTCTGGATGAACACGGATACTTTTATCGAAACAAAACCACTCTTATTAACAAATATGACCACAAAGATCTTAGATATAACAGTTTCTATGTTATACGCGAAGCCTTTGTTTGTAGAAAAGCATTCTAACAGAAGATTGCAGTTGCGTTATTAGAATCTTTGTGTGCACACGGATTTCATAACTTGCTTTGCATTTATAATTTACGTAGTTCTACATACGTAGTTGGAATGGATAAGTAAATTGTAGAGTTAGTTATGACTTAAATGCATGCTCTTGAACATTAATTTAGAAACAGTTTAGGAAACACATTGCTCATGTTATATCTCTGCATTGAGTGATGTCTACAGAGCAATCAAAAATGTACTTCGACTTTTTTATGTCCTTGGAAAAACGAAAGATATTTTTTTTAAAACTGTGCAGTTCTTAATTAAGTTATTGTTTTTGTGTGTGTTACTTGCTCAATTCGGACTTTTGAAATGTCATGTTTAATTTTCATGGTGGTGTCATAGGCAGGTGGAAAGAAAAGTTTTTTATTGTATAGTTCATATATGTATTACATTTGGATACAGGCGGAGGACCGGGTGTTATGACGCACATGTGGAGAGGTCTATGTCCAGCAGTGCACACTGCAAATTGAACAAACGTATGTTGCACAATATGCAGATTCTGAGATTCTCGAGAGGCAGAAGAAACTCCAATGCATATTCTATGTTTTTGTGGCAGACTAATGCGGCACCGAAGTATTAAGTTAGGGTTACACATCTTGCAACCGCAGGAAATACAAACAACAACTGCTGATAGGATCTGGAGGTTTCTCGAAGCCATAAATCTGAGTAGTGAACTTTAAAGCAAGAGTGCGCTACAAAAGACCACAAATGATCGAGGTAGCACTATTCACTTAAAATAATAATAATAATAATGTCCAGCAGTGGACTGCGATAGACTAATTGATTGATAATGAATGCTATTAATGTATAATTATATTCACTATGTAATCGTAGTGAATATAAATTTTATATAACCTCACCAGTATGAAGACCAGTACAAAGTACAACAGACTTCAATCCGCTTAAACTATGACAGTAGAAACTTTCATTACCTATTTTTCCATCACTTAGATGAGATTTTATTCTCTCTCTCCTCTCCCTCTTCTCTTCTCTCCCCTCCTCTTTCCCCTCTTCCCCTACTCCCACCTTAAAGGGCAGCAACGCACTTGTGACTCTTGAGTTGCAGGTGCCCATGGGCGGTGGTAGTCATGTGAACCGTCTGGTCGTTTGCCCCATATGTTAGAAACATTCTTACAACCACTGATATAAAATATGAAAATCACTAACTACAGTAACTGCCAAGTTGTTTGTACCACTCTTCGTACTCAAGACCATGTTCTGAACCTTTTTATAACCCAGCTATTCATTAATATTTATCAATCGACCAATCAATACCATTGCGTTACCGGTATAACCAGTCAAAATATTGTCTATTAACTTATTCTTATTAAATAGTGAACTGTGTTATCATCTATTATAGTTTGTCCCTAATTTTAATAAAATAAATAAGAGTTTTTGATGTGGCGACGACACATATACCAAAAAAAAAGCAAGATATAGAATTATCGTTAAATGCGTAGTAATGAGAAACTCGATTAAAAACAGTAAGTATAGATAGAAAACACTATTTGTACACCATTGTATGTATTTATAACTAAATTCCAGGTACACTGATAATACAAAACAACACTTATAAGTTCGTCCTTTGCGAGTATTCATTTATAAAACTTATTTAGTACTAAACGACAATTGCTTTCACAACTGAAACTACAGCCATTACGTGAATACTTAACAACTTTTTACGATGCTCGATTAGCCAAAGTGAATAGAATCGAAGGCTGAATAAAACAGAGACGGGAATTCGCTTGCTTATAAAGTTAATTTCTTTTATTTATTGTGCCTAAATCGTTCACTTAAAACGTTATTAACTTTTTCAAATATTATATAAAAGTTTGTATAGATTGTATTTCCAAAACAGCTCGTTTTGGAAATACAATCTATACAAACTTTTAATATGATCCATAACATAATTATGTATTTACACGGGACTTAACCGTGGTCACTGTCAGTGCAACCTGGTCGAAACGTTTAAACGTAGGAAGAATTTCTTTATACATATATGTGATCTTGATATACTCACTATGCACAAACTTCACCAAACAATACTTTCTTAAAATAAAAAAGGACACAAAACTTGCGAAGAATATAATGTGTGCAGTAGTAAAGCAGCTAAAAATACTTTAATGTAGTAAGAAGGCAGTTAACAAACAAAGTGAACATGAACACAAGAATAAGATGTCACCAAAATATATTAAAAAGTATGTAGGTCTAAATCTGTAACCTATTCCATAGCATTTTCTATATTTAAAGTTTAGTGCCAGCGAGCCAACTTTGTGTATTTCCCAAAGAGTGTGTGCAAAAGAACTCAGGTGTGCACTTTGCTGCAATCGAGTTCCCTTTAAAAGAGTTCTGCCTGAATCGAAGTAAAAGCTTTCGAATATGCGGGACTCGGTTTACTCTGGTTAGATGTAAGTTTGGCAGCGCTAAACGAGTAGCGCAGCGCTATAACGTAGGGGGATGCTCTTACATTATGCTAGATTGGTTTGACGATCAATGAGCTCAGCTTTAACTTTTAGTAGTTGCGAAAGTGATATTAACAGAAATTTAACTCCAAAAATTAAACAATTCCCTTGGCATTTTTCTTTAATGTATCTTAAAATAGTCTTGAATATTAAAGCTTAAGACGTAAATTATATTGATTGTTATTATAATGATTTTCATTCTGAGAAATTGCTTGAGATTATGCCTATATTACTACTTTCTACATTAACACTGCTCGCTAGGGATATACTTTATATTTGTAACAGTCGTATTTAAGGAGTCTCCTATGGAAGCTCTAATTGTGGAACGAATAGAATTCTATAGGTCATTGCAAGCTTTGATAGAATACTGTGACACCCTCAGATAGCTCGTAGTTTGGTTTGAACCTTGTAGTAGTAATTAAAAAAATGGGTTCTTCATTGACTGTAAAAAGAAGGACAATAAATAATCAAAGACAATTCCCGCACTAGGAAATACGCCGTGTCGCACCTAGGGGAACTTGACATACAACTAAAGGAAACAAAGTATACCTATATGTATATAAGTACTAGCAGTGCCCCGCGGTTTTACGGTGGGAATATCGGGATAAAAAGTAAGTTCAGTGTACGTGTATGTTCAGTACAGTTTTTGTTTGAAAGAGTAACAAATATCTACACATACGTCCTCACCAACTCACATTTATAATATTAGTAGGATTAAGGATTCCTTACAAGAAATACATGCTTCAATCGATACAACTTGATACTTCAAATTAGGTTACATGTTTTCTCAATCAAAAGAGTTCACAGCATGCAATTAAATAGTGCAGACGGTATTACACACCACATTTATAATATTAGTGGGATAAAATCTAAACGTTTGCTGTAAAATGTGGCAGCATTCCAGATATAGCTCGTTTGTTTATCTAGCCATTTCACGTTCTATTATGTACGGGAATTAACGCCATCACTTGAATACGGGAATTAACGAATTACCTGACGTTTGGACCAAGTTGCACTGGCGGTGGCCACAGGCTGACGGTGACAGTGTAACCTGGTCGGGTGCAGTGCAATCGTGATCGCGTTAATTCCCCTTTACATAATGATAGTATAGAGGTATACATGTAAGTGTAATGGCGCGCTACATGCCTTTATGAGCGGTCAGTTGATGCCGAAAAAGACGCGCCTGTCAGTTCAAAATGGCGTGCTGGTGTCCACCTTAATGTGTGGCAGTTAGAGTTGGGTATGGCAAAAAAATTATGAAAGTAGACGCTGTTGAGATGAGATCACTGTCAAGTATGTGCGAAGTAAGATTGGTTGACAGAAAGAAGAATGTAGATATTCGAGAACAGAGTGGCTTGAAAGAAGACGTAGTGACAAAAATTTAAAAGGGTATACTGAAGTGGTTTGGCACGTAGGAAGAATGAGTACGGAACGTATGACAAAACAAGTATATAAGGCGAACGTTAGCAGGTTGGCCAGTAGGGGTCGACTGATCAAATTGCCGATGTTCTGACGAAGGTCAGGTCAGAAGTACTGATAGCAGGGGCACCAGAGGCGTGAAATTAGTACTTCCTCAATTTCACCGCTATAGAAATGAACATAAGATTAAGAACTTTTTGAAAGACAATCCCACAATAAATTTTCTAATTCCAAATTTGATCTGACAAAATTCAAACTTTTTGTTGAGTTTTCAAAAATGCTTTCGGAGCGAATACCTTACTCCCAATGAGGAATCTACCTGCCAAACTGAAGATTAGAACTGAAATTTCCTGATTCATTAGTGAGTGGTATTTCGGTTTTATATTACACTAGCTACCCGGCCACAAATTGCTATGGCTAGGTAAACTGCAAAAAAAAGAACTATCTCTGAAGAATGTACACATTGCGCAAAATTTCATTGAAATCGGTTCATTCATTTAGGAGTTCATCGCCAACAAACAACGTGTCACGAATTTTTTATACATAAACTTACTAGCACCTAGTTCCATGATTAATTTTGAAATAAAAAAAATTGCAATAAAAAAGCAATAAATATGATGAATAAAATATTTAGCTTTATCACAAGTTTAACCTTTAAGGTCATCCAGATTTCAATAGAGTAATCTCAAGAAAGCAATATAGCATTATTATCTAGCTCAGGCGTCTTACGAACGCATATTAAGTTCTGTTTCGATTTGAATACTGTCTAGTAGTAGTTGTGTACTATTCCCGAGAGGAATTTAAGGTCTAAACAGTGCCTGGTTTATCGGAGATACGACGGAGTATGGCATAGCTCAGGGAATAAATCTATTTGATTGCCTGTATGATCACTGATGGCTAACATGTCTTCAAACTACAGAGACGTTGCCATTTACTTGTGTCTACGAATTTGATTGGCAGTTAACTGTAAGAACGTCGCCTGAAGGAATTTAGTTTATTTAAATTTGTTTTTTTTTTGCCTTGGGATGAGGTCAACAAATAAAACATTGTAATATAGAATAAAAATTATAATAGTAATTGACACAACGACCGCGGAGCACGTTTGGTGGAGCCCGTGTCTTTACCATAAACTTAATTACTACTAAGTTTATGGTCTTTACCCGATTCGGTTAGATCGCGAACTAATTATTATGACCGTGGATACCGCGCTGTATACGGATTTGTTGACGCAGCAGCTTGTACGGGCGTTGCACCGTACAATAAGAATAAAGAAAAAACGTTTATGAACGTTTCAGAAACATGATTTAATTAATTAATAATTTAATTTAACATAATTTTCTTATTCCCTACATATAAAAGAGTCTTACTGATACTTGCACATTAATTAATTTCGGATATCTTATGTATCCCCTAGTTTAAAACGGATGCGGTGTAGTAAGTTTTTCGCGATGCCGCAACTTACACGGTGTATGTTGCGATAATATATAAAGCGGCGGTAGCGTAATGGCTAAGGCGTCGGACTTGCGATCAAGTGATTGCGGGTTCGAACCCCACCCACTGCACTTCCAACGTGAACCCACTCCTAACACAAGCATTTAGCTTAGCTGGAAGGGTTAACAAGAATACTAGTAATGTGTGACCCACGTTACTAGTATCAGTAGTAGTAGTAAATCAGTCATGAGTTTTAATATAAACGCTGAAGTAATAGGTGAAAATACAGTGTTGTGTACTTATATCAGTCAACTATTAACACAGTTTAATACAAATTAACATTTTAGACAGTGACACTTGACGGGAGTTTCAAGTCTTAAGTTAAACAGAATCCAGATATCTGTAGTAAGTTTTCAAAGTTCAACACTCAGCTGTTCCTTAGATATAAGGCAGTTCAATAACAGGAGTTCAATTCTACACAAAACTCTCAGTTCTCTGCATTAAATTATGATTGTAGGAAATTTCGTTTGAGACAAACAGAGACGGCAAAATAAAGTCCTTTTAAAAAGGCACCAGAATAAAGTTACTGTTAGGTAGCAAAAATATATAACATGTTTGCTACTCTCTCAACAGTCCTTTCATTTAACATTTGTCACACGGTACAGTTTGCATTTATTTTTAATTTTTTTATTTGGTCCCCAAAACTGACCATTAATTGAAAATTAATTTAAATACGTTGCAGGTTTGTGTTTGGGTCACAGGAATTGATATGTGTGCTAAATTTCAACTTATTAGGTCTAGTAGATTCGGAGCAAATTGGCTGTAACAAACGGACAGACAGACGCACGATTGTTTATAGGGGTTCCGTTACGCTAGTTTAATTTGACCGAAGAAAACCTGCGACGTATCGCCGTACCATAATTTAATTTTGCCTATTTTTAATGGTCAACAAAAGCTTATGGCATTTTATCTTAAAAATCTAAACTAAAATTATAAAGCTGAAGAGTGTGTTTGTTTGTTTGCTTGAACGCGCTAATCGCAGGAACTACTGGTTCGAATTGAAAAATTCTTTTAGTATTGGATAGCTCATTTATCGAGGAAGGCTATGGGCTATATAACATCACGCTACAACCAATAGAAGCGGAGCAGTGATCATAAACGCAGGTGAAACTGCGGGAACGGCTAGTATTTTGATATAAGAACAGTATCAACCTCATTCCACATCGTGGCTCTATAAAATTTATAACATGAATGACAGCGATTTGTATGTCTTAATTGACTGTTCTTATTGCGTTTCGTAAGATAATTAGTAACATGCATATCGCATGTACCGGGATTGCATAAAATAGTAGACATTTACCATTTTCTCCGTCGTTTCTAGAATTTTCTGTACCTACTCTGTTAATACCATCTTAATCCCAATATCCAAACAAGACCAGTCTCTAATCTGTCTATAGATTAATAATTTTAGAATATTTCAAGCTTAAGTCGGTCCACAATCGGAGATATTCGCATTACAGGGGGCCCTCGACGGCTCAACACGCCGCCATAGACACAAGGGGATTTCAAAATGTAAACAGATATCAAGCATCTAAAGCTTTACTGAGACTGTTGTTTAACTAGATTCTCGTAGATCGAGTACTCTGTTATAACTATTTAATACTTGTTAATTAAGGTTATGTCTACAACAATAAAATATAAGAATAAATACATTTAGTAAATTATATGAAAATTTGATCTGTATTTTGGTTACTTTACATAGCGACAAATCGGATGATAATTGCTCTCATTTTATTATTATTTTACTCAGCATTCTGTGACACGAACTCAATCTAGTAATTATATTCCTAAACTGTTTTAGTGAGCCAAAAAGCAAATAAAGATTAAATAAAATAAGTTATACATTTACGTGTTTGACTCATTGTCACGTTCCGCCTGAGCCGAGTGTGCAAGCGAGAGCGCGGAACAAGCGATAGAGAGGCACGATCGGCCTAAGCGTTCGTTTATTGACATTGATTTGATTTCAGTTTATGTCTATATCTAATTGTTCGTGATTATATTTAAACAAATTATTTAAATTAAATTTGCAAAAACTGTAAATAATATTTGAAAATTAAATATTAATGTTTTTATACAGACTTTTAAAAATATTGTGTTTTCTTATGACGTTATCACGTAAAATTATCGTCCGTAAACCGACTTTACAGACAACGAATATTTTTTTAATTATTTAAATTCAAGTGTTTTATTTGTGCAAAATACTATGAAATTAACAATTTTAAACAGGTCACAAGTTCTAAAATGTTAAGCTCAGAAACTGACCGAAACTCATGGACTTCTGTTTCATATAATTCATACAATCATAGTATTGTATTGTAACTTAGTGTGTACTGATTTGTACTACTGCTATAACTTGTTTGTTCTCTAGTGGCAACACCAAGTTGGTCCTATCTTACGTCACAAATAGCCTGGAGTCCATCTTAATTAACCCGAGGAGCACGATTATTAATTCCCAGCAATTTAGCACTTGATGGAAGCCCATCGACCTTTGTACTAGAGAATTACTCAAGTTCAGATTTCTCCTTTACTAGGTTTTAGAGTATTTACACTGCAATTAAGAGTAAATTTTTAGTTCGTTAGTAAATATTTATTATACTGTGACATCAGAAAGGGTTAAAAGGCCCTTAACCATAATGATACATTTTAGAAGATTAGAAGGATATTATAAAAATGTTTCTATGAAAGAGTATTAAACAATTGACATAGAGAAGTTAAAAAAATAGGCAGTCATGGGACTGCCGACAGAAGTGAAAACTTTAACGAAACGACGAACTTAAAAGTCACATTAGCAGGTTGGTGACATTAATAAGGAGCTGACAGAACTCAATGTTTAGATTAGGGTCCTCTAGTGGATCTATATATGTATTATTAGCGAGACGGTCACGAGTTCAGTACTTTTTCCCCATAGCAAAAGTGCATAAACGTGCCTAAAGAAGTTTTCACTTCAAAAATAAAAATAATGTTACCAAAAAATATCCATAATCTTCTATCAAGGTGAAAGTAAAGATTAAGTACATGTTTAATTTTTTTTATAAATATTTACTCACACAGATTACAAAAATGTCCACTGTGTAAGTAAGTAGTATATAAATAACTTCATCATCAATACAAATGTTACAATTGTAGTTTATGTTCGTAATGTCAGAGTAATAGTTTTTTTTAAGCTCATACAGTTATTTGCATTGCTATGCCTAAAAATCAGTTTTTAAGATTTTTATCTGTCTGTCTGTTTGTTCCGGTTAATCTCCGAAACTGGTGGATCGATTTCCACGGGACTTTCACTGGCAGATAGCTGTTGTTATAAGGTGTAACTTTGACTACTTTTATTTTAGAAAAAGAATTAGGTTCCGCGCAAAATATTTATATCGGAGCCTTCTCTGAAGGCTCTGCTGTAGGTACATCACGGGAAACTCAAAAGAAAAGTCACTTTAAGTAACACAGATTCTATTCTCCAAATTAATCACAAATCAGCTTACAACAATCATTGTGAGAAAACAAAGTGAACATCGATACGTACACTTTGTTTTCTTCTGATTAAAGAAAAAGAAACGCGGCAAGTTCGATACAGCGTGGCTGATACAAAAATGAACCGTTCCCGATGGTAGCTGGTAGCGAACAGAATGACGGCAGTCCCGTCCGACTGTCATTTCGTAACCTGTTAAGGCTCATTCACACATATCAGTGAAGTCACACTGACACTGACAGGGGGGGATGCGTTCATAGAGAATGTATGAAAGAATAATTATTACGGTGGCGGTACTGTGCCGGTACTGAGCCGGTACTGTGCCGGAACTGTGACTTCACTGATATGTGTGAATCGGCCTTTACTGTCATTCACTCAGTCATTACTAGTGTTTCCAACGCTGTATCGACCTTACCCAAGCATAAATCACTTGACGTTTCTTTTTTAAGGGCCAGCAGTTTATAGTAACGCTGCGACTTATAAATATATACACGCGAGCGAAGCCGCGCGGGAACTGCTAGTTCTCTGAATACATAATAACATAGACAATTATATTTAAGACATAAAATAGCAAAATAATTAAAAGATGGCAACACGAGTCCCTTTAACTAAACCAGTTTAACCAAACAAATATTTAATTTACCATCCCGTCACCACACTGAGACGTTTGACAAGTTCTTTAGTTCGAAAGGGTCTGACTGAGATGTCACAACTAATAATTAAAGTTGGATATTTACAGCTCCAACTTTAAACAACTAAAATACCTACTGTCTGATTCTGGACTTGTGCTTGATGTTGATTGACATAATATGGTCAGAATATAATATAGTACGATATCCCGGCGCTTGAATCTGCAGGTATCTGTTTTTTTTTTTATAATACTTAAATTTTATGAATGATAAACGATAGTAGAAGATAAGTCTTAGGTCATAAGAAGATAAATCGGGAGTCGGGAAAGGTCGTTCATGGAAAAAAAATCAATAATAAATTTATAAGTTATTAATTTTTATTGATCAGACCATGTAATTTTTTTTTTATGGTATAGGGGGCAAACGAGCAGACGGGTCACCTGATGGTAAGTGACTGCCGCTGCCCATGAGCACCTGCAACTCAAAAATCACAAGTGCGTTGCCGGTATTTGGGGTGGAATTAGGGTAAGGGAGGGAAGAGGGGGAAAGAACCTCACTCACTCGGCGAAAAACAACATAACCATTGCTTCACTGCCGGTTTTCTGTGAGGCCGTGGTATCACTCCGGTCGAGCCGGCCCATAAGTGCCGAATCATGGCTCTCCCATTTGAAATTATAATTTTTTTATTAGTAAAAAAAACTATTGGATGATAATCTTGTTATTAATCTTAGTTATAATTATTTAGGTTTGTTGTGTTTGATATACGAGCTTCTGATATACGAATTCTTGACATAAACTTACAATCTTTTCTTAAACTTACAAATATTTTTAAGTGCATAATTTCTGATACTAATTAACATGGATCTAATATTAAGAATGAATATAAAATTGTTGTACACCCCGATCTTTATTTTTTCAGAAGTGACCTTGTAGTGATAGTTTCAGTTTTATGTGGGAGAGCCATGCTTCGGCACGTATGGGCCGGCTCGACTCCGCTCGTTACCACGGCCTCACAGAAAACCGGCCGTGAAGCAATGCTTGCATTGCATTTCGCCGCGTGAGTGAGGTTACCGCAGGCCCTAACCCTTCCCTCTCCCTTATTCTCGTCCTTCCCCTCTCCCCCCTCTTCCCACTCTTCCCCCCTCCCCCTCTTCTCCTACTCCCACCTTAAAGGGCGGCAACGCACTTGTGACTCTCGAGTTGCAGGTGCCCATGGGCGGCGGTGGTCATTTATCATCAGGTGACCCGTCTGCTCGTTTGCCCCCTATACCATAAAAAAAAAAACAGTATTTATAGTTTCTGGTCTTGTCTGGTTAGTTAGTCTGCCAGGATAAAACATTGTATCTAAAACTACATATGAATGTTGTAAGAAAATGTAACTCAAGCTCAGGAACGAAATCACGCAAAATGTGCCACGGCCCACCGTTGATTATATTCAACAATGCTCAGTAGTAACAGACTGTCTTTCGAGTATTGTATGTGTTTATGACGCGTTAAGTTCTGATGTTTAGCTTGTTTATTTCTGGAAATACTATTTCTGTTGTTTCGGCAAGTGATGATGTCATACAGTCATGAACAAATCGAAAGGTTTTGTTATAAAATTACATTATTGTAATGAACATCTTTACGATCAATAAGTACCTACGTGGATCTAAACATTGATGAATGAAACAGTGATGTGATCATGACATGACTGTTTTGTTGTATTCATGTTTGACACTGTGCGTTGAGGGGAACAACATGGAAATGGTAACTTTACGAGAGTTATTTTTTGTACATATTATTCTTCGTAGTTCCGAAACCTAAATATAATTCCCTAAATTTATTATTTCATTTAATATTATTCATTTATTAACTCTTTATGGACAAGTGAGCCTTTATTTCTTAAATACTAGACATAGTACCTACATTTGTATTATCTAATTTCTAATTATGAAACATTTTTATTCTTAAGTCAATCATAATTATAATTATGTACATGTATGCCGAAGGACCGATGACCGTTGGAGCAGAGGGGTTTTAGAGAGACCGCGAATCGGTAAACAGAAGGTGGGACGCCTTCCAGCCAGATGGACCGACTACGTTAAGAAGGTAGCAGGGATGGACTAGATGCAGAAGGCGGAGGACTGGGTGCTGCGGTGCGCATTGGGAGAGGCCTATGTACAGCAGTGGAATATGACATGCGAAACTATAGGTATTACATACTTTTGAATGGCCTGACTTTTCGACCAGGTTGTACTTGTCGTGGTTCACCGTAACAGGCTGACTGGTTAAGTGGTTCTTTATCCACCTGCACATTTGCGATATACTATACTAACAATGTCCCTATTCTGTATAGTCCAGTCAATACCTAAATTTTGGATTACCACGCATTTTTAATTTTGGATAAATAGTAAAAAACATTAAACCGATGTTCTGGTGTTTATCCGATTGCGCATAAAAGCGAATCGGCATGTTTTTTTATAACTTGATTCCACGCCGTAGGTAATTCATATCATATCTAAATATATATCATAGAAACATCTTCCCGATTGAAAGTTTTGTTTATAAATTTCAATTGCTTCGTGTACAACTCTTGAGTAAATGTAACGTTCAGTGGAAAGGACTTTTGTGCGGTAAATACCTAATTATTCAGCCTAAAGGATTAATAGTTAAATATGATACGATGATATAATGGAACGCAAATCCGCTGCTTTCGACAATCTCTTATCTCTTCATAAAACGGTAAAATTTACGGTTTTTGCGGAAGTATAAAACGTACCTACATGGCAACAAATGAAAAACTGTTGTGAGTGATCTCCTCTTAACCAAATAATTGTCTTATGCCGCGTTCCAATAAATAAGAAACGATTCGTTTTGCTTACCGATGGTAAAGTATTCAGCGGAAGAGCTGTCGGAAAACTTTATTAATATTTTGATTGAACAGTTAGTACGTTCACATGTACCATACCTTTTTGTGTATTAACTTTCTTAGAAAAAGAGGTTCTTAATACAGTCACAAAATATTTTAAACATTCGTCGAAGTGAGCAAGTATAATCACCCCCACGTGGCCACGCAGTTATTCAATTACCCCGTCACGAGCATTAAAGTCCAAAAGTATTTTATTTTGTTGTGAATTGAATGTAAACTTAATAGGATTGAATTCAATACGGTGTACATAAAACTGTATTACCCTTTTCTAGATGTAAGGCATCAAAGGCCCTGCGAGAAAATCCTTTTCAGAGAACGTTTATACGAGGGTTCATTTCTTTTAATGATTTGCAAGTACAATCATTACTATGCCGATCTTGTATCTATAGGGTCCCTGTGCGCTGTGCTGTCCTTTGACGTTTATGCGGACTTCTAACTCGGAAAATCCCAATACTGGAAGAATGCATAGCACATATTAGAAACAATTTTACTATTCTCTTTTTACAGGTCGCTCACCTAATTTTCAATAGTTTAGTTTGGTCAAAGAAGGTCAGAGGGTTAAGGAAGGATTTTATTATATTTCTGGCTGCTGTTGTACTGGTCTTCCTGTCCTCGTGTTCTTTTTTTAAGAACCTCACATTGTAGTTTATGGCCTTAGAAATATAATTCAAATGAAGCACCTTCCATTTACTGGGTTAAATTTTGTGGTAACTAAGAACTCCATACCGTTACCTATTTAACTTCAAAGTGATTGCAATCTTTATTTTGGAATACTCGTACGGTACTCGTGTCCAATTAAGAAACAACTTCCTTAGTCCTGATTATAGACCGGTTAGAACCAAAGTCACAGAGAGAGAGAGAGATTTGACACATAATAGAGGAAGAGGTAACTGTACACTTTTTTTTATCCGTAATGCAATAGCAATAATTACCAAAGAACCGTAACATTTACCTTTCTATGAAAATCAAGCGCCAAGAGCCATGCTTCGGCACGTATGGGCCGGCTCGACCGGAGTGATACCACGGCCTCACAGAAAACCGACAGTGAAGCAATACTTGCATTGCTTACCGCCAAATGAGTGAGGTTACCGGAGGCCCTAACCCTTCCCCCCCTCTCCCCCTCTTCCACCCTTCCTACTACTCCCACCTTAAAGGCCGGTAACGTACTTGTGGCTCTTGAGTTGTAGGTGCCCATGGGCGGCGGTAGGCGGTACCACAAAAAAAAATTTACTCTTGTATAGTTGTCGTTTCCATTTTGGTTCCCTCAACTCAGTGTCAAACATATATACAACAAAACAGTCATGTCATGACCGCATCACCGTAGCTACCACAAACAGATTATGTTGTCTAGATGCACATGCACGTACTTATTGGTCGTCAAGATGTTAATTACAATAATTTATTTATAGAACGTAATTCCAAATGAAAACCTTTCGAATAATTCATGTTCATATCACTTACTGAAACACAACAGAAATAATATTTTCAGAAATAAACAAACCAAAAACATAAAAATAAACACAGCAGAACTTCCCTCATCATAAATACAAATATTACTCGAAATATAATTATGGTACCAATTGCGTGGAGTCGTTTCTGACTTATGTAGTTTTAGAACTAATCATCTCATACAAAGAAGTTTATTCTGACAGACTAACTAACCAGACTAGACCAAAAACTATAACTAATGAGAAACTTCAATTACTAATACTACATACAAGGTCACTTCTGAAAAAAAAGATCGGGGCGAACAAGAATTCTAATACATTCATAATATTAGATTAATGTCAATTAGTATCAGAAATTATGTACTTAAAAATATTTGTGAGTGCAAGATGTAAGATAGAATCTTACACCTTACACTCACAAATATTTAGGTACTTTGTCAACTGACTTATGTCAATGGAAGAATTCATGGACATCAGAATTAGTCCGTGACAGGTAGGATGTCAGGTAATGAAATAGCTAGCAAAAAAGCAACACACGCGGTTAGTAGTCACTCGTCTCCTCCCAAATGGTTTAGGAGCTGTCTGGCTGAACGAATTGACATGATAAAGTTCGACATGTGTTAGGGATTAACAGAGGACACGCGAGGTGGGCTTTAACTTTTAAGCCTTATTTATATATATTTATAATATAATAAAAAATACAACGAAATTAGATGTGTAAAATTAATTTCATGACATTACTTTCACAAACAGTTTCACGTGTAAACATCAAATTTTACAATGCATACATAAATTTTCTGACACTGGAATAGCTTCGCGCCATGCGCAATATTTTGTTAAAACTAATGTCATTCAAATAATTTCATGGTGTATTAGCACCGCGAAACTAGTGTCAGCAGCGGGGTCGCGAAAGCACTTGTGCTGAATAGACGTGTTTTGTTGTTATACAGGTTATTACGCACCAAAAACTGTCGTATCCTGCTTATAGATTTTGTAGGCCACAACATTTTGAATTGTAATATGTTACGAGGTAATAATAAAGCTTCGATGCTGATAGAGCCATAATCTTAAAGATACTGATGATGACACGATACTATCGTTTTAACGAAACAAGGTACAAAAGTAGTGCAACTAATTTCATGAAATTAATTTTATCACACACGATATTTGTTTCATTATGTAAATTCGACTTTACTAGAGAAACATTGTATACAACGGCTTGCGTATCCTAATAATCAAACGGTTTTTAGGTTTACCTTCTCAAATATTAATTTACACACGGACATATTATGTACATTATCATTATTGACTCTAAAATATTTAAACAACAATGAGAATCAAAAATTATTTCTCGTTTAACACTTTTTAACGTGCTTACTTCAGCGAGAATACGATAATGATTAAATCTAAGAGGTTGTTCGCACTGCGGCGGTTTTTATCTAACAGTAAAAAAGTGATCGAGTTATTTAAAAATAATTTAAGTGTATAAATATAGGTATTTAAAATATATGTTTGTTTAAATAAATAAAGATAACAATAATAATAACATTATTTGCTTAAAATATGGTAGGTATAAAGGATGACAAAATCATTTATGAGCATAAGACAGATTTTGTGGTACACATGACGATAAAAGGCCGTTGTTGCAACTGCACTTAATTGAGAGCATACTGTCTTGATTTGTAATAAGGTATACATAATGATAATTATAATCAGAATAATAACTTTCGTGAGTCTTATTTATTCATAGTTATTAAAAATATACAGTTGTGCTTACGTGCGTTTCTCCAAGCCGGACTAATTTCGGATCTGACAGGGGCACTTTATCAAGGGTTGAAGCGACTTGTCGTTTTGGTGTTGAGCACCAAATAGGTTTGACTTTTATTTACATAAACTATATGCTATCCTTCCTAAACCAAAATAATAAAATGCATATTTATTTAGGTTTTTATGCCTCATTATGTCCAAGTATGTTTATCCATGCACTATAACCCCTATAATAAACTATAATAGATTAGGTTCTAGATTGTGCTAAGTAGTGACTTAGATAGCTAGAATATTTTTTTTTATACACACTTAATAACATACAGTGAAACAAGTATTATCTTAAAAATTAGAGAACAATGGGCGGTCTTATCGCAAATAGCGATACTTACCAGACAATCTTTAAATGGAGATAATAACAGAAATAATAATTCGCATAATATAAATATTATTATTAAATAAAAAAATATTATAAACAATCGCACAATTTGTTCCAAATAATTTGTAGGAACGTAATTTTTGTGAATGTCAAGAATGTCAGCAAGATAATATAATAATAGAGACAATATATATTGTTTTTAAACTTTCGCGACTATACTTAATAGACTTAAATCGGTAGTTGGAAAAAAAAAGGTATTGTACCTTGTAATTAATGTCCCGATGTACACATCTAATAGAGAGATATATAATAGATCTGTAAAACAAAAAGGAAGGAACGAGTTTCGGGGCACAGCTGAGATACATGTCGAAGAATTTTTATTAAATCTCTGATATGTGAAGTACGTTTGGGAATGCAGATTTGAATATAACAGACGTATCGCAGACTGGGGGGAAATCTGATTCCAATATCATTGTCCATGATGCTCAAAGCAATTTGCTTCATTGGTATAGAACACATGGAAAATAGGAATATTTGTTCATATTGAACTTGAACGGGGCGTAGAAAGAAGATTGTATTTTATTTTCTTCAATTGAGTTGCTAAGATTATTTGTTTTTGTAGTAAATTATTTGTTGCAGGATAGGTGTATCTAAAGCCAATCATAGAAGTTGTGTAATGTTCCCTTGTGCTCATAGTGTTTAACTTCACTAAGGACCAGCTTTTTTATATTTTTCTGAACATGCCCATTACTTTAGGAAAGTCAAATTCGTATTTTTAATTGTATTTTGGCCCAGCTTTACACACTTCCTATAATACTTTGCAGTAGATTTTGTGTACTTTGGGTGTACCCAAAGGCGTACTCCTTATGATGAAATTACAAATTTTAATATATATCGCCTTTCGTGAACTGATATTGAAAATCAATTTTGCTGCCTTTTGACTTTTATGTTTAAAAATAGTTATGTATTATTAGTTACTTTCCCTATCATAATTACTTACAAATTATATATTTTAACTGAAAAAGTACATACAAATATACATTAGAGAATTAAGGACTTTATTTACATAAATAAAATCGCTTACTTGTTACCAAACTGTTCCTAAGGATGCCTCGTGCGGAGGCGAAACACATTAAAGTTTAACTTCTTGTTGGCGGAAAATTATGGATTACGGGTTTACGAGTACCTGCCTTAACTGGTAAGCAAAACTCTACTAAGTTGGTTCTGTTTAAGAAACCCGTCTATAGAAAATCACTAAGTTTTACGACACTAAACCTTATCCTTAGCCTTTAGGTAACCAAGGGGTTATTTCCACGATTGTTGTACAATGTTAGTGATGAATTTCAAATATAATAGAGGACTGAAATTCAAATAATAAAAAAAAACCTTTAAATATTAAACTGCATTCAATTGAAATAAGATCCAATGTTTAGGGGAAAGTTAAACAAGTCATTTAAAGGCAGGTGGGGCTACCTATTACAATCAATTTGCACGCGCACCTCTCTGATCTGGAGGGGGGTTAGGCCCCCCGTACCCCATGATGTGGTCGCCTGCTAAAGGCGGCCAAGGTCTGCAGGGGTTCCCGGAGGACTCCTTCCTAGGGTATACCCGGGTTCCCTTGCAATAGACCCACTTGTGACGGAACACCGTGTGGTTTTAGTCGGTTCGATTCCGACATACCACTTTACCGTTAGCTCCGGTGAGGTGATGACCCGTGGGGGTATCCAAACGATAAAAAAAAAAAAAAAAAAAAATTATACTCGTACATAAAAGTCTGGTGTCTCTTTATAAACTCAATATTAGACAATATTCCACAGATATATTACACAACTCAATCTACACCCAAACTAAGCAGAGCTTGTCTAATAAAAAATAAATATGTATTTTTTATTACGACTCATAGGAATGAGTCGTAGTAAAAAATACATATTTATTTATTTATTAGTAGTTGCCCCCTGCGGTTTCACCCGCGTAACTCCCGATGCCGTGGGAATATCGAGATAAAAAAGTAGTGTATGTAGTCTAGGTCTAGGTCCAGGTCTCCAGCTATCTACATACCTACCAAGTTTCATCGGAATCGGTTCTGTAGTTTTTGCTTGAAAGAGTAACAAACATCTACACATACGTCCTCACGAACTCACATCCTACTAATATTATAAACGTGAAAGTTTGTGAGGATGTATAGATGTATGTATGTATGGATGTTTGTTACTCTTTCACTCAAAAACCACTGAACCGATCGCGATGAAACTTTGTATGTTGCTGCTGGAGACCTGGATTAACGCATAGACTTCTTTTTATCCCGATATTCCCACGGGATCGGGACTTACGCGTGTGAAACCGCGAGGCGTTGCTAGTTTATAATATTAGTAGGATTAAGGATCTCTTACAAGAAATACATGTCTCAATCGGCACCAGTTGATACTTCAAATTAGGTCTCATGTTTTCTCAATTAAAGGAGATCACAGCATGTAATTAAATGGAGCAGACGGTAATACAATACAAATTAATGATATCACATTATTTGACAAAGAAATTAAATTAAACCAAATTAATCTGGAATACTGACTGGCCTATTGGTCTAGTGGTTAGTGACCCTAACTGCTGAGCCAGAGGTCGTGGGTTCGATTCCCACCCAGAAAAAATAATTGTGTGATGAGCATGATCATTTGTTCTGTGTCTGGATGTAATTTATCTATAATATGTATGTATTTACGAATATGTAAGTATGTTTATCAGCAGTCTGGTTACCATAGTATAGGTTCTGCCTAGTTTGGGATCAGACGGCCGTGTGTGAGATGTGTTAAGTTATTATTATAAAAAAAAATAACAAATAAAATAATATCACAACAATATCTCAAATATATCCTAAAATAGAACCATAAATACATTAAACATAGAACCATTGAAAATAGGCATGTTCATGCATGCAAATATTTGCGCTACGCTACAGAGGTTGTCCTTAAAAACAGTACTATGCTAACAATGCTGTCTAACTATCGCTTTCTATGGGGTCTGCACTAGTTGTCCGATTAGTATAATAGCACCTTATTCGCCCCGTGGGGTAACTCCCCTGGACTAGAAATCTACTGTGCACTGCTTATATTATAAAACAAAGTCCCCCGCCGCGTCTGTCTGTTCGTAATAAACTAAAAAATGACAGAACGAATTTCACGCAGTTTTCACCAATAGACAGAGTGATTCGTGAGGAAGATTTAAGTGTATAATTTGTTAAGGTTTTGTGTAAATTGGTTGACATATGATGATGATTGTTGAAGATGTCGAAGCCGGGGTGGGTTGCTAGTAAGGTATAAACATTAATCAGCTCAAAATTGTCTGGCAAATGAAAAATCACCTACGTCAAATTGTTATATTAAATCTCAACATTAAATAAATTGTTAGTACAAGTCAGACAAAAATGTTTTACGGTCTTGGTTTTCTGAGAAGGTCTTTACAGATATAGCAATTGTGAAATAAAAATTCATGAAAACACCAGATTAGTTGAAAAGATTTATTAATTTACTTTGCTTGAACGTATTCTCTGCTCAGATTTTATTTAATACAACGTATTGTTTGCAAAAGGGTTTCTATTTAAAATTTGACTAGAATATATTATTCTCTGTAGATTACAATACCGAATATAAAATAAAACAGAATGGAAATACAAAAGGTTTCGGTAAATAGTTCCCTTTTGTTCGAATAAAATAAGAAAGCTGCTATTAAGTAATTTTAAGTTTAACACTATTCAAAATTTCGCAGCGAAAAATCGTCCATTATGGCAAGAACGAAAACTATCTACATAAACTACAAGCTAAAGTTATCAGCAATTGGCAACTAATTTAAACTGTGCAAATGGGGGAGATGTCGTAGAGTTACGTAGACAGACCCCGTTAAGTCTTCTCTAAGTCGAATCCGTCATTATTATTCCTTAGAAAAGGGGTCGAGAGCTCAGCAGATCTACACCTGCGCTCTGCAACAAATAACCGCGTAAATCTGACAAATTGTATCACATCTATACTGTTCACGAGCGACGTGCACAAAAAAAAATGTTCTATGGAAACTTAAGGTCGTTGATTTGGTCGGTCATGACCTCTACTCGGCACATTTTGCGGCCTTGCGCAAACATTGCCGTTTTTGTTCAACACCCGCTGACTTGGATTACATTCGGGATAGCATTAATCTCTCTGTAAATTGTGTTTGTAATAGAGTTTTTATGCTGAATTTTTAGTCCTTTCGTGCAGTTGAATTACATTTGGATATGAAAACATATTGAAAATAAATACAATATTGTTGTGTGAAGTATTTACAAACCTTTTACATTTTTTTTGGAAAAAGATTCATTATCAAGTATCACGTAAAAGGTTTTTGTGTTTGATATCTTTAAAATATTAGAGTTCTGTTATATTGTAACTCAGTTCGAGTTAAACGAAAATATAAATGAAATAAAACTTGCCGTTTTAAAAAAAAATTTAAGGTTGAAGTTTCACTTAAAATAACCCTTTTTATTTTATAGGCTGTTATTATTCAATGTTAGCACCATAGCACTTTCCTCAGCTCTTAACTTTAAAGTACCGATATTTCGTGAAAGAAAAACAATATCCAGACCCCAAGTTATTTAAAACAATTTTCAACCCTCGGGCTCCGTTGTCCTGAGACGTAGTAAACCTAACGTAGTGAACATCCGTCAATCATTACCAAAAGTCATGCTTGACAGATGTTCGTTGGTGATTGATGAAATAATATCGACATTAAAATCTCATTCATGCAAACGTCAATCACTGCATTTGATGATAGGTTATTCGTCAATCACCGTTTTGATTGTGGAAAAACTGACAGCAAAACCTACCGTGTAATAGGCACCTTAGTATTTAAGACATGTATAATGTTGTAAAGGATTATTAATAAAGGTATCTCAGTACAAGCATCATCTTTTTATTAGTGCGAGTCCCGTCCTTATATGGTGACCTTTGCCATTTAAGGTTTGGTTTCGGTTTCAGTCTTGGTATGTAGTGCAAATCCAATGGCGTGTATGGTCAAATATAATTTTATCTTTTCATTAGTACGAATCCCGTCCTTACAGTCTGTCTCTTCATGAAAGCGTTTCAAAACATTTTTTTTTTTTTTTTTTATGTATATTATAACGTTAAACAAATTTATTATATTTCCACCATTTAAAACTTTAATCTAATACAGCAATACTTTAATCTGATAGAACATATGCTATTTTTATAGGTCTACTGCTACGCCTGAGCATCAACTCAGATTGAGCGTCGAAATGCTCAAGCACTTTAGATCTGAAAACAATAATCGTTTGTCAATTGTCTGTTGAACTACTTGCATACGATTTTCAGCTTTATTTTAATAGGATAAGGTTAATATTTTATTCACTTTTTAAAAGTACTCGAGCATTTTGACGCTCAACCTGAGTTGATCCCCTAACGCTGGGGCGAGCATCCCTATAGGACTTTTATCTTATTTCAAAACCACGGTGTTGTAATCTAGTCTATCACGTAAGAGCTATACGCTATAAAGCTGAGGTAAGCCGTAAATAAGTAAAGAGGTGTGTTTAAGTGTTGTAAGTTATTAATGGCAGGTATCACATTGAGGCTTAACACTTTAAGTACGGTCAGGACTCGGCTGTAGGCGCTAAATTATGCACCTCACTAAACCTAAAGTAAATGACACTAATTATCATTAATCGTTCTTTGAATAATTATCGATTGCTGGGTATCTGAAAAACCTGAAACAGATTGTTATTGAAGGTTAATGTATTCTTAGGTCGTATTGTTTGTGCAGTCTTTTACGAAATGCTGTAATTAGGACTATTTTAAAATAATTAGATATGTGTTACCTGTTTTAAAACTTATTAAGTAGTATACCTTATTCTAAATGAACACTTCCACCACTTCCTAAAAACAATATAAGTAGTACTTATATATACGTAGCTGCACGATTAGCGCAAGAAAAACGGCACCTCTCTTCCACCCTTCTCTTCTTTAGGTATTTCCTTAGAATAATAAAAAGATTATCTGTTTTCAACTGTAGCTTTTCAAGCAACAATACTTTTTCTATAGTTTAGCATATCTACAACAAAGTAACCGTTGTTTTGACTGTATAATTTGTGAATACGTTATGGCGAATTAAATGCAGCTTTGGTTGCATTTTCTTGATAAAATTGGAGTTATTTGCAAGTCGAATTGTCTTCGCTTTCCAAGATTGCTTTGGCTAGGGAACGAACTGTTCCGTTTGACTTAAACCTTCAATAGAGAACAATTCTTAAGACAAGTTGAAATTATTTAGTAACGCTTATTTATCGACATTGGAAGTGTTCTTAAACTGCTATTTTTATTTATAAGAAAAAGTGTATTTACATACGGATAAATAATGAGTATGGTAGTGGTGACCTTTCTTTTTCCATCTGTATTCAATCCGTGGCTGTCGTGAATATGTTGACATGTCTAAAATTGCTATTTGTCAGGGTGGCCATTTTTAAGTTTTGACGGTTATATGTATATGTTGAGATTTCAAGTAACGAATATTATTTTGGTGACTGTGTGTAAGTTGATATAAGAAAATATCAATATGAATTCACAAAATTATGTGAATCGTTAATTTGACATGAGGTTTTGTCAAGTTAGACATGTTAAAATGCGAGATGTCAACATATTCGATTGCCTCAAAATTTATGTATATTTGAAACTGTAATTTGTTTTTATATACATTGCTAATGCGTAGGAAGTATTACGCCAATAAAAAAAAATGGAAGTCGACATGTGAATGTGTTCACGTCAGCCACGGAAATTACTATTGTCTTTTGTCTCTCACTTTGCTGAGGAGTACAGCGGATTTAAATTATGTCTAACTGTTTCAACATACTTCAACTGTTTCAAAATAGTTTAACTTGCCCGCCTTAGGTGGTGACTACGGTGGTAATCAGTTTATTTGTGTCAGCTATAGCTGGCGAAAGATTTTGTCTTAGGAGGATCTGTGCATTTAAGTCATGGAGGATATTGGCTCTGTTAAATAATAACCTATTAACTCAATTCAATTAATTCAATTCTTTATTATTTTCTTTAAAAAACGGAATCCGACTTATTCAACAGTTTGAGCTAGTAATGCCCTGCATTTTGCATGTTACACTAAAATTACGAATTGGTCTTCCGTTGAAACTAAATCCCTTCAAAATTCATATGAGCCAGAGAAATTAATATGTTCTAATTAACAACTGAAGTTACAATTGTTACAAGTGTAGCCCCACTTGTTGTCTAATGTTACATTTGTTTGAAGTATCTCGGAGTGAGGAACATGAGCTTTTAAGCTCGATATTTGAGAAACTTACATCTCGTATTAAAATATGAATTGTTTAACTTATCGAAACTTCTATTACATCCTAACTAATATTATAAACACAAAAGTGTGTTTGTTTGTCTGTTAAGCTTTGACGCCTTGACTTCTTAACCAATCATCTTGAGACTTTGCATACAAGGATAACTTGCGTTGCCAAGGGTACAGAAAATGACATAGGGTATCTTGCTTCTTGCACCCAGAAAAAGTATAGATGCCGAGGAATAGATAAAACTATTCCAAGCGAGCGAAGCTGCGGGCAAAAGCTAGTTAAATAAAATTTTAAAGAATTTTAAAAAGGAAAATAGGTACCGTCCGACTGAGGAAGTCTCGACACTATAGCAAAGGGTGCTTAAACAGATACAATAGTACGAAACCATTATTTTTGTTTTATGTTTTTAGTACATTTTTTGTGTAGCGGCACTAATGAATAAATGGGGAAAAAGTTGAAAAGTTGACGAGCGGGTGAAAAGGTTGGTACTGCGAGAAATTACTACATGCTTATTTTTTATTTTATGAGCTTTTTTTTACTTTTATCAAACTTTGTTAGGTTTGCGAATGCAATCAACCATATTTGGGTATAAGTTAGGTTGTCTGACTGCGCAGTTGGCATATTCTCTGTTATTCGTACTAATACTAGCCGTCCCCGCAGTTTTACCACCGCGTTTATGGTCACTGCTCCACACCTATTAGTCGTAGATTGCTGTTATATATCTTATAGCCTTCCTCGATAAATGGGCTATCCAACACTAAAATAATTGTTCAATTCGAACCAGTAGTCCCTGAGATTAGCGCGTTCAACCATACAGACAAACTCTTTAGCTTTATGATATTAGTATAGATATTACTTAGAGTACGATCTTCGTGCCTTCTTGTGCCTTTCACAGTTAAATCTTTGATATTCTATAACTTACAACTTATTTTTAAATTAATAAAAATAACACTGAATGTATTTTACAAATTCTACATACTTTTCGTTTTATTGTCCATTAATAAAAATGGAGATTAAAAAAGAATGGAGACAATAGTTCAAACAGAAGTACATATTTTATAAATACATGAAATCAAAAGCAGTTACCAAAGAGTATAGAATCGGTAAAAGTTTTCGCAGTCGTGACCACCATGCACAAGTAGCTTTCGCGCTAGCGCTTTTCAAGCTACAGTTCAGAATTCAGAAGCCCGAGGGTGAATTATAATTAACTAGTGAACTCTACAGTCTTGTAAGAAGCGAGTTACCCTGCAAACGGCTATTGTTTTTAATGAATTCCCAACTTTTGCTCCGGAGTTCGCCTTTGAGTTACGAACATTACCTGCAGCGTAAATTCTTCTACCCACAAAATATCTGTCAGTTAATTTATCTATTAGCCTCTCGCTACACTGATCTCTGATCGGCAATTTTAGCTAAAGAATTTCTTGGACATTTTCTTTAGATAGTTTAAAGGCACTTTTTATTCATTGTTGTTCTAAAATTAGCATCAAAGTATTACAAAGTAGCTTTTACTTTAAAGCTCCGATATCATCGTAACTTTATATTTACGATGAAGTGGCTCGCCTTTCGTATGTCTTTTGCGTTTCTTGACTTTATAGCTTCCGCATAAATTCAAATTGCCAAGAACCTTTTGTGTTCAGCTAATCCAGGATTAACAAGTTTATGGTTAATGAAAAAATAAACATTATTCCAAGAACCTTTTAATGAGAACTTCAGTTGGAGTTCCATAAGATTCAACAGTAAAAGCAGGCCTCTTCTAAGAAATATTATCTCTAAAGAGATTTGTTTAAAAGGAATGGGATACTCCATCTGTTTACATCAATTTTGATGTTTTCCTTTATTTTGGTTTTAATTAAAATATTCTTCATGAAATATTACTTGATTTTTAATTTGATGTTCGGCAATATTCAAATCTTTGCAAAAACAATTCAGCTCTTATTGGAGAGAATAATATAACATTTACTTTTAAAGATAACAATATTCCAGAGTCTACCTTAATTAAACAGTAATCGACTTATAGGCAACTTAATATGAGTGTCATATATTTGATGTATAGTAAATTTTGCTAAAACTTTCAGCTCCTGCCTCTTCTAGACACAGGTGACTGTTATTATTGAAATGGTTTTGATGATGTAAATAAAAATAAAATTAAAAATGTTAGTATTTATAATTTATAGTATCTATAATTTTTAATTAATACTTGTATAATAAAAATTTAATTTAAAATACTAACAGAACGGGCTAAACAAATAAAAATGTGTGTGAACGTTCATATTGTGAAACGACCTTCTTGCAAAAGATTTCCTAAGAAACTACAGAGGTTCTTTTATAGGTGATTTAAAGGTTTGTATATAGTTGCAATACCTAGTTTTATAACATGACGTTATAATTCCTCTTAACTAAATGCCTTTTTCTCTTTATTTCTATCTTGCACTAAAACTACACGTTATTCTTTTATCTATTTATCGATATTGTCGATCCAAAGGTTGCCTGTAAGAGATCGCTCTAAGCGATAAGGCCGCGTATTATACAAATCCACTTTGTGTATTTTTTTTAAGCAATATGTCGTTGGTGTAGAATAAAGATTATTCTAGTCTATTCTATAGTCCGCAGGCTTTGGTGGTTCACCATCAAGTGAAAATATCAAGCTAGCTGTGTATTGACTACACAACAATATTGTGAAAACTGTTCACAATATTGTACTCTAGCTAAAATATATACAGTACAATCTGAAAATAACACTAGTACTTCCATTAGACATGGCTTATTGTACAATACAACGTTAGGAACAAATAGCTATAATTCGAATCAACAGTGCACCCCAGAGAGCCGTATGTTTCTCTACAGCTAACTACATATATGTTGTGTATGTATGTATGTTATAAAGAGTACCGACAATTAATGTCTACGCTAAAAGGTCTGTTACAGCGCGAAGCTAATGTTTTCTGTTTTCACAAAATAAAACTTTATTTAATCGTAAACTAAGTACTTTTTAATAAAACAGTTTTATAGAGATTTGTCTTTTTTAGTTAAGTGATACAGTGCTTGTAAGTTTTACCAATATATAAATTTAAATATTAAATGTATTTTTACTTATCTCTTTTGTAGAACTTATTAACGGTATACTATTTAACGGTACTAAACCTTGTTACCAGACTTAGAATATTATGTTTATCTTATAAAGCGCTGTTTATTGTGAGAAATAGAAGTTACTAACAGCTACGTTTACGTATTTTTACAAGTTTATTTATATATTCAGTATCCCCTTTTACCATGAACCGACGAGATGACGTGGGTTGAGTAAGAACTAAAAAGTAGCAGTGCCTTTCTTGCAAGTCACATGTTGGGAACGACAAAATATTATAGCAAACCCAATAAAAACCTGTTGTAGGTATAGAGAAGAAGTTTTCACGAAAGCTTATTATTTATTCATCATACTCCGCGCCTTTACCCAACTAAGTTGGGGTCGGCTTTCAGTCTAACGATGATACGGCCGAACTTTGATATTTTACGTGAAGCGACTGCCATCAGACTTCCACAACCCAAGTACTATGCGATAACGAAGTTCTGTAGTTAGACCAGGTTGTCGGACTATTTAGGTCTCCAACTACTCATAACGAATGCCACAGATGTTTGTATGGCACCCGGGACCGACGGTTTAACGTGCTCTCCGAGGCACAGAGGTTTCTCAATGTGTTAAGAATGGTCACCCATCCTAGACTGACCTGGCAGACGTTACTTAACTTTGTAATGTGCTAACTTAGTCGGTTAAAACTTGACCACGAGCCTCTCCCGAAGCTTATTATATATTATAACGTATTATAATTAATTGTAAAAGAACCAATCAAATCACAGAACTTAAAAAACAGTAAATTTTTTAACAAGGCAAAGGTTGAAAAATCTAATTATTATTAAATCTGTTCGCAGTAGCCAGGTGAAGTTGCTCGGCGTAATGGAAATTAAATTACCCTCAATCTGTCGCTAAAAATCAATGGAATGATTATATTCTCTGTGGAAAACTCAACAAACATGTTGGAAGTGTAATTATTGCGAACAAATATTTATCGTTCTGTTTGTTCGTTTCTGAACATTAACGTGCTGTTTTACAATAAAGAAATTAACGAGGACGCTTTGTGTATCTACTTTGAGTTCCATATAAAATAATTAAAAAAAGAAAAAAATTCCGAGTCTCAATAATTTGAAAATATTTATATTTCAGCTGCGATTCTGTCTTTTGTGTTTTTGTATGGTAAATAAAGCTATTTAATGTAGATTAGCTAAACTAATTGATTCTAAACTTATTCAGTAAAAGTTATAATATTTTTTCTAAATACTCTCGAGTTGGTTTGACTAACCTACAAAGGCGTTCATGCTCTCTAAGGAATACGCGCGTATCCAGTGTGACGTTGCGTCGCTGGGTCACTGTAAGCTAACGATATCCATAGCCTCGTGGCAACGCTGGTTAATGGCATACATAACCTCGTGCTTAGGTACATATCGGACTGTGCTTAGAAACTCTAAGAATATTTAATATTAATTTTTTTTTTATTAGTTCTTTCTAATGTTCTGTCGAATGTAGCAAATTACGTTGAAGAGCAAGAGGAGGAAACATACTGGATTTGGTGTGTTTTCAAAGAGTCATCTGCTTTCTGAATAGTAAGATGTGGATTTATAACCTCTACTGTGTGTGTATTAGTTTTTAAACCTTATTTTGGTGACAGTAGACTACTTACTACTGTAGTATGCACTAGAGGATATAGTCGTAGGCGTCTTTAGGAGCATTGGAAAAAGTCAGTGAACCGAGAATAATCTGATCAAAGATCAATTAAGTAAGGTTAAAAGAGATCTGGGTTGGAAACAGAATAATGTTTAGTTAAATATCGTATTTATATTAAAATATTTTTCATTAAAACTCACACAGATGTTTATCTTTTGTAATAAAAAAGGGAGGATCGACCTACATCTGTCTATCGATCGATCTAAAAAGCAAACCTGCAGTCAAACACGTACAATCGATCTATCAAACGATCGATCGTAGCTCTTTGAACGCAGGTCAAACGAGTGAGGACTCGTTAGTGCTACGACGTTTTGTCTACGGAGTTCGTAGCACTAGTACAAGAACATAATATAATTTATTTGTTTGATGTTCTTGAAGGAAAACTTTTTATAGTGCTTATACATACATGTTTTAACTTAGTACGTGGCGGATCTGGACTTGGTGCGACGGACTATGCTTGTTAGTTGCACACAAGTCGAACCACGAACTTGATTTGAATGTTGCCATGTTGCAGGCAGGTTTGGCAATTACATTGTTATTCTATCATTTTATAGTAGAGTATTTATAGCGTAGAATTCTTTCATATAACCCTGCAAGTGGTATCCTAATATTATAAATGCGAATGTAAGTTTGTTTGCCACGCTTTCATTTTTCTCTTCAGACGAATGGCCGCACGTCCTACGCTCACGACTTATCAAAATAAATATTCGCAAAAAAGCAAGCTATGTTTTTGTTTCAAAAATAAATCAGTGTATCCGTATATATGACGTCCACTTAGGGACATACGATTTCACGGTCGAACGCGTGGCCGACGCGAGACAGCCTTGTCTAGGCCCGGTTCAAGTCGGACGGAATGATTTCGTCTTGCGCATGGCCGCCTACCGATATGCATGCTGTAGTCGCCTGCAATTCGTACGGTGATATTGTTCTCGAATTTTACTCGATGAAAAGTAGATCGTGTATCGATTTAGATTGTACACTTTTTCGCTTTTTATCTTTAGAGGATATTTTCATACTATTTATTTGAAAACAAGTAATACTTTCGTATTAATTTTGAAAACAACTGAATGAATGCGAAATTATTTGTTTGATCACGAAAAAAAAAATAGGGAATTTGCACGGCTCTCAAAATGTTCTGAAAACATTTTTGTTCCTTTTTAAAGCTGGCTTAGGTCTCTAGTAGTACATAATTCATCAGAGTATGTATTGTGGTTTAAAATAAGTATGGGTATTGGTAACGTGACAATGAGTCGGTCTCTGGTAGAAGCAAAGTTTGGTGGCCTCCTTTTAGTAAAACTTTACATATGTGGAACTAAACAATAAAGCAGCATTTAATGAAGTTTTACCATCATTCGTTCATCATCATTCATCGATGTTGGGTAAATTATTGTCAAGTGTGATGACTGTAGGTTCGAGACCATTTAGTGGCTTTTAATTATTGTATGCAGTAACTAAACTAAAGATAACATAGAATTTGTGTTTATTAATAATAATTTATCTTATGATAAAAGGCTAAATAATTATACATATACTAGCTGACCCGACAGACGTTGTTTTGTCTTAACTATAAATATTGAATTCGAATTTATTTGCAGAGCGCATTCTGTCAATCGCGCCAACTGTTAAACGACTGACAGTTATGTATGTCAAAAGCGCTACGGTAAACGTTGTTGTACCGGAACGTAAAAAATATTTTTCCTATCGCCATCTACCAATTGTAAATCTAAACCATTCTCGTATCCACCTGAAGACACACAAAAAATTTCATTAAAATCTTTCCATCCGTTTCGGAGGAGTTCAGTAACATACACACGCACAGAAAAAATATATATACAGATATGGCCATACCTTAAATCTTCTGTTAGGACCAGTAATTCAAAGTTTTTCTTTGTGACGATTTTACTTTGCAAAACGGACTACCAGGCTCTACTGCTAGTTTAAAGAGTTCGTATCCTATTACCATTTATTGGAGGTAGGTTGGACTACTTTAAGTTACTTCTACCTCGCGATTTTTGCACGACGCTATGAATGCTCTTAATTTTCATGTTGATGATGATGATTATTATTATCAACAGCATTAATGGTTGGGACGCTAATCAATTGAAATTTTACTTTTATGTAGCGTCAGAAGTTAAAAGTACATTTGGGGTCGATACATTTAAAAGAAACTATTACTTGTCATTATTCCATCCAAGTAACAATGGGCTCAAAACAATAGTTTGGTATGAAAAAATTATGACCTGTTTCAAAACATAACTTACTTTTGCAATTAGTTTTTTTTTGCCTAGTCCTGTCTCAAAACTGTTGGTAATTTCGGGCATTGTGTTTTGTGTAGATATTGTACAGAATAATTAAGAAGTAACTATATACCTTTCATACTTTTCTTGTTTTCATTTCAGAACACATTGTTATCATTATACGATTACCCAAAGAGGTTATGTACGTATGCGAGTTTCTTTATTCCACGGGTATCGTTAGACTCCTAACATCTTCCCGTGATACGGTTTTTTTTTTTTATTTCAATATGGCGGCTGTATAGGTTGCCACTATAGATTATTTTAAGCAGCAGTTGTGTTTCAAATTTTTTAAATTATTACTTATTTCAGAGGTATTTTAAGCTAGCAACGGTCTGAGCTTCAATCAAAAAATGTACGACATACGACTTCTTGAATGAGACGCTGACTAATGTCTACAATAAACACGTTAATAACTAATTACTAAGCATGCGACTGAAGTACCAATTTCAAAATAAAATAAGGACCACTTTGTATACCCACTGTCGTGACACTTGAACACGTATTTTTATTTTGCTTTGACGGACACAGGGCATACCTGGACCCCGGGGATGGGCCCCATGTCAAAAACCGAGTGGTTGAAATCGGTTTGAGTCGGAAATAACGACTTAATCTTGAAATCTTTGAGGTAGTTCTCGAGAATTTCTGTCATCAAATAAGGTAGATAGGCCTATATAACATATTTATGGTAATAATAACATAAAATATAAATCACATTCATCATTTATATGTACATATTTTATATAGTATATAAAAAATAATTTACAAATATACTGCTTCTATTTCAAGAGCTTTGCAATATTTTGGCATGTTCTTCGCGCCTTGTATCTTGTTACTAGTTTTTTTATCCCATCAAAAGAAAAATATATAAAAAACCCAAATCTAGCAAGTCGCTACGTAGTTCTTCTATCGCGAAAAGTTATAAAATTCAATTGTTTCTTAGTCTGTTGACTATCAGACATATTTATTTCTTAAATAAATGGTATAACTCGGCCATCACATGGGAATATCATCACACAATACATGAATTTTTAATAGCCCTAATTGAACACAGTACTAGCGAGCCCTTATGCATACACAAGCATTACCGTGTGCGGTAGCCAAGTAATTCTATTTATCACTACATATTATAGAACAAAGTTGCCCGCCGCATCTGTCTGTCTGTCTATTCGCTATAAACTCAAAAACTACTGAACGAATTTTCATGCGATTATCACCAATAGACAGAGCGATTCATGAGGAAGGTTTAGATATATAACTTGTTAGGGTTTTGTGATTGTTGAAGATGTCTCTGCTACACGTGCGAAGCCGGGGCGGCTTGCTAGTTAAAGAAATAAAAATGTCTAATATTGACACGGTCACTAAAAAGTGTTGTTACTTAACAAATTAAGTAACAATTAGATTTTACTACTTCTGTATGATGTATAATAATATGAATATTAAAAACTAACATAACGTTCGTACCTATTCTTTGAACTGTGTGTGCGGATTCCTGTCTGCATTCAAGTAAAAATGGAACCAGTGCGTGAGACTTGAACAATGTGCAAGCGTTGGCAATCGTACAACTCACAGCCACTTCAGTAAAATAAAACAAACAAGAGTAACTCAAAAGAAAAGAGCAAAAAAAAAATGCTAACTAAAACAGAACAAAGAAACGTGTAAATATGTTCAAGAAAGCTTTAATTTATTCATACCAAAGAATTTAAAATTATAACCTAAAGTGTATTTGATATTGGGCACCATTCTGAATATCAATATGAGAACAATGCCCGCCTCTTTTATTGGAAATTGACGGAGGACGATTCAATTCGTAGTTCAGAGACGACCTTTGTAGACGACCGCGGTAGTGCATTCGACCAACTCAGTGCAAATATTTGTATGCATGAATACGTCTATTTGCATTGTTCTGGGTGTTTCTATCTACTATAATATGTATGTATTTACAAAAAAATATAACATATACATTTTTTTAATAGTATGGGAGGCAAACGAGCAGACGGGTCACCCGATGGTAAGTGACTACTGCCACCCATGGGCACCTGTAACTTAAGAGTCACAAGTGCGTTGCTGACCTTTAAGGTTGGAATAGGGGAAGGGAGGGCTGTTCCCGGATCCCTCCGGCGCAGTACGGCACACCGTGTGGTTTTAGTCGGTTCGATTCCGACACACCGCCCCACCGAAAACCCCGGTGGGGTGACGGCCCGAGGGGGTTTCCACACGCCCAAAAAAAAAAAAAAAAGGGGAAGGGAGGGAAAAGGGGGAGAAGAGGTGAAGGGGGAGAGAGGGACGGGTTAGGGCCTCCGGTAACCTCACTCACTTGGCGAAACACAATATGAAAGCGTTGCTATGAGGCCGGTTTTCTGTGAGGCCGTGGTATCACTCCGGTCGAGCCGGCCCATACGTGTCCAAGCATGGCTCTCCCACTTAAAACCATTACTACGGATAATAATATCTATGGTTATCAATGTTCTAGAATCCATAGCCCAGAGTAGTTTGAGTTTGGTATGTGTAATATATCCTAGGATACTAAACCTAATTAATAATAACGTTCTAACTAGATTAGATGTTTACTTTTCTTAGAAGATGACAAGAAACAGCAATCCTTTGCTGGTATCAATCAGAAGTTAAAAATATAGTCCTTCCCTACCACGACGAATAATATGGCAGATAAAATCTGACTTCATACCAATGAGATTAAAAGTCAATCAGCTCAAATATTCGACAACCTATTAATTAATAATAAGACTACTAAGAGCTTAGAATTAGTCTATTAATATTGATGCCTTAAGTATCTACTGAGCGACTTTTCAAGTAACGTTTAGCGCTACTCATTATTAGTTACATTCATTTGGGAGTTTAATTATTAAACTTATTATTATATTTTCTACATATTTTTTCTTGAAAAAATTTTTTTTTTAAAAGGTTACTCTGTTGGAATAAAAAAGTACAAATTTAAAACTAACACTATTATTATTATCCTTTTAAATGCCTAATGGTACCTCAACCATTTCTGGTCTTTTGTAGCGCACTGTTGCTTCAAAGTTCACTGCTCAGATTTATGGCTTCGAGAAACCTCCAGATCCTATCAGCAGTGATTGTTTGTATTTCCTGTGGTTGCATGATGTGCAACCCTAGGTTAATACTTCGGTACCGCATTACTGGGCCACAAGAGAATAAAATATGCATTGCAGTTTCTTCTGCCTCTTGACAGAATCTGCATATTGTGTTCTTGCCCAACTTTAGGTTGAACATATGTTTGTTCAGTTTGCTGGGTCCGGTGAGGACTCTTGTTACTGCACAGGTTTTGTATCTTTTGAGCTCCAGAAGTTCTTTTGATACTTTATTATTATAGTTCTTTATTAACTACCACTAAGATTTATTTGTAAATAAAATATATTGTTCGAACGCAGACACCAATTAAAGGTCATACGTTCGCGTTATTTCTAAGAACACAAGAGCTAACAAATTTGTTTGACTAGCTTTTCAGCATTGTTCTTTTGTCATTATCATTTTACAATAATTGTAGTTACGTGTAAAACTTACCTAAGCATTTTAAGTCTACTTTACACAGTAACGTGCCTAAATTTAATTTAGATGGGAGCTTTCAGCAAACATAGGCCACAGACAGCTCCCAAAGGGCCGTTAAAATTAAAGCACATGGTCAATGCAAACCCCATTTAAAGTCAATATATGTTTCATACAGTTAAAGCACGCCCGGAACACGCAATCATGACTTGTTTAGGCGAGATTGGCTACAATGTCCCTTCTAATCAATGCGTACTGGGCCCTCGGGAAATAGTGGATACTCACAATGCACTGTGTTATGATCTTCTCATACAGATACTGAATATTAAACATTACTTTTTGTTTTTTAGGTTTGCGGTTTATAAAAAATTGGTTAAGCAAATGTACTTTTTAACTGGATGACAATTCTTTGCAGATTGTTTATTTTTAATGTAATGTTCTGTATTTTTTTTTGTTTTTAATAAATTAGTTCATAATAATAACTTTTGAAACTAATTACATCACAATATAGGTATGCCATAAGTAAATTGATTACTTGATAAAATAGCATCAATCTCAATAAAAGTGAAAAAAAAAAATGCTGTTTATAGCTTATGTATTTTCAGTATAATAAGTGTATCCATATTTATATAAAGTGGGTATTATCATTTTTTAAATACAAAAGGAACAAAATGTGTGAAAAAATGCACACTTTTGTGGGTAGTCCTTAGTTTTCATAACATTTTCTCTAAAGATCAAAAAGCAAAAACTGACTACATACTAGTAAAAACATCCAATCTTTCTTACAAAATCATTTCATAAAAAAATTACGTACAGGTTTGAAAACAAACAAGACTCTTGAGTCTGAGTTGCAGTTAACTTAACGTCAAACAAACCTGATACCTGAATTATTCAACGAAGACATTTTACACACAACAATAAATTCGCAATGCTCCAACATTCCATTGCTGAAACAAACAGATTATATTATATACACTAAAGTGTCTCATGAAGGTGCGGAACAGGCACTATCTTTTGTTGAACTATCGTTGATAAAGCCACGATACTGTTCTCAGACGAGAATATTGTCGTGAAATACAAGCAGAGGGCCAACGTAGCTACGACGAGACGGCTTGGAGTAGGTACGTTTCAATCTCATTCGCTGTGTAAATCCAGTTAAACATTTAGTTAAAAGGGTTCCATGCACTTAGGCGTGATGTTCTGTTGAAGTGTTTGAGACAGGTGCTAAATTGGGCTGTACTTGGTTGTAAGTTACTAAGGGTTTTCTAGAAAATTTATTTAGATATTTTATTTTAACACAGTAAAACAGCTGTGTTTTAGACTTGTATTTTCTGTGCGTTGGAGGCACTAACCCAGACAAAGACGACCGATCCTTTTCCTTTCATGTTATTTGTCGTAGTCATTATAATGTTACGACAAAGTAAGTCTGAAGTGGTTTTCTCACTATCAGTTAAAGGCGTCTAGTATTTTCGATTTTATTTATTTATTTATCTCTTTATTGTACACCTTTTAAATAAGATACAATACAAAAACAATGTAAACATTTAGGTATATCAATTGGCGGTCTTATCGCTCAAGGCGATTTTATCTTGAGATGGGACAGTAAATATATATCTATGATTTAGAGGATCTGTAGTCTATGCAAACCGGTTTTTCCCTTCCAATTCCCTTGTTTGGGAATTATCTTAAGTAAAAATTTATATGCGTTTTTTGATCGATTCGCTATTTTTTGTTTTTTTTTTTATAACGATCTCCCGCATTAGGAATTACTCCTGTGTCGCGGGGGACTTTACAAACATACAAACAACGGGCACAAAGAACACCCAGACTTGGGTGGGAATCGAACCCACGACCTATGGCATAGCAGTCAGGGTCACTAACCACTAGACCAACAGGCCAGTCTAATTTTTTGTTTAGAAATGCAAAGAAATTGATTACAAGAGCACTTGAAATAAACTTCGTTGAGATTTTATTAAAATATTTATTCATATTGTTCCTTGAATTTGAGGTGTTATCATTACTTTATGCTTTATTCAATCTCCATGCATTTGCAACGCTGGATCTCAAATAAAGTTGTTCGAATGTGTATGATTTCCGAAGACAATACAATAAAATCATTCGCAGCCGTCGGTTTGATTCTAAATTTAAACCCGTGTTCGTGTTTATCAAAAGAATTATATTTTTACTAGCTGTGCCCGCGACTTCGTCCGCGTGGAATAGTGTATTTATATCGAATCAACAGCCTAAAAAATAAGTTTCAAGCTTCTAGCTCTAAATATGACGATACATCCATACAACTTTTCATCCCTACCTTTCAACCCTTTTTTCGCATTAAAAAGTAACCTATGTCCTTTCTCAGGCTCTAGACTATCTGTGTACCAAATTTCATTTAAATCGGTTCAGTAGTTTATGCGTGAAAGGGCGACAGACAGACAGACAGACAGACAGACAGACAGACAGACAGACAGACAGACAGACAGACAGACAGACAGACAGACAGACAGACAGACAGACGGACAGACAGACAGAGTTACTTTCGCATTTATAATATTTATAAATATTATAAATATAATATTAGTAAGGAAGTAAGGATATATTAGTAAGGATTGTACCATGGTTATGGAATACTATAAATAACATTTAGTTATTGCTATGCGTTTGTCTCTTTTATTATTTTAGACAGCCACGGAAAGTCCATTACCGAACACGTACAAACATGTATTCCAATAGGAATATTATAAATAATCACTTTAAATGACATCTAATAAAAATATTAAACGTAATAAATAGATAATAACTATAAAAATGACATAATAGTATTTATCGATAACAAACTATTCCGAAGCAACTAATAGATGTTGGGCTTATCCGCGCTCCATTACACTGATTTATCATCTGTAACAAATACGCCAAATTCATTTCAATATGGCAATTACTCGTGATGTATACACGCTAATCATAATTATTTTAACGTAGTATTGTTGTAATATTTCTTTAGTGGGTATATATTCACTTCCATAATACAGTTTTCACAGACTAAAAATAGAAGGTTCTTCATATTATTGAACCCGAGGACTTTGAGAATGACAGCACATGCTAAAGGGATATTTAAAAAAACAAGGTTTCTTGAATACAACGCCTGTTCTAGAATTTTTTTTTCAGTCATGAATATCTAAATAGTTTTTTAGGAGTTTGAAAAAATTCTATTCGATAGGTCTTGATTTACTTTAAGGTAACTTATAGTCTCTTAAACAGCGGTGGTGTCTGGATAGTTAAAATAGAAGACCTAATTTCCTACCTGACCTATTCTAGGTTAGCATCTATTTGATTGCAGTAGGTATGCGATTAAAAACAGTGGACTTGTTGAATTGCGTAGGAATCGAATCTGCGACCTGATGTGCCTATAACAACTTGAGGAATAACTGGAAATGTTTTATTCGTGACTTCATAATAATAAATACTCTTTATTGTACACCAAAAAAAGGAAACAAATATACACACACAAATTATACATAAAAATGCGCACAATGGGCGGCCTTATCGCAAGAAGCAACGTCTAATTTCCACTTTTTATTGTATGTGCTTCTACATTCAGTACTTAATAAAAATAATCGAAATCGACTTAATACCTTATTAAAAGTTTCCTTATACTTTATAACACACTTAAGTTAATAAGTGAAGTTAATAAGATAGTAATAGAATTATTATAACAGTCCTGATTATTTCTTTCACAAATATCTTCTATTCCTATAAAAAAATACATAAACAGGATATATTCTTTGCCGTTGATCTGATATTAATTTAGACAAATTTAATCAAACGTCCTCTCAGTTTACCAGGAGAAGAGATTATAATTGTTTTTTTGCCCTTTGACATTTTCACCAAAAGTGAGGAAATAATTCTCACAATAAATTGTCGCGTAGCATTCGGCATCCCTATTTAACGTGGAGTCGTGAAACATGTCTTTGCTATTTGAACAGCGTAAGGCGTTTCGACACGCGCTTATTGGCGTGTGTTACGCTTTTATTGGTGTGCCTAGTGAAGACAGACAAAGCAATAACTCAGTTCGATACCTACATCTATGTATGTTTCCATTGTGCTGTAGGCATTGTGAGCCAACATTTTGGTACATTTGATATACAGGGTGTATTTGAACACTCACTTGAATCACTGAAATACTACTACAATAAGAATTTTTGAACAAAAACTATCCGTTGAAATAAAACTATTTTTAACGGATACTATTGCGATTTATTTGGTGTTATTTTACTATTTACACTGATCCCGACATTTCAGTTGCTTTTCAGCAGCCATGCTGCATTTTATTTCAATGTATAACATTGGCGTAAACTTTCAACAATATCATGAAAAACTATCCCTTTACAAGTTATGACCGTTTGAATTTTGCAGGTACTTTTGCCTCCGTTTTTCATAAAAGTAGGTGGAATGTGTAAAGTTAAAGATTTTAAATGGAACATATTTGTTTTATTTGGGATTTTTTATACTTCGAAATTTTTAAAGTTAGTTTTTATGGATATTCTCAATAACTGAGTGAATGGTTCCAAAATTAAAAAAATACGTACGATTTAAAATCTTTTCAACTTTACACGTTCCACCTACTTTTATGAAAAACAGAGGCAAAAATACCTGGAAATTCAAACGGTCAAAACTTGTAAATGGAGAGTTTTTTTTTAAATTTTACTGCATCCGCATGAGAGAGAGCTTGGATCTACAGAACTTAAGAGGACAATCTCAAAATCGGAGAACTTAAAATTCGATTGTCGTTCTCAATAGAACAAGCCCAGCCTTTGTCTGGAAAAAGAACGGTGAGCTGCCAAAGCACGTTTACTACTTATCCCAAAGGAGGAGAGGAAGGGATTATCAAGGGTATTTTGAGATCTATACAACTAGCACTTCGATGTAATTTTGCAAGATGGTAATAGGGTCTTTATGAAAATTAAAACTCACTTTTTACTTTGTCGTTATTATTTCTGATATTAGTAATTAAATAGCTTGATTAAATGTGCATTAATACTTTAATTGTGATTTTGTTAAATCGTAGATTTACAGTGTTTTAGTATCACAAGTTGTTGCGGAGCAAACAATATATTTAAAATTTTCAGTTTTTATTTGTTTTCTTCTCATTTTTGGTGCACAATGAAGAATATTATCCTCTGTTTTGGAAGCATTAGCGGTTTCCTTCTTAATTATGCTCACTTTTAGTTAGTGACCATTTCCGTACCTCTTGTATTAATAACCAAGTTTTAAAAATAGCCAGTAATAAAATATAACCGTGATTGCAAGTTTACAGCTTAATTTAATATTTTGTTTACGTAGCTGTGAACGTAGGTACAAATTGGGTAGGAGTAGTGTTTCTAAGGCAAGAGCATCGTGTTGACGCGAGGCACGAACGTTGCCGGTTTAATTAGTGGCTATTTAACTTTCATTTAAATTTGTTTTGTCCATGTTTGAGTTTTGCTTGGCGAAATTTCTCTGAATGCGAATGAAAGTTTTTCATTAATTATGCAAGATGTGATATATAAAGAGGTTCTATCCTACAATGAAGATGTATTTTATAATTTATTTAAGAGATTTTTCATACGAAGCGAAACAAGTTTGAAGGTTGAATGAAAAAAATGGTTAGAATTTTGTAGTAGTAGTTTAAAAGTAGTAAAATGTTTTTAGCATGTGTTATTGAAGTGATGAAATCTATTTCCATATCCTTGGCCATGTGAATAGCAGGACCTCACTTGTAGGGTCTTTACTTAGCAAAACAATGCATTATGCCTATGGGACATGAAATAAACAATTCTTGTTTTTTAGCCCAGCTCTATGTTTTTGGTCAGTGGTGCCGAGGTTACTGGATTCTTTCACTGCGGCTGACATGGTGCGACATAGACTTCAACGGTGACAAGGGCACTGACACTTCTGTGAAAAATGACCCACAAGAGATGATCAGGTCTGTCTAAGGATTCGTGGAGGTAGTTGACATCTCGTAACCCTCCACCCTGTCGAGTAATTACCTGAATAACGGACTTGAGGAGTCTTCGGGCTGGCAAGGAAAGAAGCTTTACTGCCAGAGCTATAGAAAACGAATCTCTGAAAACTTATTAAAAAAAAGTTAATAAAAAAAATGGTGGGGAGACTGGTAACATTTTTCTCCAAATATCGGGCAAACAGAAATTTTGACCACGGCTTCCTCGAAGTTTCTTAATAGAATATATATAACGTATAGACCGCGGCTACGCACATAGGACTGTGGGTTTTAGTTATTTGGACTTCGACGTAACCATCTCGTCATGCTCGACGGCGTTATACTCAAAAAGGTTAGCAAAAAGAACTTGTATAATCAAAAGGAAACTCGAAATTGAAAGACCAATGAGTTTTTAAGGAGCACTGAATATCTTACTGACAGTAAGACAAAACAAAATACTAAGATTTTGTCTACGATCTGCTGTAGGGTGGATGTAGTCTCCTTGTTTAGCCGCTTTGTTTTAATAATATAATAATATGAAATCACACATAATAACAAAGTTGTTTCTGAATACGCTATATTATCGTCACATACGTATTTAATTGCTCAGATACCACTGTGATGGTGTTTGATTGTCATAATATATATTTTTTGCATTCCCTACTGTAATCTCTACTGTGGTTAGTAGCTAGTAGTAGTAAAAGTTTATCCGAAACAATAGTAGCAAATGTAATTCGTACGTGTATGGGAACTGTACACACAATACGTGTCACTGATGTGAGCATTTCTTACGGACGCGTTCACATATAAAATAATCTTACAACAACGTATAGCTATAGTTTTAAAGCATTTCGTTTCAAAAATTATTTTTCATTGATAGTATCTATTTTTTGGCATTAGGCTGGTTATGTGCGGTTTTCAGTCTCAAAGGATTATAATATAAACACGAAACAACAGTTTAAATGATTCATTTAATCCATTTTTTCTGGTTAGGGGCCACTCTTATTACGGCGCACGAATTTCATGATTTTTGGACCCCCTCGTCCCGTCCGTGTCACATTTGGGCCCCTCTTTGGTGTGACGTCACATATTTTGCAATTTTACATTGAAAAGAGCATTTCTAAATTTCTTTTTTAATAAAAGTGTAGTAGCGTATTTAGTCTTTCGTTTACAGATAATGTTTTGTGTTTGATACTTTAGATTTTGACATGTGACGTCCCGAAGCTTATGAGCCCCCCCAGCCCTTGTCACATAATGTCGCACTTCATTGACCCCCCTTAACGTGTGACGTAATTTATGGATGGCTCCTTATGAAATAAAAAAACTTTTATCGATGTCACTGAAATACCGACTTAATCAAATGACAAAACCTGTAACCCTACAAATACTTACGTGTACTTAATGAGTAGAAAAATAAATTCTAAATTAAATTAAACAATTGCCGTAAATATTTTTTTACTGTAGACAAAAAAAAAACGCATTTATTTAAATAACCTTCGCGTTCAAAACCATCAACGAATATTATTTCAATGACCGTCTCTATCTTACACGTTAAAAAAAACAAAAAGGTCGAGTGTAATCCCCTATCAAAATTCAGCTTACCGAAAAAACACCTAGAGGAGCGGAAGCCTTCCAAATGAAGTGGTTGGCGGAACAGGATAAGCGGAATGACTTTCCGGTCCCGGCGGGATCGTAAAAGTCAACGCATGCATTTAATTTTGTGAGTTATATTACTGGCTACGTACTGTATACACGTGTGCTACCCTGGTCATTGTCTGCTTTGTTTACGAAACCAACTTAATTATACAATGTAACCGGGAAATTTTTAACGCACGAAATCCGCCTAAAGTTCCCGGATGTGATTATGGGATCAGTTTTGGTGCTACAGATTTTTTTAATGTTGTTTGCTAATTTAATATTTTCATTTTACTTATTAGTAGCGGAAAATGTTGCTTGATATTTAATTTTACTTTAAATAGCAATTAATTTATTAATTTAAGTAACGCGTATTGATTTTGTAGAAACAGTTTGATGAAAAGGATTATTAGGCTGCTTTTCCGACATAAGTGTACTCTATCCCAACAGGTTAAAAGATGTATTTGAAATGATTGGAAAGCGTGAAATTCGGTTTTAAGTAACGGTTGCCGAGCCTATTGCCGGGTATCGGGCACAGATGAAAACTCCGGGATTGCAACGAGTATTTTCCAGCTAAAACGTAAAAAACCAGTACCTAGAAATATAAACCAGGACCTCAGCACGGCAGTCGCATACTGTACTACTATTGCTTATGGACATAGTTTGTTTCATAATTAAACTAGGCGTATATTTAACCAGACTTAAGAGACAATAGAATCTTGTTGTTATAAAAAGTGTCAGCCAAATTGTTTAAGTAGAGTTTACTGTATCTATTTGAAAAATTATTTCACTTTTTTACTTTCATTATTCTGATAATAGATATACACGTAAATTACACAAAATCAGCGTTGTATTCACACACAATAGCAATCAGCTATGTTAATGTTATAAAATATATGGCTTTACTTGGTTCGTTTGAAAGTTCATTTGACACTCCAGTCCGATTTAGAAATTCTTTGTAACATTCAATAGACTGCTTACCAAGATAAAGGTTTCGTAATGAGCTATGGGGGCTATTTCATCACCTTCTCAGATAAATTTAAATGAAAAAACCAAGACATGATTCTAAAACATGATACTAATATTATAACGATAAAAGTCATCGCCATCATAATATTCACACATTGTAGTTTAATTTGTCAAGTACCTTCCAGTAATAATTATTTGCACAGAATTTGTCTCATGTGTCCGCCCGAGTGTACATATGTACATATGTATGTATGTTGTTATTTGTGAACAAACACTTCTACGAGTTCCATTCCTCTGAGTCCACGGAGTTGAGTGTTTGTTCTCGACTTAGAACTATGACTCAGGTGTTAACCAGTAAACTAATTTATACGAATAAATGTTTTGATAAACAATATATCTGATAATTATAAGATTTATTATCGATTTTTTGAAGGAGGAGGTAAGAGTAAGTTCGTATCGTTGTTTTTTTATGTAAGTTTACCGGCTTTTCAGTAACATCCAAACCGATTTAAACTGATCAGTAAACTGTATTCTATTAAGCGCTAGCTTGAAGAGGTTTCACTTTTTATAACAACACGGTATTATTTCCGTTAAAAAAATAGTGATGTATGCCTACTTTCAAATATCATGGAGCTGAATACTTTTGTACCATTTTCATGGAACTACGGTGGTACAAGCATATTGCCTGCCTAGCAGTAAACGGTTATCTGTACCATCCGGTCGAGGGAACAACAGAACGACTATAACGGAGACTGTTCTTTACAAACATTTATTTTCTGAACACATTCACTTCCAGGAGAACGGACTCTCTTTCCTTCCCGAAAATCGTGAGCGAGAGTATCGCACCGCATTCCTTGAGCCGATGATGGGTTAGTGGACTTCCACCAGCGCCATCCAGCGCTGTAAGTTTTTCTTACATAGGTTTTTTTTTACTTGGAAAATCCTTTCAGGCTTACCCGCTTGGCGAAGGTCCGAGCCAGACCTTGTCCACCGCCATGAAATTCAGAAATCCCCCTTACTGTTTCTCCACCTTACTGTATGCTGGTCAGAGGTGTACGTGGAGAACTGAACACAAAGAACACTTCCGAATTGGTAGACCATAACACGAAACTATACCCGAACTAACTGAAACTGTCCACTAAGTGACACCTCCACCAAAGAGAAAAGAGGTACTAACTTTTAAACTTTCGCGTTACATGATATAATATTATTTACGTGTTTACGGGAATTAACGCGATCACGAAAAGGTATTATCAACGGCTGACCACAGCCAGTGCAACCTGGTCGAAACGTCAGGCAATTCAGAGGTATGTAATACCTTTTCGTGATCGTGTTAATTCCCGTAAACACGTAAAGAAAAGAGAACGAGAAAGAGAGAGAGAGAGAGAAAAGAAACCAGCAGGTTTTAAAAAGTAGCAGTGATAAGTTACAATTTATCAAAAATTAAAAGTTAACTATCTTAATATGCAAGTAGATTATGTCAATATACTTCACACTGCACTGTACTAGCTTAGTTAACCTACCAAATTAGCTAAAGACCGCTTAGGTCTATCTAATGCAAACAGGTTTTTAGTAGTGTAGTTTGTGTGACAAAAGCGTACAATACTTTTGAGTGTTCTAATATTAATAATGCAGATAAAAATATAATAGCTACTTCTCATGCGAGAAATCAAATGGCTTCATTGTTTTTTGTTTGCTTAATATCCTAAGTTGAATCATTATATTTTCTTATATAACATCTCGCATATCAGAGAAAAATCCTTAGTTACGTTCTTAAATTATAAAATGTTCAGCTGTCTACAAAGTTCATAAATTCTTCAACATATTACATCCTGCGAAATGATGTCTGTAGGAATACTAACAAAAGAATATTAAAAAATTTAAATTTTGTCCTTTTGACGTACTGCGCATACGGAGGAATTGCAAGACGCTGTGTTGTAACTTTAACAGGAATAGTTATTAGTTGGAATGAAATTCTTAACAAATAACACTTCATCCTGATATTAAAAATAGTTGAAGATTGCTGGAAAGTTCTGCCTCTTTCAATCCCCATTCTTTGTATTATTAAGAAATTATTGAGTAAGAAATATTGAAAAGTTATGCAGCGCCAGTAGCTTCCTCTCAGGAGTGTTAGCAAAATAGGTACGAAAACTAAACAAATGAAATTCTTCGCGCGCGTTAGTCTTTCCTCCAGTCTAAAATTATTCTGAAGCAACTCTGAACAACTGGAAACTCTCATAAGATGATGATACCTAAGAAATAATATTCAAAGGTTGTCGTTGTTTTTGTGTGTTATTTTTAACAGAATTAGGACATAGGCAGATTAGAAACCTACAAGTGTTTAACTTGTGCCCGATGTTGCTGATGAAACATTTTGCCAAAACTGTTGTTCGATCAAAAAGCATACAAACAAAGTGATGTATATCGAAAAAAATAGTTTCATGTTCGTAAACTACATTATTTTTTAATCGTATAATACGTAATCGCCTCGGAAGGGTTTATCGCTATTATGGTTTATGGTTATCTTGAAAAGTGCTAAAGCCCTTTTATTACCCTTTTATAAATGCCGTAAAATATACTCCGGGATTTATGTCCGTATCTTTTTGTTATCTACCTCTAGGTACTGTAATCCACTTTAATCCTGACTCGGGCGATGTCTATTCGACAAAAAATCGGTCCTTCACTTTAATTTGCATGTGAATAGCGGACGCAGTTCTCTTAGCGGACATGAGTGTCGTGGGTACATTTTTTGTGGATCCCCTACCAGCCGTGATTAACATAAAATGTTTGTGAAAGGCCCAATATATGGAGCGTATGACTTGATGCGTGGAACCTTCCGCCTACATAATACTTGATGAATAAAATCTTCTTCCATAAGATATGTTAATATCCTATAATCCTCGCCAATATTGAGGAAGATGTTTTTACGGTAAAATCTCGACAAGGAACGACGAATTCCATTGAAGCCTTGTAAAGTTTGGTGAGATACGATTGTGCCTTAAGTAGTTATAGCGGATGAAGCCCTCTTCCTAACCCGTAATTCAAAACGCACACGTAATTCAATTTGCATGATGAACTTCAAAATAATAATACTCGTAGCATCCTCCTTCAGTTATATTAATATATCCTTCAATTAAGCAATTTAACGTCAAAATGAAGACCAGAATGTTGCTATAAAATTCTCAAGTCGGGTTGGAAATGACTTTCAAGTTGGCCCTTTTTACACAAAACGGCAAATTCTCTCAAGCGCTCATTGACCTTTAACAGGGTTTTGAAGTGAAAGTTAATTAAATTTCTGTTGCTTACATTACAATGGAAATTTGCATCAGGTAAATATGAACTAAAAAAATAAAGATATCTGAGTAAAAGACCTGTGTTGTATAAGTTATGATTATTCGTTTCAGTGAGGGCTGATTGATGAGGGTAAAGTGAAATCATTTGATGCGTATAGTGAGTGGGTAAATATTTGAGATTCGGACCGTAGACTCACTTACGGCCGCAACTACTTTATGTTGCCAAGAATATCACTAAGTTATTTCCTTGACGGTTTTCCTATGAGATGTTGTAGTCTCAGTCCCGAGTGGAATCACTGAAACATACATTAGTAGTGCCTACTACTTCAGTATAATGTGTTCCGTTCAGAAAATCTACTCGTATTTTATGTGTAATTTGTTGTGGCTCGCCTTTGGCCTTTGAGCTTTACCATCTAAAATCAGGGTATACATCTATGTAAATTGTTCAAAGTTTGGTCAAAACAAATTATTGTTTAGTCCTGAACAGTGTTGACAACTTGTTGTATAATTTGTGTTACTAGATGGCTGCTGTAAGTCATGTTCTGTCGTGGCTTATACTTTTTATATTATAGTAACAATGACATGCTGTTACTTGTGTTTTCAAATTTGGTTGATAGCGTTGATGAGAACTCGTTTTTTTTTTAGAGAAATTTATATTTGTGTGAAATTTTCAAGGTTTAGTTTAAAGTATAACAAATTTCAGAGTCTAGCAGAATGAATGTCTTTTTAATAAAGAAAGCTATACGAAAGCGGTAAACAAGGGTTGTGGTTGGTCACAGATGACGCGATAATGGCAAGTGATTAATATCACGTCATATTGCTCAGCGGTTGTTATCGAAGCTCTCAGCGCCTTTTGGGTTAGGTTTTGGGAAACCGTAGCTTAACTATGCACACACACTTCTGCTGGAGAATCTTAGAACATTTCTAAAAATACAATTTATTTCATAAATTTTAAATACTTTAGATAGATGGTACAAAATTAGATTTTGAGAGAGTTGGACTATATTTATTTCTTGTTTTAGGGCGTAATTAGCTTGATAAGTAAATCAAGGCGGCTAAACTAAGACCAATTAATTAATCGTCGCATTTAAGATTCCTATCGCAATAGGTTAAATCTTTAACAAGTGATGAATTAGGCGGCTTTTTAATAGAGATATTAATTTAACGTTTTCAGGACAGTAACGTCTGTGATGGCTGAGAATAGAGTGCTATAACATTACCAATTATTCGTTTATTTGTGGAATACTTAATTCCCGACTTGTAAAGAGAGGTAATTCCCTTTTGCTAGAAACCATGGTCCAATCCAGTGTTTAGAGTGAACTCGTGAGGGATTTTGTCAACTGCGATTACACGGAAAGTGAGAGGACAAACGGAGGGCACTAGGGAGCGCATAAGGATCTTCGGCGTCATTTAACACTGTCAACGTTAAACAAGAATGAGACTTCGGCTTGTCCTAGGCGAGGAGGAGGAATTCGGTCGCTAGGAGGGAACTGAGTCCCGCCTGTCACCACTGCGACTGCAGTGAGGACTCGGCTCAGCACACGCTGGCGGTTTGCTCCGCCTGGGCGACGCAGCGTCGGGCCCTCACTGCAGTCATCGGAGGGGATCTCTCGCTACCGGCCGTCATACGCTCCATGGCCGGTAGCGATAGGAATTTTACCGCGGTCGCGACCTTCTGTGAGGACGTCATCTCGTAGAAGGAGGCGGCGGAAAGGGTCCAGGAGGACGATCTCCACTCGGACCTAATTCGCCGCCGGCGAACCGGGCTGCGGAGGCGCGCTTACCAGCGCCTCATGCCGCCCTGAGTGTGGCCGCGGGTGGACGGGACGGGTTTTCCCCTCCACCCGCTGTAGTGGCCGCGTGTGCCTGGACGTCGCCTAATTGAGAGGTTGTTACCCAGAGGTGGTGCCCGCGCTTTTGCGGGCTAGCGCTTGCCCGCAAAAGCGCGGGCACCACCTCTGGAGGGTTCCGGATGTCTTAATAAAAGCTGTTCCCGGATCCCTCCTACTTAAGGCGCAGTACGGCACACCGTGTGGTTTTAGTCGGTTCGATTCCGACACACCGCCCCGCCGAAAACCCCGGTGGGGTGACGGCCCGAGGGGGTTTCCACACGTACAAAAAAAAAAAAAAAAGGCGAGGAGGAGTAAGGTTATTTTAACATGGCGTGGTCACTAAGTGGTTAAAAGGTGGTTAGCGTGTGTCGGAATATCTGTTCTATTTCCAATTATAGTGTAATCATATTTAAGATAAGTTTAATCTACCTATTTATCTATTTACCTTACCCTGTGGTTTGACGCAAAACAACACATACCGTAAAATGTTACTGATTTTCATTGCAGCAAATTGTAAAATTTAACTGGGGTACATGAATTATCGCAGTGTTTGTAGGCATTGTTCCAAAAGGCCTCGTGTTATGCATGCATATGGCGGTAATTTTTAAACAGCCACTTCAAAATATTTTGTTTATTACGAAAATGGTTTTAAAAGTATTAATAATGATAAGTTAATGGTGTTAATGGGCTTACGTAACACCTGATATTAAATTTTGTTTATGGCCAGTAATGCAAAGAGGTAGTGTTAACATTGAAAAGGTTTTACCGTCGCATCGTATATTACACCTGTTCATACCAAAATAACTTTAGAAATGATGATTTTTGTAACTTTTAACTTTGCTCTGTCATTTTAAACTATCTCTAAAAAGAATATTGAAATTCGCATAAAGCGCTACGTTACTTGACATTCGACTAATTTTAGCTATTGGGATGATGCAGTACTTTCATTTCATTGGTTATACCAAGCCTTCTAGATGCAGTACTTCACAAAGAAGCCAAGCCTTCTTTGTGAAGTACGTATCACGCTGGTAAAATTGATAACTGTGCAATTAGCTGCTCACAACAGTATAAACGAATGACTTTTGTTGTTTGTGGTTAGGTTTTTAAGTCTGAATTTAATTATTTTTTGTTAATATTGCATGTAAAGTCCTCAAGAGCACTCTAGTCAGTTACGGTAACCTATCATAAATTAGGAAGGAGACAAGCACTTGAATTATCATAAGTTATCGAAATATCTTGTTGGACTTAAGACCCTATCTGCATTTCTTTCTCTTAGAGGAGCGTAGGTAGATCCAAGATATTAAACCTCAGGCGCGATTGAGCTAAAACCTATTTATGAAATTAAATAAAAACATTCAAATGCAAAACTAGCACTTACTGACGTTCACTTCGCAGCAAACTTAAAGGTATTTAATTTTCTGTAATGCTCATTTGCACATCTACGTGCAATACCTATAATGTACTGTTGACTTCAAAATATCGCTACAAATGCCACTAAAAATAGCCATGAAAAAATAGAAATGAAATCGACATCTAAAAAAATATGTCACGAAATTAGCTACTGTACAACTACGATAAAAACGTACTGTGTCAGTCAGTGCTATGGTGTTTCAGTCAGTGTTGTTAGTTTTGACAGTAATAAATATGAAATTAAAATATAAATTGAGATCAAATTATCTTAACCCAATATCCTTACATGTGAATGTTCGTTATAGTAAACCAATTTCGATCCTATGATGGATGACTGTCGAGTCAAATCAGTATCTTTTGACTTAACGTCAAAATATATAGATTCGGTATAAAATAATAAGACATGACGTCACGCCTTACATAAACTTTTTTAAATCAAAACTGAAGATAGTTTTTTGAATATTTAAAATTATTATATTGCCTGACCTTGGCGATATCATTTATTTTGCGAAGCGGAAACTACCCAATTGCTGTTTGTCGTCGCCACATCAAAAACTCTTATTTATTTTATTAAAATTAGGGACAAACTATAATAGATGATAACACAGTTCGCTATTTAATAAGAATAAGTTAATAGACATTATTTTGACGGGTTATACCGGTAACGCAATGGTATTGGTCGATTGATAAATATTAATGAATAGAGGGGTTATAAAAAGGGTAGGAAGAAGTTCGGAAGAGAGTCTTGAGTGCGAAGAGTGGTACGAACAACTTGGCAGTTACTGCTAGTTAGTGATTTTCATATTTTATATCAGTGGTTGTGAGACTGTTCTTAACATGTACAAACATGTCATTTTATTAACTATACTATTTTAATACAAAAAGTTTTGTCCTCTATTACGTGTTTGTTTTTCTAATATTATAATGGATGGATGGATGTTTGTTATTCTTTCACGCAAAAATGGCTAGACGGATCTGGATAAAATTTGGCATAGATATAGATTATAGTCTAGGATAGCATATAGGCTAAAAACGTACGGTTACCGTGGGATAGATTACTCCTTCGCAGGCAACAGCTAGTAAGAATATAGTCACATACTAACTTTTAAAGTTTCGCGTTCCATGATATAATTATGTATTTACACGGGAATTAACGCGATCACGAAAAGGTATTACAAATTACATACAAATTAAATAGTCACATAATTAAAAATACTTAAAGAACCGTGTTCAAAATTTTACTTCTTCAATTGAATTAATTATTATTTTGCTAACGATAAAACACACCTCAAAGTAATCAAAGAACTAGACGAAGGTATTTGTAAAGTAATCACAAGCAAGTCTACGTAACTAATTAGCAAACGGGTCTATTTGCGCATGTGTGAAGGCAATCCTTTGTGCGGGCCATTAAGAGACCCATATCACGTTTCTTTCTCTGTGTTCTGTATTATATGTACAAGTGAGTGGACTCACGCACCCGTTCACGCTAAACAAATTAATTTCAGCTTCAAAACAAATGTTGACTCGTTAGTCCTAAAATTGTGGAGGTTCGTTCATTAAATAAGTATAACAGTGTTATAAGGCTTTTTTGGATTAAATCTGCCGATTTCAGACTAATTAATTATTAACGTTATGGCCTTATAAATGCATTATGCTCTTAAAGCTTTGATTGACAATACTAACAGTGTAGTTGGAACTTAATATGAAAAGAATATTCGTTACATATAGAAAAATGTTTGAAAAAATTTATCCGAAGGAACACATGCTCAACCCGACCTGTAAATTTAAAAATATTCAACTAAATCCTTTTTAAAATTTTACACGTCGTGAAATAAATTGAAAACTAGACCAAAATTTACAAAAAGAAAATCGCTAAGTAATCTAGGTAATCTCAAGCACTCGTTTTAATGAACTAAAAAGTTAGAAGTAAAAGTACGCAAAGCGCAGGGAGCTTGATTTCAGTCAATGTAGATAAAAGCACTCCAGGCTCTTCTATATTTATTTATTTTATTTTTTACTTTTCTCTAAACCGAGTTAATTAAGTTTGTTTTTTAGATGCAGAAGTTTTCCCTGCGCTGCGTGGTCGCTGTCTGTAAAAAAACCAAACAGTTTTGCGCTTTTATAGATCTTGTAAAGGTTTATGGTAAGGTGAACAGGTGAATTTTACGTGGGAGAGCCATGCTTCGGCACGTATGGGGCGGCTCGACTCCGCTGGATACCACGGCCTCACAGAAAATCGGCCGTGAAACAATGCTTGCATTGCTTTTCGCCGCGTGAGTGAGGCTACCGGAGGCCCTAACCCTGCCCTCTACCCTATTCCCATCCTTCCCCTCTCCCCCTTCTCCTCCCCTCTAATCCCCCTCCCCGTCTTCCCACTCTTCCCCTATTCCCACCTCAAAGGGCGACAACGCACTTGTGATTTGTTATACCCGTATAAATACATAATTAAATGATGGAACGCGAAAGTTAAAGTGTTAGTTTATATATATGAATATGGCGTATAGAGCCTTGTAATACAAGCTATGAAACTTTAATTGAAGGATTCCAAAACCTGTTCGGTTCAATCGCCTATACATATGTTTGATGTCAGATCTCACTTTCGGTGTGGTTGTTCAACTTGCATGGATAAATGTACGAGTAATATGAGAGAGAATAAATCTGGACTTAATATGGTGAAACTATAAGTTAAATGCCTCTTATTTGCTGATGATGAAGTCATACCAGCGTTGTCGGTAGACGAGTAGTAAGTTCATAAAGGGATCACTTTATATATAAAAATATATATACGTACTAGCTGGGTGGCCAAGCCTTGCTGTGGCTAAGTAATTTGCAATAAAAAATATGTCACAATATTATATTTGTAGGTTGAGATAGATTTTAATCTGCCAAGTTTTGCACACAGTGTGCAAAACTTGGCGGACAAACAATGAGACACGAAATTTTTATATGTAAAGAAGATTATGGTAAATCAAAATTGTTTATCACGCTGTGTAAGGGGAATGTAGAGAATCAAAAATTGTCATAGTAAATTATGTGACTGTTCCCGTTTATTTTATAGTGGGAGGCACTATAGAGTAAACGGGAATACTCACATAATTTGGAAATTTTGTTGGTTATTTAAACCATTCCATGTTATGCCAATTCCAGATGTGGTACCTACAGATTGGATCACCTAAATAAATTATTAAAACAAAAAATAATACTGTGGAACAATGACGTAAAAATATTTTATTGGATGTTATTGAAACAATCTTACTAATATTATAAAGGTGAAAGTTTAAGTATGGATGGATGGATGGATGTTTGTTACTTTTTCACGCAAAAACTACTGAACCGATTGCGATGAAACTTGGTATATAGATAGCTGGAGGTCTGGATTAACACATGGGCTACTTTTTATCCCGACATTCTCACGGGATTAGGACTTACGCGGGTGAAACCGCAGTAGTATGAAATATTATTCTTTCTCTTCTGTTAGAGAACTCGGACCAGGTAACAACCAGTTCGAATTACAGGTATGGGACCCTGACTTACTCGAGCTACTACTTACAAATCCCCAATATAGGCAATATCCCATTCCTACCGTTGCCTTCCCTTCTTGCTTAATATATACCCTATACTTATCAATATAGGTACTCCTAATTCTTTCTCCTAATCTTTAATGCCCAAAGTGCCTGGTTTACGCCAATAGGGTTGGTCTTTACGTGACTGCGACCAAATTATATTTCATAAAACGTGGGTGTTTAATACCCTTTGAATACAAGTGTGAGTGTATGTATGTATGTATGAAATATTCGCCCAAAAATATTAACGAAAAAAACGTGAAAGTGATATAAGCATACAGTTTTTGTTAACGCCACAGTAATATCTCGAAGCCATCCAAAAAGACTGAACATGTTCAAACGAAAAATAAGTTATCCACACTATGTATTTCTATTCTTGTTATTGTATGTTTTCCAAACACACGTTATGCGGAACCTTTTGAGTAATAAACGCAGTTTTCCTCCTACATTTAGGCAAAAAAACGTAGAAAATGATTTAGTTGGTGGAACAAAGGACGGTGACGAGTAAAATTGGATGGCGAGATAAGCAATCCCGAAATAGTTTGCGTTTATGTAATGAAAAATAATAAAAATCAGTTAAGGTTCACTAGTTTTTTCCTGTATCTTGTAAATAACATAAACGTTTTAGTTGTTAGGGTTCCGTTCCTCAAAAGGAAAAAAAGGAACCCTTATAGGATCACTTTGTTGTCCGTCTGCCTGTCTGTCAAGACCCTTTTTCTTAGGAACCCGTATATGCATCAAGTTGAGATTAATACTAAATACATAAGTCTGCAGTCCCTTGAAGCTGTAAAACAATCAAGCTTCTAAGTCAACGCAACCAAAAGATATGGCCACTTAAGCCTTATATTTGGCCAAATTTCAACATTTCGCAAGTAAATCAAAACCCATAGGGTACTTGCCATTGACCTAGAATCTTGAAATTTGTTAAGAAGCAAGGTCTCACAGCACAAGTTAAGGAAAAAATCTGAAATTTGTTGTTATATCTGTCTATCTCTCTCTGTGTATCTATCAAGACCCTTTTTCTCAGGAACACCAGAAGGCATAAAGTTGAAATTAGCATCAAATACCTATGTCAGCGTTACCTTGAAGCCTTAAAAAAATCAAGCTTATAAGTCAACGCAATTAAAAGATACGGCTATTAAATTCAAATCAATCAATGTTTGTTCACTCTGGGTACCGCACATGATGACTGATGTGTTAAGGGAGCAGCGTGTGACTTGGTCTCGTGATATGTTCAAAAAACTTGATGAAACCTGGCTGTATTATTTCGACGTTTCTACTAAATCCCAGAATAAAGTGTTTTCGTGCCGACGTGTATGAAAATGTCCCGATCCTTAAAGAAAATAATGGTTGCTGTATTTTTTGCTAAGAGAAAAGTAATGAATGTGGTTGTGCTTGATACGAGGAAGACTGTTACTGCTGTATGGTATACAGAGTAATATTTATATCAAGTACTAACCTTAAGAATGAACGATCAAACTCAAGACTCGATGCTTAGCTTTTGCATTAAGATAACTTCCCTGCACCTGCACATCGAGCCGGCAGAACTACGAACTATTTGCAACAAGCTGGAATTAAATTACTGGGACACCCCCCTTACAGTCCGGATAAAGCGCTATGCAACTTTGTACTATTCCTATGCGTGTATATGTAAAAAACAACTGAAGGGACGCAAGTTTTCGGGTGATGAGGAGCTTATAGGAGTTTTTAAGGAGATACGCGGCTGTGTTCCAGAGGGATACTGGAACAATTTGTTCAGCACCTGGTTTACACGTATGAAGACCTATATTATTGCCAGTGGACACGAATTCGAAAAAAAAATATTTAAAAAACTCCGACAAAACTTATGTAGGGCCCTAGTACTAAAAATACATGTTAATCAAACATACACCGAAAATCACTATCATCAAATTAGATTATTTCTACCTCTACTAATAAATATATGCCACCCGATACGCAATTCATGTGGTCTATGAGAATATATCTTGTTCAATGTCCCCTACAAGCCGGGCCCTCAGTAAATTTCATTACAGTACCCACATCAAGTTTCTTTTCAATTACCTGTTTAATTTCTCTTGCTACTTCGTTTACCTGTACTCGGGTAACCAATCAGCTATTCATTGAAAATGCTTTGAGATTAGCCTAGAGAAAGGTCTGCAGATATAACGTCGAGAATCTCTGAACGGTATTTGTTCGAGGTGGTGCGTTAAGGTAATTTATAATTGGCGCAGTCGCGTGCTACTTAAGTATGCATGTACGTTGCTGGTTAGAAATTTCACATAGTTTTATTAGTTACGTCCGGAAGTTTTTAATTTAATTTGAATCAGAACAGTGGAGTGCTCGTATGTTCATTAGATATAAGTGGAGTTTTTACTTTGTGATGTTCTCCACTCAGTTACCTATTATTAAGTAGGTAATGCTTATAGAATAATAAGTAGTAAGAAATTTTAAATATTTTCGTGGCAGACGTTGTTCAGTAACCATATTAAAAAAATGGAAATTTAGAACCGGTATAAGCAATTACAAGTATAAGTAACGCCTTCCAGACTCGAACAGCTGTTACCTATTTTAAACGTTTCAAAAGATTTAAAGATTATGGACTGTAGTCATAGTGGACTGTGGTTATAGTGGACTGTGGTTATAGCGGACTGTGGTCATAGTGGACTGTGGTCATAGTGAACTGTAGTCATAGTGAACTGTATTTAATTCAATTCAGTTCAATTCTTTATTATGCGTTCCAAAATGTATATAGAGGTGTAAAAAACTCAAAATAGAATAGTCTTAATTTTGGACCCTGGCGGGCAAAGCATTATTCATAAAATAATAATTAATTTTAACAAATATTTACTCTAATATCAATATTTACAGATATTTTTTTTTATTTATAGATTTTTATTTTATTTAGTCAGGTGAGACATACATGAATGTTAAGTGGACATTTTAAAGGGGATGCCCATGCAAATGCCGGACAGGGACAGAAACTACTAAAAGTTCAAAATTTTATTTAGAATTAAACATAAATAAATAATTGTTAAGTTGGACTACGGTTAACATATAACAAATATTTATTTAACTTGATATTAGTTGACATTCAGTCAAACAGTTTTACACCCATATTCACAAACAATGATATGAGGTCTCACAGCGAGCCCGGACACATAAAATCGGCAATTTCAATTCTTAAACAATATTTGAGCGATTGACTTAAAAGGAACCCTTATGTAAAATAGCTCGACAGAAATATTTTACGCAAAGCATAGCGTCGGTGGGAGTGATAGTTGATGAACATTGCTGGACAATAATTACGAGAATAGTGTAATTCGAGATTTACAAACTCCTTAAATTTACAGTGAGGACGAATACTGTCCTTTTTGAACTCGCACCGTTTATAAATTTAAATCTAAGAAATAAATAGAAGAAGCTTTCTAATGCCGGCTTTTTGTCAATTACTGTGACCTTGAGATCTTATTTTTGTAATTGATGAATTCCTTTTCAATATTCTAATATATTCTTCCCTCTTTCTATAAATATTTTCTCCCTCTGCATCCTTATAGAATGTTCAAACTACACCGATTTTTCTTTAGCACACAAAAATCACCACACGATTCTAGTACGAGAGCCTACGACCAAGACCATGTCCATCAGTCAGATGCAATGAAACAGTTCGGTAAAAGTACTTAAACATATTTGAAAATGTGGTCAGGTCAGACGTTTCGCGAAAAAGTTCTGAAATTAGGTATTTTAGAATCAGAATAACCAAATCTATCGGTTTTATACTGTTTTGACCGTAAATCGATGAGGCAAAAATTTTGGTCATAGGCTCTCGTACTATTTATTGTATTTATGTCATACACACACTGTCAATCAAATACCGCAGAGACCTTAGCAACGGAAATGGACCAACCACAGATCAGTTTTCGATGCAGAGCGTACGCTTAGCAAAAGGGAGTTTTGTTTGTGAATGACTGGGCTGGCCACAATGAACGCTGTGTGAAATTCCATATTTATACTTAGCGGTGCTTCCACGCTACCCAAAGTTTTGGTTGTAAATACGGGTGTTATAGAATTGTGCACAGTGATAATTAATTTAATTATTAATTATTATATATTTATTAAATTATTATTATACTACTAATATTATAAACGCGAAAGTTTGATGGATGGATGGATGTTTGTTACTCTTTCACGCCAGAACGACTGAACCGATTGCGATGAAACTTGGTATGTAGATAGCTGGAGACCTGGATTAACGAATAGGCTTTTTATACCGATATTCCCACGGGATCGGGACTTACGCGGGTGAAACCGCGGGGTGCTGCTAGTTTATTATAATTAAATATGTATCGTAAATCTAATTAAAATAACGAATGTATCCAAATATTAAATAAAATCAAAACATTTGCAGAATAGAAAAAGGTATCATAGGCTATATGAATCACATGTCCTTTCCTTTAATGACAATGTCACACTGATTCATTGTTTTACGTTTGTGACTTGAATTACTCACGAATTGCTTTTTATAATTCTTAACAACGACTTGGCTGTTTGAACTTTTGAACATGAACTTGAGCCCGTTTTACATACGATGCTGCTGTTGTTTATGGACTTGCACCCCAGTACATTTAAAAATGGATGGAAACACACACTGTGTTTATAATGTTTATTACTATCTCGATATACCTCCTACCTGTGAACAATTATGAAGTATTTTCGTTATTTGATACAGGCATAGATAAGAATACACGCTAGTACAAGTAAGTATCGGCAATCCCTGGTTTACTGCCCGTACTTAGATTTGGCCCAGTAGAAATCTAATATCTATCCTCCTGTACAGTTTTTCGATTATATACACATATCTGTTTTTAATGATGAATAAAACATTTAAAAACTTTTTTCTTGACATAACATGACATAATAAAAATTGTTTTAAACCGGCTTCTGCCTAGTATTTTAATATAATTATTAAAATTGTTATGGGTTTCTTACGATATCAAGTACAATTTTCACATAAATTTAATTTTTGTTCATTTCAGGAATTTTCTCATTCCCTTGGAGCTCTCTATTAAAAAAAGTAAGCAACTAGGGTCTGAAATTGTTCATATTAAACCGAATGAATACTATATTAATATAAATATTATATAAAGCGGTAAAGCACTACACATAAACTCAAAACTTAATTAAATGTACACAAAAGCATGAAATAAAACTGAATCGCTTTTATCTTTATTTAGATTGAGTAGGTACTAAAGTACAGCTGCCAGTGCAAGCGGAGAATTTACTAAAAAAGTGCATTTGGAGCAATATTAGTACACTGGCTTCGTTCCACATTTGTGAAGTTAAAGCTGTTTAGTGGTCAGATAAACAAAATAATTAAACGTTTATGGAAATACTCGGGAGTGGTGCCAGCGCGGCAGCTTTATGTAAATATGAAGGCTGTAGTCGTGGGATGATGCGTCGCAACAAATGCAACTACGCGAACGCGGCTAAATCCTGTTTTAATTTTAACTTTAAAGTGAGTTTTATGAGCATTATGAATTCTGGGAACGTTTTAGACTTGAGATTGTGCTGAAATACTAAGGGTGTGAATTAATTAAGAAGTTCGGATAGCTCATCAGATTATTCCTCGTAATCTTAAGAGACTTGGTAAAGGCTTTATGATATCTGTCTATTTTTGTGCTTAATTATAACTTGGAATAGAGCTACATTGTTGTACGTTTAAGATTATTTATTGGTATTAAGACTTACCCTCAGATCTAATTAGTTTAGATAAGCAGATACTACCTGCCTCTATCATGAAATCACCTCCATGTTACCATATTATAAGCATGTCACCAAAGTTACAAACTACTTCTTAAGCTTTTAGCTGGTTACTGGACTCGAAAATCCTTTCAACGATAAAAAAGAGCTGATGATCTTCGAACAGCTGAACAGATTTTATTAAATTATATCTAAGAACACTCTCGATCGAGTCACATTTCAAACAAAAAAACCTGCACTCAAATCGGTCCTCCTCTTTTTGCGTCGGGGGTGAAAACTGCGCTCGCGTCTGATAAAGGGTTTTTTATTGTTCTTCATCAAACTCTCCTCTAACATCTATAGTAAGAGAATAAATGGGATGACAAACCCTAAGGATATTTTTCAGTTATTTATGTCTATGAAATTGAAACTGTGTAAAGCTATCCATAACTGTCAGAAACAATCTTACCACTTTTGCTATAAACTATCAAAATCATTAAATCTTAGTAACTGCTATGTTGTTCGTACCTCAATCAGCACTCAAGTGATTGTTATCAACTTATAATGCATGCCTGTCCCTTTAACTCTCCACTATTGTCAATTGATCAATACCGTAGCACTACCGGTATAACTAGACATAATAATGTCTATTAATAGCCCAGTCAAGGAACGAAAATACCTAAATTTTGGATTACCACGCATTTTTTTTTTGGATAAATATTAAAAAACACGCAGAGCCCGTTAAATTTTTTAAGAAATATCGATTTAAACCGATTTTATAACGATATTTTTGAGGTATACTTTTTTACTTTTTATGCGTCGCGTAAAGAAAGGTACACCTCAAGGATCGTTATAAAAACGGGTAAAATCGATATATCTTAAAAATTTCAACGGTCTCATAAACTTAAATGGATGTTCGAATTTTCTAAGCTAGTCCGACCAGTCTTAATAGTTAAAAAAATGGCACATTGTGCAATATAGGCTTAAAAAAATTAATGGTCATTAATAAATTCAAAAGCTTAAAACCGAACTCGCTGAAATTTATAGCACTTTTTAACATCATTACAAGCTACAATTTCAGAAAGTTTCAGACTTCTACATACGTTCCTTTCAAAGTCATGAAATGTTAAGAAAAATGCTCTTTTTTAACTTTGACCTTCATTTGCTGTTAAAAAAAGTACTTAGTGACTTTGAACAGATCTCATTTTGTAGGTAATTTAATGGAGAACAAAAAAGCAATGGGCACAAATGACGAAAAATGTACTGGAAGCCAGATATCACACGAAATGTAAAAAAAGTCTTTATTTTTTCGTTAAATTGTTAAAAAAAAGAAATGACACCCCACTTGTCCAGACTACGGGTATTGAAATTTTTAATCATCGCATTTTTTTACTATTTATCCAAAAATAAAAAAGCGTGGTAATCGAAATTTCCATTTTTGATCATAAAACAGTTAAGTGGACTGCGCTATAACTCATTTTGATTAAATAGTGAACTCTTTTATCATCTATTATAGTTTGCCCCTATTTTTAATAAAATAAATACGAGTTTTTTATGTGGCGATAACTAAAAATTTTTTGCCATTTTTTTGTGAAATTGTATACGGTAAAAAATGGGAAGTATATTATCACCTGTGAACTACCTTTACCTCTATGGCCATAAATAACTTGTTAATAATTTATAAATATGAAACAAAACTAGCTGTTGTTCGCTTGGAAATTTTGGTGAATTCTATCCCACGGGAACCGTACATTTTTCCGGCACAAAAAGAAGTCTATGTGCTATGCCAAACTGCGAGTATAAGCTATCTCTGTGCCAAATCTCATCCAGATTCGTCCAGTCACAAACTTCCGCATTTATAATATTAACAATAATAAAGATCTGGCGACATGTTGGGTAGATTATAAAAAGCCTATGACTCTGTGTCGCATACGTGTCTTCTGAGAGTGATGGTATAAGATTGATACAACTCTATGCAGTTGCTTAGAGGCATGTATGCAGCAATGGAGAACGGTTCTTTACTATCCAGGATGTCGACAATCTCAGGGTGACGGTGAGTACAAAGATCAGGCGGGGTATATTTCAGGGTGATAGTTTGAGTCCCTTGTGGTTCTGCTTAGCTTTGAATCCTCTCAGCACTATGTTGGAGGGTTCAAGACTAGGCTATCGTTTGCGGAGAGGAGGTCAGGTTATATCCCACCTCCTTTTCATGGATGATTTGATACGTTTTGCCTACAGTAATTTCCAATTGATAAGATTACTAGAAGTAACTGAAACCTTTAGTAAATGTATCAGGATAGAATTTGGCGTAGATAAATGTGTATCAGCAAATGGGTTGATTGCAAAGAACCTTGACCAACACCTTCAGAGGCTCGTGTTAGGCCTGGTGCAGAATGAGGACCTTCTCGACACGGTACGTATTGTAAGGAGGTTTCTGTCTCTGGAGGCCTAACCACCGGTAGCTTGGTCTCTGTATCCGATATGGTGGGACAATATTTTTTTATGTTTTCAAATTTATTTTGTTTTCTATACAAATGTATTTAAAAATGTAATTTATATGTTAAATGTATGTTAAGGGTGGGAATCGAACCCACGACCTTTGGCTTAGCAGTCAAGATCCTAATACTCCAGGCCAGTCACAAGGAGCCGGAATGTGGCCGTAGGAACTCCACTACACAACAACTTTGTTGTGATTGAGCTCACTGTTTTCTTGATATGTAGACATATGGATTCATGATATCTTAAATGCGCGCTAATAGTAATCTACTACCTATTAATACTATTGGCGTTCAGGTTCTCATGATAAAGCCTGAAGTGATAGAAGGAACTTGTTTACTATTAAGGTCAATAGTTTAGAAGATTGTTTACAGTAACTGAAATTTTATATCAACTGTATGTGTGTAAAACGTTACAGCTTTGTGTAGTAAACGTCTTGGGCTGTTACCTACTGTATGTTTGTTAACTAGTTAAATTTCATCGTGCCGTAAGTGACTTGCGAGCCTTAGGCAGAGGGGAAAATTAAAAAAGTGTGTGTGTACTTATGTACGCACGTAAGAAGCTATACTTTTATCTAGTTAAATAAAGTTTATTTAAATATCATAATAAATAATACATACCGTCAACTAACCTCAAATTCTACAAACGTACTCAAAGTAATATGTTATAACCATTTTTATCACTATCGTAAAGTTGGTAACTTTTTGAAAAACTAAAATGTTGACTAGCTAACTTCAGGGTGTCGGTTTTTCGTGACGTGTGCGCGCGCATCGTAAAAATTTACTCTCATCATTTTTCCATAACGCGCCAAAAGAAGTATAACTTCAGAAATCTTGACTTGGGATCTTGGGATTTTTATTACAAATCTACAACTGCCATAGCTAACACAGCGTACACAGCAGTTATAATTTAATTCCTGCATTTCGACTAAAGGCCAGACGCTACATTTATACATATACTGACATGGATAGCCTCTGGGACTATGTAGTTACAATACAGGAGTGAATTCGATCATGGACTGTGATTTATCGAGACGGAATACCACTGTTTGCATTTCTCAGTTGGTATGTCACAAATCTACATAAATCTAGGCGCCTGTGGTTAAACGGTTTTAGAGGATAAACTTATCAGGAGCTGTTGTATTTTAATATTATAATAATATAACTTCATTTATGGTTGCGGTATTAGTACGACTAATTACGATTTAAATAAAGTAAAATAAACTTTAAAACCACTATTGTGACGTCTTAATTATAGTTGTTTAACACTAGAGGAAGTAAGTCAAACGCACATACATAACTAATCGTCGCAATCGTCACATGCAGTGGTAGGTGAAAATAAAACGATATATATAAAAATCAATAAAATCGTTAATCTTATGGTTTTATAGCATTTCAGAATTGTATCCGTAGGTAGTCCACGTGCAGCATAGCTTGACCACGTAGACCGACCGATCTATGTCGTAGACAGTAAGAAATTGGTCCCGCGAGAAATAAATAAATTAAATTGAACCGGGTAGAGAAAAACAAAAGAACTATTCTATTCAATTCCTCTAAGAACAAAGCTTTATAAAATTCAATAGCTGTAATAAGTGACTTTTGTAACGACACGATACTAAAATATTTATATAATAAAATGGAAAAACAATAATAAAATGTGTTTTTAAAGTAATTAGAACAACAATAACGGTAACAGTAGTGTCGCGGTAATATTGTCTATACAGTATTCTATCTTCATACAAACGGTCGGAAAGCGAATCATACCTACGCGTGTCAAGTTCGGTATACACTCGGTACACAACCAGTCGCGAATACGCCGCAGTGACGAACGAACGGTATGATGCTTTTGAAACCAGTTAGCTTGCGATTTGTGTATTTGATTGAAATAAATAAGTACAAGTACTTAGATAATGTGACAATGGAGTTTATATACTATTAAATTTAACAATAAAGCTTTTCGTACGTCGCAGTCGATGCGCAAATATTTTTCAGTCTTAAAATAAGTGTGGTTTTTTTATTAAATCTACTAATCAAAAAACACAACATGAATTTTTTTGAACACTTCCTATTTCATTCACAACAATTTTTTTTTTAAATAAAAAATTGACTTATTATAATATTTACAATCACAAAACTAGAAAGAAACACTTAAATCTATTAATAAAAAAACAACATGTATTTTTGAAGTGAAAATTTCTTTAGCGGCGTTGTGCAGCGTTCACAACAAATTTCACTTTATAAATAAAAAGAAAATTAAAATATTTACAATCACAAAATACGCTTACGTAGACGCTTTTAACATACATACATTATAATTTATCGATGTGGGAATTTATTTATGATGTTTTCATTCTTCGAAACAAAATCAAATGATAATTTTTAGAATTATGAATTGAAGAATTTATCATTTTTTTTCACGTTTACAATGTAGATAATTTTGAAATAAAATAATATTTTGTTTGCAATTTTATTTAATTTTACATGTGTATGGCCTAAATATAAAAGAATTCAGAGCAGCAATTCGAAGCAACAGCAGGTAATTCAGATGTATGTAATACCTTCTCGTGATCGCGTTAATTCCCGTGGAAGTACATAATTATAAATATAATAATAAAAACTCCACACATCTCACACATGGCTGTCTGACGTCTGCCCAAACTAGGCAAAGCCTGTACTATGGTAACCAGACTGCTGATAAAAATACTTATATATTTCTAAATACATACAGATCATGTATAAATTACACCCAGACACAGAATAAATTATCGTGCTCATCCCACAGTTATTTGTCCTGGGTGGGAATCGAACCCCACGACCTCTGGCTTAGTAGTCAGGGTCACTAACCACTAGACCAACTACTACATCATCCAGACTATTTTGTATCAGTGCTATTCTTGTTAATATTCGATGCTTTAACTTTACTATACTGTACTGTACTAACTAGTGGAGAAGTTAGTTCCTTAATAAATATATGTATTGTACAACTGACTCATGTACAGTACTCGTGTATGTACTCACTTACTGTACTGTACAGTGAACAGCATTACAAATAACGTGTCACTTCTGGAGAAATCTTTATGTCCAGTGCGGTTCAGGACGCTGTTTTATAATCTGAATTCTGGAAAAGTGTAACCGTGGATATTTTATTCCACGAAAAGCGAACGGTGTCATTATTAAGTAATCACAATTCTCTTAAATATTAATTTATGCAAATTCTGATTACAATACAGACAACAGTACTTCGTAGTTAGAGTTGCTGTAGTGCGGTAGTTTTGTGACCACTGAATTCGAGCTACTTAAATATGCATTTGGAATCTCTATAGGTGAGGGGATCTACATTTGCGTGCACTCAATCGCTTACATGGACCATGAACATCAATTTTAATAGATTCTTATTTAATAAAGTTTCAAATACGAGACCACTCATTAAGACTTACTGTTGCGGTCAAAAAACAAAGTTTCGACTTTAAATTTCTCCTCCAATCCCTTGTTAAAACATGAGTTTCAAATAAAAGTAAATTCATTCAGTGAAAGTCCTGAGGTGTATACGTTAGTAGGTATTTCAATTATTATTACGTATTAGATGTGTAACTCGGGACTTAATCGCGATAATATTTAAAAGGTACAATACCTCTTGGTTACCCGAACTTTCGATCGAATTGCACCAATCGTGGTCACGAGTACACATCTAATATGTATCAAAGTCGCGAAAGTTTAAAAGCAATTATTATTACGTATTCTTTCAATACGTAAATTATGGGCATAATTATGTCTCTCTGTATCTCTCTCTAAATCATAGGACGTCCACTGCTGAACCAAAGACCTATCACACTTGTCGACATATTGTTCACGATACACTTACTGGCTGCTTCTTCGGACACAGTTTGCGTCTTCGATTGCTATACCAAGTATCCAATAGACAAAAAACAATTCGATTCAGAATCCTCATTCGTGAGCCTATTGAAAAAATTATAAGGTAAGCTTCAAGGCGATTTCGTTATTTTTATTTAGTGAGTTAGTACAGGAATGATTTTATTATGTATTCTGTGTATCTTTGACAACGTAATAATATTAATATTTGTAATACTCTGGGACATATAACACATCACCACCTAGATCTAATCTAAGCAGAGCTTGTACTATATAGGTAGGACGTTTTTATTTTTAAAGTACAAAAAACGTAATCGTATTGATATATTATTTAAATACTGTAATTGAAAATTGACATGGTTGTTTATATGCAGTATAAGAATATAAATAAAGCACGAGGAAAAAAGCCCAGCGCGCTGCTAATTAACGTTTTAACCCTATTTGCCCTTATTTCCCTCAAATTTTTCACTAAACAATTTTGTAAGATTTAGAAACTTTCCACCATACAGTTTAATAATGAAGGTTTTAGAAAAGAGAAAATTTTTGTTAATCTTTACATAAAAATGAAACCCATGTTGGAATTCTGCATACTAAAAGTAAAAATAAGCGTTAGGTAAGTACTTAATCTACATAACAATTGTATTTTTTATTATTGAAGAGGTAACCCTACACACATTATAAATCCCAGAAATAGTAGGTAATTAAAACGGTAGGTATCGATATTTTTGTAGAGTGATTTCTGTACCTTCAGTGAAAAATAATACAACTCGAGTTGTATCGATTTTGATATTTTTCCAACTATCACACACACAATCAGTAAAAAAAACCTCTTTTCCAATCCAATTCTCGTGTTTCTACGCATTAAAATGAGAGAGTTATTTTTTTTTAATAACAAAATGAACTGAACCAGTATTTTACATTTCTTGAATGTGTATTAATACAACTCAATTAACCTGGGAACACTGCCAGTAGGCGACGATGTGGAGGAATTTTATGACGCATGCATGTAAATAGCCCGTATACATTTCTTTTTATTTTTTTATTAGTTTTAATGTGTAAGTTGTAAATAGAATATAATTAAAATTGTAATATATATATTATTATTTAAAAAAAAATAAAAACAATACAAAAAGTTAATGGAAAAAAAAATAAAAAATCGCTTCTTACATAATCAAAGTATATTATTTTAATTAAGTGCATATTGATATCATTTTATTTGTATCAATAAACACGTAAGAAGGTACAATTGCATCTAAAAAACGTGACACAGCTAATACACAAATCTTAAATCACTCGACACCAGACCAATAAACAATGTGTAAAATGGTAAAAAAAATCATTCTACATTGTTTTACACAAATAATAAGTAAATAATCATTGTGTTAAGTGAATGGATTTTTTTTTCTAAAATGCTGTATACAATAACGTCATATTTCATGTAGTGAAATATTTTGTGAGTTATTTTCTAACAATATAGTAGTACAAATACAAGTGTAGTAGAAAAGGAGAGGTATTTTTTTTAAACTTCTAACTCAATTTTCTCAAAACTATGATTTTAGAGTTAAACCACTTTTCACTAAAGGTACAGATTTATCTGTTACGTATAGTTTGTGATGAGAAAATAGATAGTTAGTATAGTAGTTACTACCATACTAACTATCTATTTTCTCATTACAAACTTACTTACCTCACAATTAACTCAATTCAAGCTAACTGATACAATTCAACTAATGTAGATATGTGTGTATTATAGGTATCCACTATCTATTATATATAGGTCACCTGAGTTTAAAATGTATATTATTCCGCCGCGCCCTTTTCTCATCCAAGTTGGGGTTGGCTTTCCGTCTAACTACGAAACGGCCGAACTTCGATATTTTACGTGAAGCGACTGCAATCAGACCTCCACAACCCAAATACTAGGTGATATCGATGCTCTGTAGTTAGACCAGGTTGTCGGACTGAGTAAAATGTATAAATTCTAAAATGATAGAAAATAAGGAATGTAAGTAAACATTACAGAAAAAAAAAAGCCATGAGACCAAGTAAACTATCTGATTCAATATGAAATTATGACATAATAGCAACCCGCCCCGCACGGGTAGCAGAGACATCTTCAACAATCATCATCATATTTTAACCAACTTACACATAACCTTAACAAATTATACACCTAAACCTTTCTCATGAACCGCTTTATCTATTGGTGAAAACTGCATGAAAATCCGTTCAGTAGCTTTTGAGTTTATCGCGAACAGACAGACGTGACTTTGTTTTATAATATGTAGTGATACAACAATAAAACCTAACTATTAAATTCTACCAAAATTTCTATTTTACAGTTTCAGTTCTTTCTTATAACCTCGTTATCTTTATTACTTTTAAATATTTTGTGTCGTTTCTGATTTTAATACTTTACTAAACCCCGACGCAAAAGAAGGGTGTTCTAAATTTGACGTGTGTCTGGTCTGTGTATATTCTGTGTGTCTGTCTGTGGCATCATAGCTCCCAAACGAATAATTAATTTTTAATTTAATGATTTAAGTGTATTTTTTTTTTGTTTGAAAGGTGTCTTGATCGAGAGTGTTCGTAGGTATGATTCAAGAAAATCTGTGCTCTGTTGTGAAAATCGAAAATCATCAGCTCTTTTCTAATCGTTGAAGGGATTTTTGAGTCGGGGTATTTTAAATTTATGATTATTTCTTTTCAACACATGTTGGCCCTTACACTTAGAAGCATTCCTTCATTATGCACTGACATATCCATTTTATTATGAATTCAGCAATACCATTTGGCACACATCTAACAACAAGCGATTTTATCAAAGACTCGCTGCTGCTCAATAGGATGCTTAACGTGGCGCAAAACCAAAATTTGTCTGTAAAGTGACTGTTCCACGAAATAATTGAGCAGTTATGCTAATGAGATACAAGCTGAACTGACGCCAAAACGCTGTCCGCGGAGCTTTATGCAAATCGCCCTGGGCGTGCGATACCGCGGTGCGAGGTACAACCCAGTGTCGATAGCGTGGCGCCCCGCCCGCTACCACGACACGACATTATGTTGCGTCAGTGCTCTCAATAACGTCGCATTGTTGGATTGTCATTGTCGAGTTTATGATGTAGTATTCAAAGATGCTATTTACCTATATTATAGTGAAATTTCGTCAAAGGTATATTGTGGATAGATGACCGTCAAAATTACGTCTATTACGCATGACTGATTTTAGATTGCCTGGTATTTTGTGATTTTCTTTTAAATAGATTGTAATTATAATAATATTATATTTCCTTTTTTTTTGTATGATATGGATGAAATTACAGATTTTACAGATACTTTAATATTTATGTTTCTACGCTGACCGGCACCTGTGTGTTTTACTGTGCTATTGAGTCAGTCGTCTGTGACCAAAATCATTATCCAACTTAACAGTTGTTTTAAATCTGTTGTTTTAATTTAAGATTTCTCGTTTATTCATTCTGTGTTGAAGTATGTAAGGTATGAATTGTATAGCTTTTTGGCACGTATAAAATTAAAGGAATTATTATGTTGCTTATTCACTCGTCGTCACTCCACCAGCGGTGTTACTTACTCAACTTTATCACCCTCTCTTTCTGTGATGATTACTCTCAAGACAGTAGGTCTAGTAATAGTCACAACATGAACGTCTGAGTGAAGGTTCTACTCAAGAAAATTGGTTTCTTAGGAGCTATTTTGAATATATTCCACGATGCGTTATCTTTTGTACCTACTGATAGAACTTCTAAATCGATACTTCATTAGACATTTTTGTAAATAAATCTTCTCTATTTTCTTAATAAAATTGAAGTGTACCCTTCAAATAATTGGTATTTGTACATAAATGAGAAGATAAAAAGGGCGTGCGTGGTAGTTACAATAACATTCATGTTGGATCTCCCAGTTTACATAAAGGGCCAGTTGAAGAAGGCTTAGGTTTCAGTTAGCTGTTGATTTAGGACCCTTTCCAAAGATTTTCTCTTGTATTGAAGAGTAGCCTCCAGAGAATCGCTCCACATAACCACTTGTGTATGTTTTTATTATTCTACGTTTGATTAGTGTAATACGAATGAATGTTAGAAAATGAATGAATGTATGGGAGAACACACTCTTCAACTACATTGTTAAATTTGTTTAAAAAACATGGCAGATACTTATTCATCGTACGAATTCCTCTCCACGCGAGTTCACTTGCACTTGGCTGGTCATTTTTTAATTGATAGGATCTCTTTAATAAATTATGTTACCATTAGAATTGTTTAGACAGCTTCCTTCTCATGTGACAACTTATTTTAATCTAAATTATTATTTTTAATTGTTATCCTTAAAGATGAAGTAGCCTAGATAGTGGTCAATAACAACATGAGTCCCGATCGAACAACAACATCACAAACAACAAAACAAACATAACAACATTATAAAATTGTACACAGAAATGTATTGTATCCGTTAATCGGGTTTTAGTACAGGCCGTTATAATTATACTACAGAGAAAACTAGGTATATCTCTTAAAAACAAAATACGCGTTTACTGTATTAAAGGCTAACTTATATTTAGATATGTATATACTGTGTTGTTGTGGGTTGGTTGAAGTACCTTACACTTTAGAATCGCAGTGTACAGCGATAAATAGTTAGTTCAGTAAAAAATTAAAATAACATTACTTCAAGGTGGTATCGATCGACAACGACAAACACCTTATACCCAATATTTTTGAGTATAATATTGTACAAAACACACTTATTGGTAAAATTGCTATGAACATTTTGTGATAGATAATAAATGATAAATTTTCTTTAAATACTTAGTTGAGTTTATTTATCTTAAGCACCTAATAAGAGTCATCTACATCCAGAGTCACCAAAAGAAAAAAATAACATATACTGACATAATGCCGAAACAACAGACCGGCAACATGTTTATCAATTTGTGTAATTTATACCATAGTTTTCATTCCCAATTTTACTTGCTTTTGTTTTGTTATTAAATAGATCGTGTTGAAAATATAATAAATACTCAGCAAGTTTTTCTTTTATAATTAGAACGGAATTATGCAAACTGTTTAAATATTTTGGCAATAGGATGGCCTGGATCTGGCCTAAAAAAAAATCACAGAGCACCAAGAGTAAAAAAAGTAGGAACACCATTCCTTTGGAGGAGACGATGCTACTTTTGGATATTCAGCAGAGGTTACGAAGTAACTATTATCTTATCTGTGGCAGAGGTGGAAATGTCCACATTTTGAGCATATTTGTTTTTTTTTGATTATCAGGACTAAATATGTTTGTTGTAACTTTAGTTATCTCTGGAATCGTTCCTAGGCAATGGACAAGCTCTGGCATAGATCATCGACCGGCCACACCGTAAATGATCGTCATCATTTACGGCTTAGCCGGTCGGGGGCAAACGGATATATAGCGTTCTGAGAGGGGAGGAGGGTTTATTCTCCTCCAATGACAGGGATGCCTAAATAGTTGCCAGACACAGGTCTGGCAACTATTTAGGCATTCTGGGTGGTTGATTAAACATGTTTCGTTCATATCGCATCTAAAGAAGGTTTCCACATGGAGTGCCGTTGGTTGGGGCTGGTTACCTCTGAACTGCTATTACTTACATATAGTAGTTGTTTGCGCGACTGTTTATATTTTAGAACAATACGTTACATTTTCCTCACATTTAATTTGCCCATAATATACCTAAGCAATGTAACCAGAGACTTGTAAAAAAGTGTCCTTGGAATTTCATGCCTGTTCTTCTCCACAGGATCTACTTACTGGAACAGGCAACTAGCTTCACGACTGACTTAGTCTGACTGACTCCTGACAATGATTTTAATTTGATTTGATAGTTCACAGGTGTGTGTATTGCTTTGTATTTATGCTACACAGGTACAAATGAATTTACTCAGGGTAAAAAACTTAATACAAAAAAAAATATTATCACACATACATAAGAATATCTTATTAATGCATATAATACTAAATACAATTTAATTAATTAACTTACACGGTATAAACTGTACCTACAGTATAGCTTGACATTCTAGACAGAACTAGACACTCAAACTATGTTTGTATAACCGACTTCAACAAAGAAGGAGGTTCTCAGTTGAGCAGTTGACATTAGGCTATTATGTCTTAGATAAATTACAAACTAACCCTGTAAAAATAAAAAATAAAATCAAATTAACGTTAACGCGATATCTTCGCGAATAGGGAACCGATTTTAATCATATTTTTTTAAAACGAATACACAAGATTAATCTCATTTGAATTTGAAGAAAATATTCCAACTCTAAAGGTGAAAAATAAAGACATGAAGAATACAGCATAATATTACAATTTATCATCACGTAGGCGCATTGAAGACGGTTTCACTTTTTTTTTTAATAATTATTAAACATTTTTATCTTATATCAGTAAACTTGGCTGAGTTCATGTTTAAAACCTCTAAAATGATTTCAACGCTTATATTTTAAGGACACATTACCAAATTGGTGTAAGATTCATCCCAAACTTTTAAAGTTATATTTCAGAATTGCGTATGTAAAGTAACTAATAGGAAGCAGTATTTTGTCATTTAATGTGTCGATACGTATGTATATGACCACCGTAACTCATCCGGAAAGGGGTCTTCGGGGACGAACGATATTTTTTTATTATGTATCGGTTTCTGCTGCCGTTTCGTATACCGTTGTAGGGAAGAAGAAATAAATTGATAGGTTGTTATAAGGGTCGCTATGTAACCCATGCAAAACAATCAAATCACATTAGAAGTAAATGGCTTGAGGAAATTTAATGGCACACTATTGGTTTTCTATATGATTACCAAACTAATATTGAAATATTTTCGGTTTTACGTTTCTTTGTCATACGAGGACAATGCGCGCATATATTTATAATTTGCAACAAGCTCCACGACTGCACTATGAATGTACTCACTACTATTTTCTCATTTCTTATTTCTTCTACTATGATACATACGTAGGTTTTTACATTCATATAGCCCTACCGGTGACAAGGACATCGCTCATATTAAATTTATATTTTTTTTTTCCGTTCCGCTAATTTCCATAGCAAAGTAAATTATTCGTTTTTTGTAACCGTTTCAACTCGTTCCCTTGAAATCAGGATGTCGTAACCAGATTAATTAATTTTGGTGGTAAAAGCATAAATATTTTTTTCATGAAATCTCCGGCACAGATTAAAAAAATAGATAAAAGCAATAAAACTGAGATTAATAGCTAAAATGCCTTCCGACTTTTTTTTAAGTACAAAATCCCTTTTGTATAGAGCACACAGCTACTAACGTACCGTCTTATCTTATTACATATTCAGCCGCAGAGATTCGCAACCTGAAGCCATACGAAGTAAACAAGTGAAAAAAAACAAACTGAATTAATAATTAAATTAATTTACTTTGATAAAACTGAGTCCTCTGCAATTTTCATAGCGTAATTTTATGCATGTCATATTCAATATGCTTCTGTTCTCTGCTTGCCTCATGTTAAAATTTAAGTGTATTAGGTGTCTATTTATTAATTTCTGTTTCCTTTAAAAGATTTTTCAATTACATTATTTATTAAATTACCTTCTAGTTTTTAGTCTGTAAAACCTTTGGATTGTTGTTTAACCTTATCTTTGGAGTTAGTTAGTTAGTTCGTTAATTAAATATATTAAAAATAAAAGTAAATAACTTCAATTATTTCTGAAATGTTCAACTTTCTTTTGTTTTCACTTCTTTAAAGTCCACAGTGGTTATGAACTATCGCCTGTCACGTCACGTTACCTCTTCATCAATCAGTGATCACTGCAACAAACAATTCTCCATTACATGCAATTGCCATTGCATGCAATATTCAATAATTCACTCTTGAGTGTATTATATTTGAGCCCATGGGCCTCTACGTAAGATTCACACACATAAATCAGTCTTCTCAAAGCTCCAATTGATAGGCTCAGTAGCACCATATCGTCAGCACAACTTATATTATTTATACATACACCATCAGTATGACATCCGACTCCTGTCCTGCTGACATCAATCAAACTATTCAAATACAAGTTCAAAAGCGAAGGCGAGGACAACCACCCACTGTTTTACGCTGTATTTCAGCCTAAACTCAATCAAGAACGAATTGGCCTGGTTTAATTGATTGTCATACCAGTATCTAAACAAGTCAATCACTTCCGATGACACATTAGTTTCGCATCGCAATTTACCCTATAGAACATTAAATGACATTACGTTATATTTTGACAGGTCTAGGTAACAGGCGTAAACTTATGTTTTTTTGCTGTATATTACTGTATAGTCTGCTTGATGCAAAAAATGTAGTACTCTCCAGAACTCATGGTAGGTGCAAGCCAGCATGTTGCAGATCATGCCCGGGTGACTTCCCTCTCACCAATTTGATAATAATATCGGTAACTTGTTTCTCGGTAAATGTGACATATCACTCGGGTCGGATGATGTCGGACTTGGGCACAGGCACAGATTTGCACATGTGTATTTCCAATAACCTTACTCTTATCTTGTAGGAGATATCCGTTTCTGAAACCTGTACACAATAACTAGCCGTCGCCGCAGTTTCACCTGCGTTTATGGTCACTGCTCCGCTCCTATTAGGCTTAGCGTGATGATATATAGCCTATAGACTTCCTCGATAAATGGGCTATCTAATACAGAACGAATTTTTCAAATCGGACCAGTATAGTTCCTGAGATTAGCGCGTTCAAGTAAACAAACAAACAAACTCTTCAGCTTTATATATTAGGATAGATATACTTTTAATATAATACTGGTGTTTGAAAGAAATCAAAATTCAAGTTTAAACTGAAACTACTAACTCTTTCAAAAGTTAAATGCACATATCCACTGTGAACTGCTGTAACCAAAAAGTCAATTATTTACACACATACATGCAAAGTATTTTTAATTAATTTAAGGTTATTAATTTTGCTTTGACCTAATATCGAAAAAGGTTTATTTTCAGTTTTAACACTAGTTTTCAATATCTTTTATCTTACCTGAAGTCCTGGTTGTTCAATATTAGCAAATGTCGATATCAATGCACTAGACAAGTACGTCTAGTGCATTTCGTTGTTGAGATATTTTGAACTTACCTCCTATAATATACATTGGTTTATTAATTTTGGTCGTGGAAAATTATGTAAATTAACTATTATGAATTATTCTTATTAATAATGATATTACGTATCTCTTTTGGCCATATTACGCGCTTATATCTAATGTGCCGCTGACATAGGCTGATAGAGCGAAAACATGTACAAATAATAGAACTGCCACTCAACCCCGGTTCCGCTGTGGGATAATCCGAGCCATTTTTACGCACAGGGAAAATGTCAAGTTCACACCTGCGAATGTTTGTCGAACCCTCGCTTACATTCTCAGAGAGATTGTCCTAATCTGTGTTGACGTTGTGCAACCGGACGACGGATATGTCTGGTTTCCTTCACGAAATCTGAACAAATTGTGAGTCCAATATTGCACATAGTGCCAAAGTTCTTTCATATATTTCATTCAATAAAAATAAATGTTATGTGGCTAAAAACATATAGGACAAAGTATTACTACTTAATAATGCCGATATTTGTAATGTAATTTAGCAAAAAAATAAATGTTTATTACTATAATATACTCATATGCTTCGGCACGTATGGGCCGGCTCGACTCCGCTCGATACCACAGCCTCACAGAAAACCGGCAGTTAAGCAATGCTTGCATTGCATTTCGCCGCGTGAGTGAGGTTACCGAAGGCCCTAACCCTTCCCCCTCCCCTATTCCCGTCCTTCCCTTCTCCCCGCGTTTCCCACTCTTTCCCCCTCCCCCTCTTCTCCTACTCCCGCCTTAAAGGGCGGCAACGCACTTGTGACTCTCGAGTTACAGGTGCCCATGGGCGGCGGTAGTCATTTACCATCAGGTGACCCGTCTGCTCGTTTGCCCCTATACCATCAAAAAAAAAAAATAGTTTTGTTTAACATGAATATTAAAAAAAAACCAGTTATAGACGAGTTATTTGTTGAAATAGATTTAACACACAAAAGGCTCACACAGAAGGCATTTCAATGAAAAAAAAAAACAAGGAATGTAGAATACTTCACCGTCCCCTGCAATGTTCTTGTAGGTAAAGTTTACCTCAAAAGTGGAAGGATACAAATAACATATCCCCAGGCAAATTAAGAATTCCGCATCGCTTTGTCGGCAACGTAGGGTGGAAAGGAAATGTAAAATAGGCGCCTTAAATTATAACTGAGCACTTGAAAGTTTAACGAATACAAATATAGGAAAATTTATTTATTTCACTCTAATTCAGCTGCTTGGTACAAAATATCGATCTGTTGTTATGGACGCGATTGTAGCAAGAAACCTTCACAAGGTATTGTTCCCGCTAAACAGCTATCGGTTTCAACTTTTTATAGTCGTTATCAAATACCCCTGAATAAAAAACGATCGCAACTTTATTCATTCTGCAGTTAGATTATTACCAAGTTAAAACTTGAATGGCAAAAAAGCGGGCAGTTAAAATTTATAACATCAAAAAACATAATCGTTTTTACGATTTGTACGACTAATGCGGAGTGACATTGTGGCGTTTTATGTTGCCCTTTAGTTACATCGTTAAGACATTTTATTTTAGCCCCCTGAGTGTGTCATTACTCAGCCCGAAACTGTTTCAGCGTTTTTCGAAATATTAAATGAATTACCCTCCGAGGTAATTGGGGCTTACAACGCCATCGATAACAATTATTTTTCGTGTTATGAATTTATACGGTACATTGGTTTATTTTGAAATAAGGGTGGAGGCGTACAGCAACTAGACGCTATCTTATATTTATTACATCGTTCTTTTTATTGCAACTGTGACTACGCTGTAATTTGTAGCTGACTGTTCTCTGTAATAACTTACAAGAAAAGGCATTCTTTTGAAACTAAAACGTCTCTGATATAATGTTCTCTTTATTTATATTTCATATTTACATTACAGTTATTATGTTTATTTATTCAAGTGAAATACAGGTAGAAATAATCACTATTTTTTTATTCACTTTTGACCAGTACCAGTAGCAAAATTAGAGTTATAGATTTCGTCTTGCGGACCTTCACCCAATGACTACTCACCAGAACGAAAAAATATCTACGACCGGCGGGAAAATGAGTACCGGCTCTCGTTTACGTAACATTCATTTACGTTTACAGAGGTGTGCAAAGCACAGCGTACAAAGGTGTAACAGCCGTCATTTTTGTCCGTATGCTCTCAAAATCCAGAGCAGTGATATATGAAACGTCATTTGCGAACAGCTCCCAGTGACGTATTGTGCACAACAGTGATGCACCTGCGATCCGTCACGGTCTGCAATACTGCAAAATGAAAATGTCAAAACGCGCCGTGCCAACCGTTTTATCTTCAGGAGGCAGTTACTACGCTTTGTTTTAGAACAACGGGCCCGTTTTATTTCGTTACCTAAACACTGTTTCGGTGTTTCAGTGAGGGAATTGAAGTAATGGATGTGGAAATTTCTGCTCCCGCCTGATGTCGTCTGTTGTTTACTTCGCCGTTTGAATGACAGAAAGTGTTCGTGGAGTTATATTGTTTTCGGAAAAGTTATTAAGGGCGTTTGAATGGGTAGCTGCGGAATAATTTTTGGTGAATTTAATGTTAACAAGTAAGTAATAATGAGCCTGTAGAAATTAATAATAACCCGTTGTTGTTCTTGTGAATTGTGTTAGTAACAGAATTGTGCAAAGCTTTTATTGTATACAAATTTCCAATTTGGAATTTATGTACAGTAAAGGTGCTTGTATTGTATACATTGAAGTTCGGTGGCAGAAATCAAAATAAAAGACGAGTTTATGTTTCAGTAAACACATTTAGATTTCTGTGGTAAACACAGATTACCGGAATACCTAATAAAAGACTAGACTTGGTAACGCAATAACGAACGTTATCGAAACCGATTTTGGTTTTCTATATCTCTGTCTAAGATATTTTTAGTCTGTTCAGTAATTGCTGTAATTTTTATTTATATCCGACTGAAAACATAAAAGTTGTGTGTGTGTGTTATGCACAAAAAATAATCTGTTTTTATTATTTTTGAATATTCGCGAAGTTATAGGTAGGGTTGCATTACACACATATTTTTGGGCCCCTGTGATATGGGACAAACCTATTGCCGGATTTCGTGAATATTACCAGACTCCGTGCTACTTCTGTTCAGAAATTCTTAATATCACAGTAATATTTGAGACCAACGAGACTGAATAAAAGTTTTTTTTTTTTAAATAACGGTCAAATGAAGTTTAAGTTAAATTATTATGACTATTTACTCTTAAAATCTAACTATTCAAAGACTTTTATTACTGATTTATGATTAATTGTATGTAGTAAATACTAAGGATGCTGATTTAATGTTAGGAATTGTTTGGGGGGGGCATTGAAATTTACATGAAAATGTGATAAGTCACTGTTTAAAAATTTGCACCTCGCCGAAAAACGGCATTTTTGAAAGAAAAAGATTTAAATTATAATATTTTCAAATTTTTTTTTCTAGCGTCCAAGGTTTTCCAGGTTACCTCAACTAGCTTGAAAAAAAATGTGATCCTTAAATATGACTACTTCTTTCAGGTAAACCTGCAGTAATCAATTGACTGTACCACAAAGTAAATAAGCTTATACTCGGTGGTTGTACCTACTATATAATATGAAGGGTTCTCAAAGTGGGCGTAGTCATTAATTTTCGTCGTATTGTTGTCTTCGGTAACGGTGCTGACATAGGACGATAGAGGTATCATTTATCTGACATTATAATGGTTTCCATTGTCTTTGCACTTCGTTTTTATGAGCAGTTCTAATGTGTTAGCATCTATGATTTTGAGTTGCAATACGATTTATTTGTCCAATTCTGATACCTATTATAACGTACAACTAAATATATAGCCTTATAATACAATAAAAATGAATGCTTGATATTTCTTTTGCTACACCATTGCACTTTAAATCTAGTAAGAACTTTAACCAACCAAAATATTTATCTTTTTAACACACTCATAAGACTTCACTTAGATTATGTAACCTCTACTTGGAATCCTTTGTACCAAATATGAAGATTTTCTGGAGAAAGTGCAGAAAAAGTTTCATCAAGCAATGCATTTCAGATGTTCTCATTGCTATACTTCGTATTCACAATCCTACAGTTTTTTTAACAACATTCTAAGGCTGCAACACAGACGTTTACTTTTGGGAGAAGTAACTATTTACAACCTGTATTATAATGAGTATGATTGAATTGATCTCACTAACAAATTATGTTATAGTGTACCGCGCACAGTGCACAGACGCGCAGTTAGAGCGGGTAGTCTGTTCAGCTCTACGACGTCCCCCATATACCAGCTGGCCAATGCCTTAATTACTTCGAACATATTGACGTTCTTGCACTGTAGCGCGCTAAATTTTCAGAGCATTGGTGTTTTTTATGTATGATGAAAACGGAGAAGGTTCTCAAGTCAACCCGTATATTTATTCATTTTTATTTTTTATGTATGATCGCATAACTTTTTACAGAGTAGTCTGATTTTGATAATTCTTCTTTTATTGGATAGGGTCTTCATAGATGGTCCCATTTTAATTTCAAATAAAAATTCCACCCCTAAGGGTAGAAAAACAGGGGCGAATGATTGTTCACCCATTGACTTTACATCTGTTAACCAATTTTTGTTGTAACTTAGCACACATATGTAGTTTGAATGACAGTACAACATGACGGAGACCTGTAGTTGATTTGATAATGGATGCGGAATCCAGTAGAGGGAACTTTTCAACGGTTTACAGCATCTATTTCGTGTTTGTTATTTTTAATTAATATTAATGAAACCTTTTACCTTATAAAAGATTTTTGAATATCTGATAATAATTATTAAAACTCGAAATTAATAAAAAAAAACTAAAAAATTAAAATGTTTTAACAAAAAAATTAACCGAAGAAAGAAGAAAGGAACTGAAATTCGAATTTATTTTTTTCTTTGTATATTTGGGGCTGACTCAAAATATTTAGGAATTTAGTTAGGTTAACAAATTTATTTTTCGCTTTTCATTTCCTCTCTTCTTTCATCGGTTAAAGTTTTTGTTAAAAAGTTTTTATTAACACTTTGTTTGTAAAACCGAACAATGAAATTGTTCCTTTTTTACCCTTTAGTTATACAAGACTACTCCGGCGCATACAAAACATGGGGCATGATTATCAATGTTGGTCTTTCGTAGTCTGTTTATTAAAGTACCTGCGTCATACAACCATCGGCATAAAATGTTAGGCATAAAATATATATACAGGTTTACAAAAAAGTTTTTTAGCAACATTCAAGATTAGCATAACATTGGCAATCATATAAATATTAAAAGGGCATATATTGAAAATGATACTACATTTATGAGTATATGTCCCTAATGTATTTCTGTTTTTTTTTTATTAAATGCCCAGATCAGAATGATCGCAACCCTTTTTTTTTTGTGCGTGTGGAAACCCCCTCGGACCGTCACCCCACCGGGGTTTTCGGTGGGGCGGTGTGTCGGAAGCGAACCGACTAAAACCACACGGTGTGCCGTACTGCGCCTTAAGTAGGAGGGATCCGGGAACATCTTTTATTAAGACATCCGGACAACCTAACCAACCACAACCAATAGGGACTGATGGAAAGCTAGATCGAGGTCCAAAGAATAAAAACCACCATTATAATAGATACGGATGATACTAAAATGTATTATGGCACATGATATTTATTTGTGTATATTATGTGTTTGTATATATGTACTTATTAATGTGTAAGGTATATGAGGTATAAGATTGAGCCTTTAATAATAATTAGTCACTTCTCTATATATATATATATAAATATATATATGCACCTGCCACGTCCTCTCTGCACCACCCAAAGGTTGACTGGTAGATAATGCCACTTGGCATTAAGTCCGCCTCATGTAATTTGAAATGCAGGAAGTATTAAAAAAAAAATAAAAATAAAAATAAAATGGTGGTCCTCAGTTTGACAGTATCGACAGATAGTATATCACATCCAGGCAAAAGTCTCAAGATATTTTATGACATGTATGAAGTCTTTTTCAGTTACGTGTATTTAACATGGAGAAATATAATGTTAGAATAAGCTATTACCACCAAATTTATTTTACGATGATTGTCGATGATGCCAGAAGGAACTATGTTTGCTAAAAAGTATGCAATTTATGTTTTACAAGTACAAACAGAGATAAAGAAATCTCACAAAAGTAATATAAAAAATGCGGAAAATCTCAAGGTCTCGAGAAATCTCATAAGGTTGTTGTGAAAAGGTATATTTTTTCATTAAGGCCACCACAAACTGTTGTAAGGGTAGGCTGCCACAGTTTACGATGCACGAATGCTCTCGACATATAAATTACCCTAATGGCTTATTTGACATGATTTATATCCACGTAAACACGAAACTGTGTAAATAGGCAGATTATATGACATTCAATTATAAGTAAACGGCATCTTATATTTCAAATTCAAATACATAATCTATTTTACGTTTAATTTGTGTTTAAATGAATAATACTATAGTAACGGGCTCGTGGGTAAGTGGTAACAGAGTAGGTTAGCACATTACAAAGTTAAGTATAGCCAGGTCAGTCTATGATCGGTGACCATTCTTAACACATTGAGACCCCTCCGTGGCTCGGAGAGTACGTTAAACCGTCGGTCCCGGGTGCCATACAAACATCTGTGGCATTCGTTACGGGTAGTTGGAGCCCTAAAAAGTTCGACAACCTGGTCTAACTACAGAACTTCGATTTCGCCTAGTACTTGGGTTGCGGAGGTCTGATGGCAGTCGCTTTACGTAAAATATAAAAGTTCCGTTGTATCGTAGTTAGACTGAAAGCCTACCCCCACTTAGTTGGGAAAAGGCGAGGAGGATGAGACTATAGTAACGTAGGTCAAACATCAGTAGTATTTTTGGTAACGCCTCGAAAAAATGATGCCCTCGCTAAATGATTTTGTTAGGCGTGGACTTTCACGAATCCAGACAACCGTGTTAAAAAATACAATAATTTTCTTTACACTGTACCCATGTCATAGTCATGTAATCATGTTTAAAATATTTGCTCTACATAACTAAAAACTAGATATTTCCTGCACTGGACATTATCTCCGTTTTGTGGGACATAAAAACATAGTTTAGGTACCTAACGAATACAACGATGGTAGTGGCCTCTCCAATCACAGGACGGACATTCGGCCAACCCCAGCCACTTCGAGCTACTGCAGTCACAGTCCCGTTTCTCCTGCCGAGCCTAGCTTCCTCACCCTATCAGTTTTCCTTACCCCAATCATCTTCTTCCTTTGTCCCGTCTAAAAACGGTCATACGGCCAATCGTCACATACGGTGCCATTACCTGGTGGCAGAGAACAGAGCTAAGCACCGTCAGAAACAAACTACAACAATTCCAGAGACTCGCATGTGCTGCCGTCACTGGTTGCATGCGCACAACACCCACAGCTGCCCTTGAAGTAGCTTTAGATCTAGCACCACTACACCTATATATACAACAAGAAGCAGCAATGGCAGCCATCAGACTCAAACACCTAGGTCTGTGGTACAACCAAGAAGGTCCTCATTCACAACTATGGAACCAATTAGTGGAATACCAACCTCTAATAGCTGCCCCATGCGATAGGATCCCTAAACAACATATCTTCGGTAGAAGGTACCGAATACAACTACATGAGAGCGACCGAGATCAATCTGGCATAAACGAAGTCCGGATAAACACGGACGGTTCTAAGATGGGGACAGGGACTGGAGCCGGAGTTTTCTCACAAGACTTAAATATAACAATATCACTGGTGCTAGGCCGACACAGTTCCATATTCCAATGTGAGTGCGTTGCGATAACCTACGCTGCTACCGCGGTCATGTCAAGGGGTATAAAGGAGTACAACATCCGCATACTCTCAGACAGTATGGCCGTCCTGAAAGCCCTGGAGGGCAACACCATGAATATGGCATTCGTATATACCTTATATACGAATGCCACCAGACACTTGACCGTTTAGGGCTAACCCTTCAATGGATCAAGGGGCATAGTGATTCACTCGGCATCGATGCTGCAGATGAGCTGGCAAGAAACGGATCTGCAACGACAGTGCCAACTATATTGCTGCCACTTCCCTTTAATCAACTTCGCTCATGGGTAAGGCAACAAACCTGTGAAGTGTACAACGGTCGCTGGGCTGATACGCCCGGCTGTAGGCAATCTAGACTGGTGTTGACGGAGGTCTCACCACGTTTAACCTGCAGACTGCTCAGTCTTAACCGACTTGAGATCCGAATAGTTGTAGGTACCATTAAGGGCCACTTGGCCCTAAACCGGCACCTATTCACCATCAATGCGACAAACAGTCCTCTATGTAGAGGCTGTCTTAATGCGGAGGAAACGGCCGCCCACGTCCTGGAGTGCGAGGGAGTGGCCACACAATGGGAAAATATCCTCGCAGGAGCGAGGTCGCTCCTAGAAGCCTGTGAACGCCCAAGGAGGCTTCTGTGCTTCTGGAAGGAGCTAGGCGGGCCCAATTAACCAGCCTATATGGACGCATAATGGACCGCCTATGAGTCTAAATGCGGAAACAGAGCCCTTTACCAATACCAATACCAATACCTGTCTGAAAACGACTACATTCCCAAGGGGGATTGGCGTCTGGCAGGCGGCTGGCGATAAAAAACAAGCCAAAACCCATCGCAATGTTGAAAAAAAAAATATTACAAAAAAAAACTGTTCTACGAACACATTGCGCCGAACCCTAAATAAAATTGGGAAAAGGGCAGGCAGATGATACATACATCAGTATGTATTTAGAAATATATTAGTATGTTTACCAGCAGTCTGGAAAAGAATTATTTGAATTGAATTTGGAATTAGAATTAAACTATCAACCGAAAATATTTTGGCACTTAAATAGTGAGTACTGAGAAGTACTTCATACTTAAAAAATGAAGAGACGTGCAAGTGGCAGTAAATGACATTTCATTTTTATGGTTCCGTTCCTCAAAAGGAAAAAAGAAACCCTTATAGGATCACTTTGTTCTCCGTCTCCCTGTCTTTCTGTATGTCTGTCTTTCAAATTCCTTTTTTTCTCAGGAACCCGTGGACGCATCGAGTTGAAATTAATCCCAAATACAAAGTCTGCGGTCTCTTGAAGTTGTAAAAAATCAAGCTAAGTCAACACAATCAAAAGATATGGCCACATAAGCCTTAAATGCTGGTGTCTATAATTATTACTTAACTAACTCCGAACTCCATATTTTAGCTTCTTTTATGCCAGTGTAATTTGATTCTTGTTGCATTTTACTCGGAATAAAAAATCAACCTCCCTACAAAAAGTAGACATCTCGGCTCAAGTTTGACAAATTAATTTTGATTATGGGGGTCCCTTTTTTAAAGTAGTTACTAGTTTTAAAGTTATTTAACAAAATAGCCCCCCTTATCTCCGAAACAACTGACCCTAAAATTTTGCAAAACAAAACGGAATACAGTTCTTTACTTATTGATTACAGGAAAACCTATGAGAAGTCTGTGGTTTTAAAATAACATGGTAAATTTCTCAATATTGTGCGTACAAACTTACCAATGCAGTTGGAATTAATGGTAGTACATGTTCTTTAAGTACAATGCTAAGTTTATTAAAAAAAACTGGTAGATACATATTCATGGTACGGAACCTTCTCTATGCGAGTTCAACTTGAAAATGGCCGGTTAAGAGTCAAATGAGCCCAATTCAAGAGAAAACGAAACGCTATAAAATACGGTGGGTATTACGAGAATGACAAACAAATAGGCCTATTGGGACACCTGACTCTTTGGAATTGTGTTCGTAGGAAAATTTAATTAATATTAAATTCCCTGTTGCTGTGAAGTCTCGACAATATTAAGGAAACGAATACTAGATTATTTTAAAAATAAACACTAGATTTTTTTTTGTTTCGCCATGTGCCGTTACGTACTATACTAACAGTGTCGCTATTCTGTAAGCAAACCGATGTGTCCCTATTCTGGTCTTCACTGCGCAAAAGAAAATTAGTCAGATGGTACTTTGACATTTCACACAAACTACGTTTCATTACTTGCTAATACGGGGGTCACACTGAAAGTTTTCAGAAAATAAAAAACGGAATGATATAGAAAGAAGCCTGTTAATATTTTTATTGCTTTTCGAAGTAGTCTTCATTCCTTTCTAAGCACCGTCGCATGCGATGGAACCATTGACTGAAGCAGTGAGGTCACTCTTCTTTAGGGATCTCTTCCACGCCTTTTTCAAACGTAGCCTCGGCATCTTCAGGGTTCATAAAACGAATTCCTCTAAGTTTATTTTTTATTTTTGAAAATAAATAAAAGTCACAAGGTGCCAAGGAGGATGACTCACTAGCTCAGCACCTTCAATAGACAAATATTCGATAGTCCGTCTGGCGGAGTGAGCTTTAGCGTTGTCGTGGTGGAGTGGTGTATACTGCTTCTTGGGTGCCGTCTAACATTTTCCAAGACAACTGGTAGACATGACTGACATACCAATCTGCAGTAACAGTCCTTTTATCTTCTAGAATGATTGTGGCGAAATGACCCGTCTGTCCAAAGAATGAGATCATCTTTTTTCTTTGACTTCTGCCCTTCTTTAGTTTTATCGGTAAATCTAAGAATGGAAACATCCATTGCGTAGATTATCTTTTAGTTTTTTACTAACCCGAAACTAAAAGACAATTTATCCAGCTTTCATTACCTGTGACGATGTCATATAGAGTATTCGAGTCACCTCCGTCATACTTTTCAAGCATTAAGCGGCACCAATTTAAATGACGGCGTTTTTGATCTTCCGTCAAATTATGAGGTATCCATCTAGTACAAAACTTTCTGACGCCTAAATGTTCATGTAAGACTTTTTGTACTTGACTCATACCAATGCCTAAAGCTGCCGGAACTGTTGATATGTCACCTTTCTATCAGCTTCCATCATTAGCCGCACATCACTCACGTTATCTTCAGTAGTAGCCGTAGAAGGACGTCCTTCTCGAAAATCATCAGTGAGTTTGCTTCGACCACGTTTAAACTCATTAAACCAGTTGCAAACAGTGGCACGAGATGGGGCTTCGTAATTAAATGCTAATCGAAGTCTATCGTAATATTGTTGTTGAGTAAGACCACAACGAAAGTCGTAATAAATCATTGAGTAAAAATTTTCTCTAGTCAAATCCATTTCGAAGCACGACAGACACTTTTTGAATTGCCGCCAATTTGTAAAAACAAATGACATATGAAATCATTAAACATCTACAGATTACCAAAGAGTTCCTTATTTGGAATTTAAATAAATTTTTCATCGGCTGCTTTTCTTACTGGCCTATTCTAAAAACTTTCAGTGTGACCCTTACGTGGGCACATCATCCCCCTGTACACAATATAAATAAACTAATTTAAATATATATTTGAAACTTGAACTTTGACTTTCTAATACAGAAAGTACTTGCATTTCTTATTGACACATTTTTTGTCCTGCGTTGGTATCTGTTATTCGTACACAATGTATCCGTCTATCGCATTCAGCAAACGTGTCTCGCTCAATCTCACTTCAACAGGATGGCCTACAACGACTAAAGTGTTTCCGTTACTCAACACTGAATTTTACGCGTTGTTACGATGTCTTTTAAGAGGAATGATTCTTAGCTTTGTTTGGAGAAAATCTGTTCAGCCCATTTGAAGATATCAGCTCCGTTCATGTTTTAATATTTATAATAATAAATTAACTTGTGTATAGAATGTAACAGTAGATCAATGCACCTCAAAATACCTAAACGGCTTCAGGTCTGTTTTTGTTTTGTTTTTTCTTTTTTGTTTCTTTTCAAGTGTGCCTTTCAAATTTGAAGAGTTCCCTCAATTTCTCCAGGATCCCATTAACGTATCCTGACTTGATGACTATGGGACCACCTGTATACCCTTTCAAACAAAAGAAAAAAATTCCAAATCGCTCCAGGCGTCTTTGAGTAATCAGTGAATATACATAAAAAAAATACACTGGAACATAGAACTTCCTTCTTTTTTGAAGTTGGTTAAAATTTTTAGGTATTATCTGATTCTCTCCCCCGTCTTAACATACTCCCACCTTAAAGGCTGGCAACGCACTTGTGACTCTTGAGTTGCAGTGCCCATGGGCGGCGGTAGTCATTTACCATCAGGTGACCCATCTGCTCCTTTGCCCACTATACCATAAAAAAAAATAAAGCGTGTGACTTAGTAGCGTCATGATATATTCCTAAGTTTCACTTATTGCGTTTCGGGCTTGACACCGACTTCAAACAGACTTATACTAAAAATATTGCATGTATTGTAGACTTTTCTATTAAGTTTGTAATCGATAATATTTTTAATTTTTCAGTGTAATGTGTTAGTGCTTTTTGGTCGGTAAACTTTTTTGGTTTTAAAAAAGATACATAGATAGATAGATAGTACTCTTTATTGTACACCAAACTTATATATATATATATAAACAACTTAAACATAAAATGCAGAATGGGCGGCCTTATCACAACAAGCAATATCCTCCAGGCAACCTTAGGATGGACAGGACTGTAATGATTTAGTGTGGGCGGTTATGGTGTCAAATATATATACATACAGCCAAACGTAGAACCTCCGCCTTTGTTTATAAGTCGATTATTAACAATAGCATTCCTAACTTTAACGTCAAACACATTAGTAATTATACTAACTAACAAATATCTCAGGGATTCCCTCGTTTTACCTCAGATACCATCAGATCCGCACTTTTTAACAATGGTACCACCTTGCAGCATACAATTTCATACAAAACAAAATAATTTTTGAAATCGGTCAATAGATGACGAAAATATCGGTAAACAAACATAACAAAATACAGACGAACATACAACCTCCTCTTTTTTTGAAGTCGAATAAAAAGCTCACAATACATACCGTAAAATTTGTACATACCGGAATACTTGTATCGTGTGCACGTACGATGAGCAGTGTTCGGGTAGCTTCTAACTGGAGTCGATATCTTCATTCTCCAACGATATTTTTTTTTAACTTGCAATTAGTGAGAAAAAAGAGACGCTCAAAACAACTTAAAACATTTGAAATGCGCGGTTCTAGCCTCACCAGATATTCCAGACGCCACAAATGAGCTCTTGGTGTGCGTTATGCTATGCACTAAATGTGCCACGTTTCAAATATGGCACGATAATTAACGTTGCATAAGTTTAACGTATATTCGGTAGCGGGTGAACTTAGGGATTAATTATTGTGAGAATTGGAAATTAAACAGATATAGTGTTATCTACCCATACTACTGCACATATATCTGAATTCTCATTATGACCAAAGTAGTCAAAATTCAAGCTTGAAGCTTATAATTTCATAATTTGGAATTCGGAATGATCATCAGTGATTACAATCGTAAAGTTCCATATGCATAACTCAATTACTTTTAATCTTTTTATTGTGCCAAAGCACTTAGGCTTTTTTTGTTACTATTACGACCCATTAAAACAAAAAACCGCCTAATGCTGACGCCGGGCAACGGCAAACAGACACAGTTACCGCGGCTGTAATATATGTTGGAACCCGGCGTAGTCAACTAAAAATGTCTACGCTTGGACATCTCCGTAGATCCAATAGTGCTCGCGTAGCTAAGTCTGTATTTGCTAAAATACCTAAAATTTATTAATATGGCCTTTTGTCTTGAGCTGTAACAACTAAAAAAACATTTCATAAGGAAGAACAATGTATAAGAAGAAACTAAACTCATAGCTATTGGTAAGAGTTGGTTACCGGTACGTATAAAAACTCAAAACATCAGTATTGTCCCAGTCGCATGTTTTGTCAGAAAATGTATTTTCCTACTCGGGCAATGATACGATTAGCAATATGTTGCCTACCGCCGAAAACAACACATAAAATGGTTGACTATACCTATATTCAAACATTTTACACAGCGCCGAACACACGCTCTCTCTTCCTAAGTTTTATCCATATTACAGACAATTCAATAACCGTCCACTGCACTTTCCACTATCCTTTTTTTCCGATAATGAAATCACATGCTTCACAGTACCCTGCCGTGCAACGAATCTTGGACAAGGGAAAATTGGCAATCGCAACATATTCATGACTCACTGATAACAAACAATCTCTTTGTTTTATCGCCGAGGTTTTAATTATTTTTCCAGATCAGTTGTTCATATTAAATAGTGTAATTGTATTTTTGACAAGCTTTTATTTAACTTGCTGTGCTCGTATGTGGGGAATTCTTGTAATTGAAAACTTTACCACTCCCTAGTTTTTTTTTGTTTGAAAGATGACTTCGGTGAATCTGTTCAGCCGTTCGAAGATCATCAGCTCTTCGAATTGTTGAAGGAATTTTCGAGTACCAAGCAAATCAATAACAATATGTAACATATATTTTAATAGTAAAACATTTTGTAAATGGAATCTCATAGAGTGATTGCATTGATTGAGTTGTTGTAAACTATAGTGATGTCCAACTTTGTCAATATCTACCTGCTAATGAAGAGTATCCATACAATTATCTGAATTTCAATTACGTAGCTCGCCAATCAACGCTTTGCACTCTTCATAATTATATCATCATTCAAAATATAAATATGAGAGTCGTCGACCCACTGTTTTACAATATTAATTTTCATTTGCATGCACGTCAATTGGATGTTAATTTCGATTGCTTTGTCGAATTCCCAAGTTTATTACGCATTTAATCATTTTATTTGATGTACTTTAGTATCAGTGTAACGGTTCCGTTTGGTATTGTGTCGCGTGTTATTAAATTTTCTCATTTTGTTACGGTGCTAGGACAAGCTGAAAATTGATATTGCGAAGTTTTCAATGTTAGATATATTGCTATTTTTCAACAATCACGTTTGATATTAACACTATATGAAGTAGTTCAAATTTTATTTCTGATTACTTTATTTCTAGACATAGTGAAGGTACCTACTCTTTGATAAGTGGAAAGTCCTATTTGTCGCAACTTACCGGGGCTAACAGTGAAGAGGTAGGTCGGAATGGAACAGATTAGAACCACACGGTGTTCCAAAAACGGTTCTATTGCCGACCCTGGAGGCGGCAACCCAACCACTCTCTCTAAGGACTATGAACTGACCCGTGGTCTTAAGACGAGAGACTTTCGACACTGATGCCCATCATGAGACTTACCGTATATACCTCATGATGGGCGCACACTTCGATAGAGAGCGGTGTGTGTAGGACAAAGGTACCCATGTCCGATGAGAACCAATCTCATCTGGTAAGAGGCTACCATGTCGCCTCCAACTACAACCTATGAATATAATCCGCTCTACAGCACAACTATCGAAGTACGTAATATAATTATGTTATTTAACATTTTTATTTATCTGTATTCTACAGTTTACCAGATTATGAGAAAGGTTTCGAAACATTTTCCAGGGAAACGATAATTTTAACCACATACAGACTATTCACTTGTTGTAGACAACAAGAAAATTAGGTAGGTAGTTAGTACGTAGGTTGAAATAATTATTTTCATTCACCTAATTAAATCAGTGATGAAGCGTCTTCTTAATCGTTAATAAGATAGGCAGAAATAAACGCAAAACATTTGATATAATTATACCTACTATTATATTTGAATTCCTACTGAGGTACTTTTTATAGAAACAAATAAATTATACCTATTAGAGGACCCGTGCTACTTATTTACGATAAGTTACCTAACCTAATTTGAGTACAGGGGATGAAAAATTAAATGCGGAGCAAGATGGAGGATTGAAAATTATCTTCTAACTTGAAATGCATTTTGTAAGTCAAGTTGAATGTTCACAACTAGCTTCCCTCCATCTCAACCAATTTAAGTGGGTAAAAGTTCTTAGACCGAAACGAACGCGTACCTCAATTAGAACTGGAGATATAGAGAAAGAAAGATATGAAAACATAAGAAATCGCGTTTGAGTATAACTTGAGAAGAGTGAAAAAAAATACCTTTCATTCAAATAGAACGGCCGGACGGACTCGTTATAGATTTTTTGAAGTGAAAACTTCTATAGCGGCGTTGTGCACTTTTTGGGATGGGTTAAAAATGTTAAACTCGAGTCAGGACACGTGACCTGATCGAAAATTCGTAAGACGGGGCCGAGTTTCGTATATTTAAAAAAATATAATATTTGAAATTCAAACATTTATGTATACATTTAGATATGTTATTACCTACCTTTTATTTATAACGTAATTATATATATACACAGATGTGTGTGTGTATGAATATTTTTTTTTTAAAGACAACTCCCGCATTAGGAATTACACCTGTGTCACGGAGGACTTTACAAACATAAAAACAACGGACACAAAGAACACCCAGACACATAGCGGCCAGGGTCACTAACCACAGACCAGACCAACAGGCCAGTCATTATATGCAAATACATTGTGATTGATGTGTGATGATTTTCACTTCTGACGTGCAACCCTACGAATGACTGTTTTTTTTAAATATATAGAATATTAAAGTATTAAATTCCTGATCAGCTCTTTCTAACTACTCTCCAGAAACTTCTCTCCAGTAATTGAAAATAAAATTTATCTGCAGTTTTAACGTTAGTTTCAGTGTTTCAACAAACAACTATTAATTTCTCATCGGCGTACTGCATAGCCGCGCATCTGACGTTTCGAACTGAGCTTTAAACTTTTGATATATAGTCTTTAATTCCCCACTGAACTACACTACTTTTTTGAACGTATAAATTTAAAGTTTGAAACATCTTTAACATGAACATGACAAACACTTTTGCTTGCCAAGTAGTCTCGTATTTTGTGCAATATATAAATCTTAAAAGTGCACTTAATTTCCTTCAACTCGAGTGCATACATAATTCAAATAAGAAATATATTATAACGTTTTTTTAGTTCATATATAAAATTGTACCACTGCTGTTTCAAACAAGTATACACTCGAGTAAATAAGGTTTAACTATTTCTTTAAGTACTATTAATAACTTTATTATTATTTTACTATATTTTTTTAGGCGACTAGGCAGCCCAGCGGCAGGTAGTGCGTTTAATAGATAGGTATGTAGTATATGTACGTTACGTACGTAACCTCAGATCACTAATAAGTTAGAAAAAGTTTTCAAAAGTAATCCTTAGGGTATATATTCTACAGTGCTAAAACGATTGTTTCAAAACTCGTATAACGTCCATGAACTAAATTTAAGCACATTAAAATCACATAAATTCGATAAGCGCTTACAAATTGTTCAAAATACTTGCGGTGGGCTAGTAGTAAAACAAATAACTGTGAAATTTAGTGTTTCCTGTTTTCTCGGGTCCTGGAATTCCTGGCCAACGCGAGCTGCGCCACATTTGACGTTTATTCGATTTAAGTCCCGCCACTGGCCACAAGTCGGCTAAAGTGCCGTGTGAATAAAGTTTAAGCTCTAAATTCAGTTTACAGTGGGCTACGTCCCCACAATACTTTGTAGCAATCAGAGATCCCTAGGGATTAGATGTGCAAACGCTAAGCTCGAGTGGACAATGGGTGCGTTGAGTTATGTGAATATTTTAACCAATTTGCATGCATGCACTGTTGTATGAATTGCGGGAAAAAGTTTCGAATTGGAACGTGTTGGGATTTGGTTTTGTAATAGATGTAATAAATATTGTACTGCGTTTAGTTATTAACTTTTTTGTTACGATAAATAAATGTTTTTGCGTTGTAGATTTAGGTGTTATGTGACTTCGGGATGCATAAACGAAACTTAGAGATTTAAGGGCGCAACATAAAAGTTAATATATTTTGTCTGTTGAAAGTTAAATAATATAAAAATACGTATGTAGTTTATAAACTTCAAAAAAATCACTAAAAGCTATATTTTTTATATACATGTATATCTCCAGCTACTACTTTTGACTATAGTGTGCCCAACAGCACAATATATATAATGCAATCCTATATAAAAACAAAATAATTTAAAAAGACTAATATTTTATCCAGAAGAAGTAATTTCGCAACAGATATGGGTACCTAAATATTTCGCTTTAACGTATCATCGCTTAGGATAGTACATCGAAAGGCGAAAAAATATTCTGTTAAAAACTATATTCGTAACGTAACTTCGCTTGTATTGCACGTGGTGTGACACAAACTGTTATTACCACTATTATTAACCAATTAATGAAAACTGAACAACCGGTTTGTCGTTATAATTGTGGTTTCTGTTTGTAGTTTGTGGTTATTGTAAGAAGTACAGCCAAGTTGTCAAACGTATGTGTGCTTTATTTCTAAAGCACGTTAAGCAGCACTTCTCCTAACCAGACGCGGTTGTTAAAGCTTAAATATTCTTTTTCTATTTCGAATTGCCGCATAGAAAATACCAATCTTTTGTCCTAATCTGACCATTTAAAAAAACTTGTCATGGCACCGTTGGGCCCGAAAGGTTAGTTTGTATTCATTTCTTTATTTATAAAAGACAATAAGTAACTATGTCTTTTCGGTCAAGGAGATAATTTTTTAATTTTTTTTTAAGCTATCAAATATCGCCAATCATTACATCAAACTAAAATATCTCCGATCAAAACTACTTTGAGATTAATAGTCGTATATCGAATGTTTCAAAACGTTTTCGGTTAAACACCGGACGTTTTGTTTCGAAGAGTAAAGCCTACGTTTCATTCTCGCTGAAGTCCGACTCTCATCAGACTGCGTTGGAGTTTGTTATAATTGCCTTAATTACTTTTTCGTTAAAATGTTTCGTAATTAATGTTTTATTATTTCTCCTTTAAAAAAAAGTATATCTTATCGTTATATATTTATGATAGAGGCATTTAAATTTTGTCGAAATTTAAATGTGTTAGCAAATTAAAATCTGTTGCCTTTTGACCAAGTTCATTTAAAAACGATTAATGTTTATAAAATGGGAATGAAATAAAACACAAAAATATAATATCTTTTGATTCTTCAATGATACATAGAATGATGCCCAGAGTTTTGAAACATGGGCGTTACAGCGGAACTAAAGAAATATCTCGTTATAGAAAATGATGTGCTTTTTAATCTTCAACCAAGGAAATACACAGCAATGTTACAGTATAACAAGACCTACAAAATTACATGCACTTCATCAATTAATGGAGAGCACAGGATACAAATTAAAAAAAAAATGGTTTAAGTGGTCACCTGGTCACTACGCCGCGTAGAGTGTTGTGTCCACAAATAGTTGTTCCGAGTCTGGGTCTTCTTTATGTCCGTTGTTTGAATGTTTGTGAAGTCCCCCGCGACACAGGAATATTCCTAAAGCGGGAGCTGTCTTTCTAAAAAAAAAACTTCATGAAATTATAAAGAAAAGTATCTTTAAATCTATTTAATAGAAAACCAACCTTTAACAGAATTTAATATTAACATATCAAAATATACGAGTTTCTAGAACCTTACTAAAACTTAACTAGTTGATAGTAATATATCTTTAAGCTTGGCCTTTGTTTTAAATGGAGACTGAGATCTAGTTCTTTGGTCTAGGAGAGTATGTTATATTATCTACAGTCTCAAGCTATTATGGAAAATAGATGTAAGCGTTCTTCCGTCACGAATATTGCCTTAAAACATTGCCTGGTGTAATTGACGGTAACGATCAATATCCATGTTGCAGCTGCAGTTCAGAACGCCCAGAGCGCCTTTTTAAAGTTCCGTTATCCTAACAAAGAACCCTTATAATTTCATGATGTCCGTCTGCCTGTCCGTCTGTTTGCGGCTAATAGACTTGTAAACGCCAATTACGCTATAATTATATCATATTTTTAATTCACACATTTATACGATAAAGTTATACTACATAAGCATTAAACATTGATTTACACATTTCCGAACGCACAACACGCCCCTCCGATTATCCTACACTCTTCACCTTCCGCTACTCTCTCTCGCAAAAAGCCATCGACGCGCACGCATTGGAGTTCACGCTAATCGCTCCTAAAGTAATAACTAAATCGCTTTAAATCAATTTAAAACCACACGCGAGTGTTCCCTGTCAACAATACAAACGTCTTGGTGGTGATACAACTCAAGAACCGGCGAAGAAAGGAATTTGAGAAGATATTCAAGCCACATGTGTCAGCTCGACATTCCGGCCCGATTACGGGATTACGGGATGTCCGCTGGGACATCCCGTAATTTTTGTGTAAACATAAAGTGGGGATGATTAAAGTGTTAATTTTTGTCAATCAAGTGAACTTTATGATAGCTATTAGTATTTTTTTCAAGCCAACAGTTTAGTTTGTTGAGCACTTGAAGTTTCAAGTGCCCCCCCCCCCCCACAAGTTAAGTAATTGGCATGAAAAATCAGAAAAAATCATGATAGTAGTATATACAGGCTGTTACAGAAAGGCGTGATCATATTTTAGGGTCGTATAGTAGACCCCGTAAATACCGTAAAGAAGCGCTAACAGTTTTAGGAAAATTCGTGATTTTAATACAGAAATCTTATTTTGAATCTGGAAAATTAAACTTGAAAATTGACCGATAAAGCTAATATTTCGTTTGTGAGAGGGCATGAATGAAACTATGGCTATCATTAGTACGCATGTACGTGATTATTTAATTAAATTGTAATTATTAGGAAATACGTGCAAACATGTTTGTTAGTTTCAGATGTTCTGGCTTGCACCCCTCCATGTACAGTGTATAATATCCTAGGTTGTTATTTAGCATATAAGAAAACATTTTATTATGTAGAATCAGTAAGTCCATGGATGTAATGCGACAAAACTTTCATCCCCATCACTTGTATAATTGACAATCCACCACTGTGCGGTTCTCCAAAAATGTTTTACCTTGAGATTGGTTGCAATCTCTGGAACAAATTGTTGCCTGCAGTATTTCCGGACCGATACGACCTTCAAACCTTCAAGAAAATTGCGTACTCCTATCTCAAAGGCTGGCAACACAGTTGTGACTCTTGAGTTGCAGGTGTCCATGGCCGACATAATATAATATAAAAAAAGATAAACACAATATTAACTTAACTCGTCTATTATTGCCAAGTCGCAATACTTTTCCTTCTAAATAGGTATTTAATACCAAGGATGTTGATGGAATGTCTAGATTTATATGAAATTGTCTGCATAAAAAATAAAACAGTAAAACAATTGAAATTGACATGTAAATTCATAATGTTGTTTAGAAATGTGCGCCTCCATTACGAAAAGCATTTTCCGAAGAAAAAAAAAGTTAAAATTATGTATAAAAACTTTGAATTGTTTGACGTTTCAACCTGTCTGCCTACCTGACCACGGCTAGTGCAACCTAATGGCCGTGGTCACAGGCTGACTCACTGTAAAAAATGTTATTTCAAAATTCATTATTTATTTACTATTTGTCGGCTACACATAACGATCCTAAAATTTAACCACAACTTTCTGTGACACCCTGTATAACGGATTTAGAAGGAGAAGTATCACGATTTGGTTAGCTCTGTTACTTTAAGAGTAATAATGGCCCAACTTATAAAATTTACACGTTATTGTCTGTTAAGCCGTGAACTCAATTAATATGTTCATAGTAATAAACATAAAGTCCGCATGTTGTAACGGGTGACTACGGAACCCTACACTTGACGGTTTTTTTTCATTTTCTCTCGCGTTAATGTGAATACTCACTAGTTATATAGTACTTATTGAAACCAACTTAATTAGTCTGTACACATCATAGTTATGTTGAGCAGATATGTTGCTGTAGATACCCCCCGACTCCCGATACGAGACATCAGCTAGGTCTATATTACTTTTTATTTATTGTTATAAAACACGACATAACGGTCAGACTTCCATATACTCTTTTAATTAGCGGCTAAAATAATATATAAATATAATAAAAAATTTAATTAATAAAATAATATAATATACTCTGTCTCTTACTGAAACGAAAACTCACTGTACAAACATGTCTAGAGTTTACATGTCATTGAATTCCTAAAACGTGGAGCCGTTCCATATTTTAAATTTTAATAAAATGCAAATGTGAAATTGGTTTTACGGAGTTGGAACTCAGTTCATATCCTTCTCACACTTGTTCGAAACTCGAAATTCATATAAGGGTATGAGTATATAAACGTCAGCTTAGAAAGGAGGTATATATGTATTAGGTACCTTAAAAGAGATTTAATACGTTGGAATAAGGTTGAACATTGATAAGAATATATATATCTACCTATTTTAGAAATGACGAAGTGAGTTTCGTGAATTGGATTATGGTACTGGCAACTATGATTGAACTGGCAATGAAACTTCATTAGCGTGTAATTGAAAGGACGTCTCTCAAGTGGAGTAATAATAGGAATGATATCCCATCTTTCCATTTAATAACGCTGTTAGTAATGTGATTTTGATAACGTATTTTGGCTTTTACGAAGAAATTTATATAATTATATTTAAGGGCTGACATGACATTTTTTTTTTTATTTATGGTAACTCCTGCAAGGGTGATGTCCCTTGACTACCCCTGCTCCAGGCATAGTGTACCTACATATAAACAAACATACAAAGAACAAACATTCACATAGTCATAAGAAGCTCTAAGGGACCTGTATTTATTCCTGATATTTTGCTTCCAGATAATACTTTAAAAATAGATTTTTATTACATGTTCGACCGAAATATGCCTATGCATTTAAAATTACGAGTTAATACTTATCTAGTCAACGATTACATTATTCTTATTATAGAATGAATACTCCTTTTATGAATGGTAAATTGTCTTCCCTCTTTGTTAATTGAATTCCTTTTCTAATTTTTTTAAAAGAAAATACTGCACTTATGATAAATTAGAACTATGACGTAGACAATATGGTGGTCTCATTCTACACAGTAAGCCAGTATTTGGGGGGCTGGTCATAATTCCCGGACGCCTCCTGTATCTATACAACACTTCATCTTTCTATATGTGTTCGTAATATACATATGTACATTATTATGTCAACCACGCTTATTCGATTCCCATAAAGTAATAGAGAATTATCAATTGGAGTGGTGCCATGGCCAATAATCTAGATAATAAATGTTTCTAGTCTATTTTTTTCTTGTATTTTATGAACTGAAAATGTACGTTGATACTCTCTAGTAATTATTCTCTGTCAGAACTTTAATTAAATACAATTTAAATGAGCCTCTGTGAAGCGATAACGTCAGAAACCCATAATCTAAGAGCTTTAAACACAACCTACTCTTCCTATAACAGAATAAAGGCAGACATTTTCAAGAAAAAGCAGTTTTTTTGACTGGTATATTCTGTCAATGACGCGAAAATAATTCTTACTATAGTCGATTATAAACATTTGGTGAAGGAACTGTTATAATTTCTACGTAAGAAATTACGACATACTTAAAGCTTTAAAGAAAAGTAGATAAATTTAAAAATGTGTGTGTAACAGTTCCTTCACCAAATATATAAATATATATATATAACGTTTATATAGCTCTAAAAAAATATGGGCATATTTCAGTGTCATTGAGCGTAAATGACTTCCTGTTTCATAGTGATGTTGGTGATTCTTAAAACAATAAAACACAGGATGACTATCTTTGTGGTAGCTGTATTGTGTATTTATGACAATGAAACTTTTAGTTTCCATAAGAAATAAATTGCTATGTAGCAGTGTAAAGCCGTTTCAAAGTTTTTCTATTTGTCAAAAATTTAATAATCTGCGGGTTAAGCTTACATTGATTCAATTTGAGTCAAACAGGGATTTCAGCTTTCCTCAAAAACTGCATGTGAAACGTCCAAGAAAAATTAAAGGACACGTATACATATTTAGGCATAATTATTTCGAAATATCAAAATTGGATAAACCGTTTATGAGAAAACATTCACGCATTCTTTTAATTTCGTTAAAACCAGCTACTCAATGTACACTATTTAACAAAAAACGGCCACTAGTAGCAGGTGATGTCTGGGTAATTTATTCACGCCACGTGGAGCTCTACCTAGTATTTGTCAAGACAAATTCAATTTGTCCAAAACTAAAAAGATTATGCACACTTCTTGTAATCACCTTCTAGCACCTTTTACGGACTAACTTTCAGGTACTACATTATTATGTTATCAAAATTGCAAAACGTGTGTCAGTTTAATTGTTTTGTTATTGGTTATAGATAGAAAGAAGGTGTAAGATGAGAGATGATGAAGAGAGAACTTACACTAGTTAATGAAGCGAGTAGCAAATAGAAGTACAGAATCAACTGGCGGCGGACTCTGGCGCAGGCCCTAGGTCGAATGCTGGTCTTCGAAAAGGTAATGCACTCCAAATATTATCTTACAACAAAAAATAATGTGTTCGTCCTAATGTTTGTACTCGTACATTCATGTTTATTACATTGCATAATTAATTCTACATTAATACACTCTAATATTTATATGTCTATTATATGTACATCGCTATGATGCAGTGACAAATATTTCAGATTCATTACCAAATAAAGTAAAAAGTGGGTAAGAAGACAAATCGCAAAATCGCAAGTACTACAAAAGATTTACACGTGGAACTGTAGTTATTTTACTGATTTCTTGACTTCACGTTACACGATCTTTGCTAAATCCGGGAAGGCCAACAAGGATCAAAGGTGTTTGCCAGTCAGTTTTAACAATTTCCCTTTACTGGAAGAACATGATTTAGGTAAAACGAACTGTAGCGATTCGAGTTACAGGAAATAGTTCTTATTACTTTCTTTTGTTGTCGCTACATCAATAACTCTTATTTATTTTATTAAAAATAGGCAAACTGTAATAGATGACAAAACAGTTCACTGTTTAATAAAAATTATTATGACTAGTTATACCGGTAACGCAATATTATTGGTCGGTTGATAAATATTGATGAATAGTGTGGTTAAAAAGGCTATGCTAACATTCTAAGTTGTTAACAATGAGTGCTGATGGAGGTTCGAATAACATAGCAGTTACTGTCATTTAGTGATTTTGATAGTTTATAGCAATAGGTGTGAGACTGTTTCTAACACTTTTTTTCTTGCAATTGGAGAATATACAAGGAGAACAATACTGGACAGAAAATACGCAATTACATGTTCAGTGGAAAAGAATGGAGTATTATTGAAAACTGCTGGTGCCTACAGCTTTGTTACATTATTCATCCGCAGGGTAATGGTTCTATTCAATTTAATTTCAACTATCGTGTGCTTAACATTTCTTTACAAAGATGTATGTACGATGGTAGTTTGTATACAATGAATTACGTAATTCAAGAAACACCAGCTCCTTATGAAATTACGTGTCGGATCTGGACTGGACTGATTAAATTAAAATTCGGTACATATCAATTCCTGTGAAGCAAACATAAATGGCCAATGTAAATAAATGAATTTTGAATTTGAGGGTCCTTTATGGGGGCCAAATTAGAAAACTTAAAAACAAATTGCAAAATGTACCGCGTGACATATCAAATAAAAGAATTTGTTGTGAAGGTCTTAACTTGTAACGCTTGTTGTTTCAATGGAGAATGGTGACGCTTACTGTTGGACAGACTACATGCCCGTTTGTCATTAAATTTATATTTGAAAAATAAGAAAAAAATGATTTAGTTAGCCTTATTATTTTTGTTCAGTCTAAATTCGTCTCATATCAGTGTTCCCGTAATCGAAGGTGTAGGTACAAATCTCTGCAACACAAATGGATAACAGTATTTTATGATTTTATTAGTTGTCTGGTTATTTGAGGCTATTGACATAAGTGCTCGGAAATTATTAGGCAACTCGGAACTTTGAGACATTTCAGGGATTTTTAAGTAATTGTTCGGTTTCGATATTGTTTAAGAAGCTTATTACAATAAACAGACAGAAATATGGTAAGGTTGTTATTAGTCAGAGATGTAATTGAAGCTTGCAATCTTGGAATTGCATTTTGTAACTAACAAAGGCTAACAATAACTTGCTTTTAACGCACGCATTCGTACGTTCTCATTGCGACACGGGTTTAGCGAAGAATTGGATGAAGCGAGCGTTCATAAGTTTGTAACCTATAACTATTACTAACTATTATACTACTAACTATAAAAACTATAAGAGGCAGGCTGAAATTATTAGTATTAAAAAAAAACAAATAAGCCAATAATTTTGTTACAATTTAACAATAAAGGATTTCTATCCAAAGTATATCCTACTGATAAATATATTATAAACATGAAGGTTTGTGAGGATGTATGGATGTATGGATGTTTGTTTGTCTCAGTTTCGACTCACCGGAACTACTCACTACTGGCACTGGCACGCTCCTTAATAGAGCATAGATATCTGACTCATTAAGATATCGACCTCCAGTCTTGGAGGGGAGTGATGTGGCGACTTCCACATACAGCGAAAACATACTCCAACATCATCTCGCGAAGACGAGCTTAACTACGGAGTAACTACTAATCCTGCATCGTGCTATGAGAGTTCTCGCGCCGATTAGTATATATACAACTTCCCAACATAAACTGTTGGGACGCGACCCGCCAGGCATGATCACCTCGCCTAGTCGGAGGATCCTCCTTTTGTGTTGGAGGGATCTAACACCCGTTCCTCCATAGTTATGAAAGAATCAAAAGACACATTTAAAAAAATCAAAATTTAATTGATTTTTTCATAGTGTTTCGTATGAAATTACCTACTTTAATAAATGAATAATAATTGAAGAAAAAAAAAATCATCATTTCTTTTATTAAAAGTATATTTTTTTGCTCCGTTTAGTAAACTGACTCTTTCGTGCCACTTGTCCTCTATTAATAGAGACTCTAAAGGTATGCTGTATGTATATGTGCTGTTTTTTATATGTAGTACACCACATCATTAAAAAGTTGTTATCAAATTGCCAGAGACAGTTTATGTGAGTGGTTATTTACGCAAGATTTTTTAAATTTCGAAAAAATTGCCTAAATTCATTTAGTCTTAGTCAGAATCTTGATTTTATAGCTGATGTTTAGAAAGCTGTTTGTAAGCAGCCAGACAAATCCTAGGAACAAAAAAAATCCCCAGATCCATTTATGTGCGCTCCCGTTCATACTCATACTCATATGCTGAAGGATATCATCCATTACACAACTTAATAATAAGGGGGTAATTCTTGTAAGTAAATAATTTTCCTCCATGTTGAAACTTTTAGTTTAAAATTCTATAATATTAGGAGCATTTACAATCTTTTATATCACAGTGATAGTATGGGGGGTTAGAGTTTTAGGCTACTTGTATGCATGTTAATTCTATTTGTAGTTACAAAGCAGAAATAGTAATGAGTACGATGAAGGTTAACAGAAATAGAATTTGACCTTACTGTATTTTTAATGCGAAGTTCTAGTTCGCGCGAGCCAGACTCGTAATAGTTACCAGACGCAATCGATACCTAACCACTTAATTTTACTAAAATTAGAATTGCCAATGAACGTATTTCACATAGAAATGAGAAAAGACTTCGATGAAGTCTGAGCCCTGAATAAAATTTGTACTTTGAAGAGGGTTAGAGTAACAGGATGATTCAACAGTTTTATTCGGCACAAGCTCTCGTTAGGGCTCAATTAATACTAACCAGATCTCTATATAATCTAGATTATCTAATGCCATTTCGGTAACCACTGAGAATTTAGGACATTAATTAGGCTGTTCAAGTCCTGGAAGTTTTAAAGGTTGACTGACGGTCAGCTCAGACGGTCAAATTACAACAATTCATCATTTGGTGAAAGCTCCCAGCTGGACTAGACAACTATAAATCATAAATTAATATTCATGATACAGGCTCCTCATATATCAACATTATTTGATAGAATGAAATATGAACTTCGCTTATATCAATAAAAGAGGATCTACTTTATGCATGTATTTTTATGCTCTTTATTTTTACTTCAAAGTGCCAAAAATGTATGGTTCGTATATAAATTGCTGAGGTCGGGCGAAAAGATGAAAATATGAATTTATTGTGTTGATTCTCTCTTCTAATATTAAAATTGTTTGTTATCTGCTAAGTAAGTATCTAAAGAGCTTTTTATTTTATGTATAATATTTTATGAAACTTATTTGTATATTGTAAGGACGTTTTTTTATTACTTTTTGATCTTTTAAGTTTAGAATTAATTCTTTAATATTTTTAGTGTGTGATTTTGTAGTAAATTAAATTGATTTCAAAAAGAAACTATCGTGTTGTGGTTACCTTAAATTACTTGAAGTATTAAATTACATACAGTTGCTCTTATGTTTTTATAAATAAGTATAGTTATTATGTTGTTTGCGATATCAAGATAAATTATTTAGGGAAGATGTAAAAGGCATGGAAATATTTCCTGGTAACTTGTGATTACAGAGCGCACAAACCAAGATCATTAGAATAATAATTAACAGTTATAATTAACGAAATATAATTAACATTCAATGCGCATTCTCCAGATCCCGTACCTTACAGAACCTACTTTAATAATTAAATGTTGGTATAAAAATATGGTATTCGTTATCGAGCTTTACCTAAATTATTTTTGCAGCGCTTCCCTAATCTCAACAATATTGTATGTCAAAGATTCTTATCAAAAAGTAAAAGTAAATGTAATTTATATTTTAGTTATACGTCAATGGTCTCATGTGTCCAATTTTAGCGATTACTCATGCCGGTAATTTTATAAACAAAAATATCCTGTAATATTTAATACTGGATATTATACTGGATACTAGAGGGTAACAATGGACTTCCTTTTGTTAACCGACTTCAAAGAAAGGAGGAGGTTCTATGTTAAACTGTATGTATTTTTTTAACCATCTTAAAAAAAGAGGAGGTTCTATGTTCCTTTGGATCTATTTTTTTGATGTATGTTTACCGATATTTTCATAACATATATTGACCAATTTCAAAAAATAGTTTGTTTTGTATCAAACTAGCAACCCGCCCCGGCTTCGTACGGGTAGCAGAGACATCTTTAACAATCACCCCAGGTGCTTTATATCTTTTTTTATAACTTATTCAACCCAGTGCAGTAAGTTGCTAGACCAACTAAAATTTTTCCACCTTATGAAAATAAAGTGTTGGGCTTATTAAACTAAAGTTAATATAATCTAACGATCTGCAGTTGAGTAATTTACATTACAGTAAGTAATGTTCTAAATACCGTATTTAATCAGTACGTACGTACCTTACGCTAAAAATAAACACTTTTAATAAAAAGATAAACCGTCTTCAAAAAGCACTAAGAAAGGGCACTGAAAAGTGAAAAATAATCTATTTCAAACTTAATTGAAAATGCTAGTGCCTTTATAATGTTGTGGCGGTAAGACCCATCATGGAGGACTGGCTGGAGAGGCGACATGGATGCCTCTTTTACCGGCTGACGCAGGTGCTTGTGCTTAAAGTACCTGTGTCGCATAGGCCGAGAGCCAACGCCCGCGTGCCACCATTGTGGAGGCTGTCGCGAGGACACCGCATTCCATACTTTGGTGGAATGCCCCGCGTGGGGGAATCAACGCCGTGACCTCGTGACGGCTATCGGTGCAGGTTGCCTTTCGTTGGAGACCATGGTTTTGTCAATGGTCCACAGCGAGAGCGCATGGGATTCCGTCGCCTCATTCTGCGAGGAGGTGATGCACACCAAAGAGGCGGCGGAGAGGGAACGGGAGAGAATCAGTACCCTCCCATTCCGCAGGAGACGCACCGGGAGCGGAGAGCGCTTAACGATCTCCGGTCTCCATGTGCGCTGACCTAAGAGCAGCGGGTTCAGCCGATGTCTCGGCCGACGCAACCTATGTAGGAGGGGGGAAAGCCCCCTTACACTATTCGACGCCGCCTGACGTCCTAACAGGCAGGCGAAGTCTGTCGGGGGTTGAGTGGTAATCCTTCTAGGGCATACCTCAACTCCCGACTATAGGCTAAAGTTTCGTAAGCCGTGTGGTTTTAGTCGGTTCGTGTCCGACATCGTGCAATCGGTGAAGTGGGACCCGTGGGGGTATCCACAGGTAAAAAAAAAAAAAAAGTGGCTTTATAATGTTATCTATTATAATAAAAGTGTCACATTTATTGTAGTATTTGCAATTGAGTTTGAAATAGATTATTTTTCATTAGTGTTTTTGTTAGTAAACTGTGTTAGTATTTACAGTCTAATATTAAACGTGTGTGAGCTAACATCTATACACACATTCAAATAGATATTTGGCTGACTAGTAAAAATATTATAAATAATTAATACGGAAACTATATGTTGTGTATCTGTGCTGTCAATGAGGTGACACACATAGTTGTGTATTTAGAACTAATAATAATGTGCTAACATCGGCTTAATTTTTTTTAAAGTGTTTATTTTTCTCATCTCTTTATGAGCACGACGAGCTGTTGAAAAACGTTAAGTAATATATGTAAGCTGAAGATATACATGTGAAAAGTTTATTGGCAGCGGTAAGTGGATTACATTATTCATCATTGTATCGCAGTAGCATTATCGGATACAAATTTTAAGCTCCACTGATACGCAACAGTTTGATTTTGGTCTGTGAGTTTGAAAAAAATAAGGCAGTGATTGACTTTTATTTTGTTTTTTAAGTTGTGTTCAAGGATAAATAAGTGACTGAGCGGGGTTGTGTAAGTAAGAAGTCAGTATAAATAGATTTCAACTGCTACCAATTAGCGTAATGAACCTTTAATTCGCCTTTTCACGAATTTTATCAAACGATTCGATTGACAAACATTTCGTTTAAAGTCTATTTTATTAAACAAACAAAAAAAAAGATTATGAATTCGACGGATTTTTAATTAATACTTTTTAGGCGTAACTCGGGTTTTAAAACCTATGTACCTATGTGGTTTGTATATAGAAATACATGTAGGTATTTCAAGGGACACTCTTTATAAACTCCAAATCAACATTCTACCAAAAAAATACATTTGTGATTGTAATGATTGTAATATCTGAATTTAAGATATTAATTTGTTGTAAAATTTTATTCGTAAACAAGCATTCGGCTTGAATAATATTAAGGTGTTTACATTAGCCCATGTCCGCTTGCTGATGTCTTGAATGCTGCCAACCCTATAAAAAGAAAAAGGATAGTAATAATAATTACTATACAAGGCGTACACGAACAGAAAAGAGGCTATTTACTGAAACCTATACAACATATTCGGGGTAGGAAAATAATACATAGGAATACAGCTTTTAAAAACTGTAGGGTTCTGCTGTGCACTACCTTTCTTACATTACGTAGTAATTCGTCAACCATCCGCGTCGCTACAAACATGTACAGTGCAGACAAGTTTATTGTTACTACGTAAGTTATAGGTTGGCGCCTGGAATGGATGCGACAGAACTCCGTACTCCGTGTGTCAAAAATCGAGTACAACCGGCATAGTAATTATGAATAACTAGAGCTCGCCTGGCAGTTGAATTACGACTGTTTTAAATGTCTTGTTTTATTTTATTGCCGGGAAAACTTGACCTACAAATTATATTTTTTATAAATTTATGTTTTTGTGTACCGGTTTTTACAATTTTTTCACTTTGTAGCACATATTGTTTGAAAAATTTAGGGGTATTAAGAATATTTCACGTATTAATATTTTAATTAACTGATTGACTGACTGACTAACTTAATATTAAGGAATACTGTACATACAATTACCTTATAATTAAGTATTATAAACGAATTAAAAAAGTATATATACGGACTATTTACATGCATGAGTCATAAAATTCCTCCGCATCGTTGCATACTGGCAGTGTTCCCAGTGTTGCCAGCATTGCCACGTTAGTATTAATATTAAGTTAGTTCTATGAAATTGGCGTTTCATATGGAACAAGTAAAACTATTTTATATTTTTTTATGAAGTTTTAAATTTAATTAATCAAAGTATTTAAGTACCATTGTTTTGTATGCACTTTCACCATTTTATAGGTAGTTCATTAATTCTCTTGCTGAAAAAATTCTGAGAACGAGAATCAATGAAACCTTTGAAGGCGGTTTGTACTGCCTCATCGGAATTGAATTTTGACCATCTATTGTGCAGTGTGTAGTCTATCGTTGTCCTGGAGTAGCAATGGGCTAGACTCTAGAGCAATTGACTAGTCTCGGTTGTGTAACAGTTAGCTTTTCCAACATTTTTTCCAATTGTTAGGAATACATTTCTGCCGTCCTTGTCTGGCCAGACTGTAGGAAGCTGTAGTGAATAATACCAGCACTGGTTCATGAAACACTCACCAATAACTTTTTTTGAGTCAACTTTCGTCTGGGGAAAGATTTGGCCTGTTCTCCTAGGTTCAACCATTGTGGTGAGCGTTTCCGATTATTGTACAAGATCCATTTCTTATCACAAGTCGATTCAATATCCCCTCATTATTGTGACAGTTGAGAAATGTAACGCAGCACTCAAAGTGTGTTTCACTCAATTCATGCGGTACCCATTTTTCTAGCTTGTTCACTTTTCCAATTTGATTTAAGTGAATTAAAATTTAAATTAAAGTTTTAACACTTAAACTGAAACCGCTTCTACAATCCCTTTTAATTCTTCATTGTCAACTAGAGTGTCCGGCCGCCCCAGTTATCCTGGAGTACGAGGGAGTGGCTATACATCGGTCAAGTATATAATAATATCAAATATAATATGAACAACCCTAGAGGCTTCTGTGTTTCTGGAATAAGCTAAGCTGATTCAACTAATCAGCCTTATTTGAACTCATAATGGACCGCTTATGAGGCTAAATGCGGCAACATAGCCCTATACTGATACCAATAGGGTGTCCAGCCGTCCACAAGGTTTATTCTGTTGGTAAAAATTTCCAGAACGTAAAAGTTGGAACCAAAAACTTAACGCATTTTCTTTTATAGTAGCTTCACCATACAAATTATTAAGCCTTCGAGCTGTTTCGGCAGCGCTAGGGTCACGGCGAAAATCGTTTTCGTAAATAATAACGTGATATTTGAAATTTTCCATCTTGTGAACAAAACGATGTTAAAGAAAAATCAAATGGCGCGAAAACAAACGAATCATTAAATTCGAAACATAAATAAACAAGCCTAAATTTGAAATTAATTTGAATTTGGAGTTCCTAATCAAACGCCAGATATTTGAGATCGAAGTGGCCAGTTCGACAAAACGCCAAATTCATACGTGAAGGCCTAATATATAGATAGATCCTTACAAAAGTGTTTATTCTAATTACTACAAATTATGAATGAATTATGAACCGCCTTCACCTTATTCGTTGTTTTTTAAATTTCGCGACTTGTATGCGTATTACATATTAATTGCATTAAACTATGTTAGTTACGATATCTTTTTGTTTTTCGATGGTGGTCACGGGTATAAATGTTATGTCACTATTTACACATCTAATTTCTCCTCTTCTCCTAACTTCCATAGAAATTTGCACATAATTAAATAGCACCAATGATATTATTATCGCATTCGCAACAATACGAAAATTTGCGCTCAGCACCTGTTCACACAAATAATGCAGAACATCAATCTGATTGAAGCGGATTTGTAACGATAGCACAGGCTTAATTTTAAAAATGCATTGGTGCTGAGGCGTCGTTTGCGATCGTACTGTGCAAGCCTGCTCAGACGGACCGGTATGTTACCTATCTACTTTATTGTAATCTTTACTAACTTATTGTTTCATATTTGGTACTTTTCTGTCGATTCTTGTTAGTAAATCCTTGAAGTACAAGCTTTCTGAACTAGAAAATAACTTTTGTGAATGATATTTATAATGACTAACGTTACAGGTGCTTGGAACACGTCATAAGGCCTCCATAGGGAAGCCCTATTCGGTTCGAAACTATTCAAGCTTGCCCGATGTACAAATGCGAATTCAAATACTGTACTGTATAGCTTCAGCGAATATTTAAGATAGTTTTGGAAAATCTTCAAAATACCTTCTTTTTTTAACTAAAGTAATGTGGATATTTTATTTTAGGTAACTTGGTTTCATTTTGAGTAATCACTACATATTATTAAGCAAAGTCCCCCGCCGCGTCTGTCTGTCTGTTCACGATAAACTGAAAAATTACTGAACGGATTTTCATGCGGTTTTCACTAATGGACAGAGTGATTCATGAGGCAGGTTTAGGTGTATAATTTGTTAAGATTTTATGTACTCGTAAATTGATTGAAATATGTTGATGATTGTTGAAGATGTCTCTGCTATCCGTGCGAAGCCGGGGCGGATTGCTAGTTTGCAATAAGAAGTTAAGATGTATCATTTGAATATCGTGTAATTTGATTACTTTAATAATATTAACTGACTAATGATATTTACTATCTAATTCTAATTGGAATTGTAATAAAATTAAACAGAAATATCAGAAGTGGTTTGTATGAGACGAGTTTAAATGGTTCAGATCGCACGTCTGCAATATAAGGCGAATAAATGACCTTTCGATAAAATGAGGAAAGAATTTATAGGTACGTAGGAAAATGCATGTTCACTAAGCTTTCTATCGAATGGAACGCTTACGTTTAGATGCTTCTTACTTTGTAAGAAGAGTATTTACGACTAGCTTCTGGGTTTGCCCTACTAAATTTTCCGGATTTACCTCTACATGGTTCAGTTTGAGTAGCTTTGCATATATTTTGCTTAGACTACGTTGTTCACACCAACAATACGGTGATAGGAACGATTTCTGCATTCTGCTGGCATTTATACGTGGTAGGTGATACTTTTCACATAGGCTTAACATCTTTCACACAATAAAGCCTTCTGTTATGGGACGAGATAGAGAGTCAAAAACTTTTCCATCATACTTGTATTAAGTTTCAGTATCAAAAGCTAAAATCAATATTTATGCTGGGATCAGATTAAACCATTATATTTATCCCGAGATAGAAAGTTATGTCATTAACTTATATCTCAAGTTGAATCTGTGGATAATGGACCTTTTATCAAATAAATGTATTAGATTAGAAGTAAAGGTCACGCACATTTCAAATATTAAGTACTTATTTGTATGTTTTCTAAGAGTTCGCAAACCGTTGCTTTGGTTAAAATAGAACTGTGCCTTGGTGCGAAGATTTATGACTCCTAAGTAGTAAGAATTAAAAATTTTTTGGACTGATTGTAGAGCATTAGCTGGTATTTCATATATGAGGTGTGTAAAGTATTACGTATTTAAATTAAATTAAAGCGGCGGTAGCGTAATGGCTAAGGCGTCGGATTTGCGATCAAGTGGTTGCGGGTTCGAATCCCACCCAGTGCACTACCGGCGTGAACCCACTCTTAACACAAGCGTTAAGTTTAGCTGGAGGGGTTAACAAGAACACTGGTAATGTGTGACCCACGTTACTAGTATTTCTTTAAAAAAAAAGTTTTTTGTCTTTACAAAAAAAAATATATCGTTTTTGATAATTACGCTCTCACTCCAGTCTAAAGTCCAAAGTTTTCCTGATGTCTTTTCAGATAGAGGAAAAATAGGAAATTTAAAACTTTACCTAGTGCTAATGGTAAGAACAGCTTTTTGAAGTATGAATAAGAAATAAAACCAGATGCAACGACTTACTGACTAACTAACTTATCATTATTTTCGTGTGTTTAACCGTCTGTGAGTTCATCGAGGTGCATATTGATATCGATCTTTCCAGGATACAGTTGTTGAGCCCTTTATTGAAATGTCGACGCTGCCTGATAGATAAATTAACACCGACGGCAACATTGTTGCGGTTTTGTACGGAATGTGGTGATGTTAGTTTGGACAATTTGTATTTGACATTACACAACTAAATATTTTGTACTAAGTAAGTAAATATACAGTGGGGTGTGTTAGCAACAAGTTCACCGCTATTGTAATAAACTATCAAATTCACTAAATAACAGTAACTGCCATGTTGTTCGTACCTCAATCAGCACTCAAGTGATCGTTATCAACTTATAAGGCATGCCTAGCCTTTTTGTCACCCCACTGTTGTCAGGCCGACCAATGGCGTAACGCTACCGATATAACTAATTTTAATACTGTCTAATAATTTTATTAAGTAGTGAACTGTTTTATCATTTATTATAGTTTGCCCGTATTTTTAATAAAATAAATACGAGTTTTTGATGTGGTGACAACAGGTAAAGTGAGATGTTTTATAATACACGTTGAATTACTAAAGAAACTAACAACTACCAGACTCTTTTCGTGTCATTTTGCACATCTTTGTGTATGTGCAACCGCATGCAATTATATTGTTGGAACTAACTCGCATCCTACGAGCGTGTTATAAGATTTTTTGAGTATATGTATCACTCGAAAAATCTTACAACGCCCTTATTCTTACATAATAATAATACATTCAGGATGCTGTTAAGGCTATTACGCTTATGGAACGTTGAACGTTCGCTGATGCGCGTGTAGACTGTTTGTACACTACAATGGATAGAAGGTGTGGTGCAGTCTTTACGGGTAGGGTGCGGGTTAGTTCCAACAATATGATTATTAGATTAGATTGTGGGATACATCGGTAAGTTAAGTAAATACATTAAGGGTTATACGTATGTATATGTATTCTTAAAACAATATCTAAGTCTAGTCTTGTTACCGTACCGTTCTCTACTATTAAGAGATATACTACTACTACTATTTTTTTTTATGGTATAAGGGGCAAACGAGCAGACGGGTCACCTGTAAATTCCACCAAAAATCTGCAACTCAAGAGTCACAAGTGCGATGCCGGCCTTTAAGGTGGGAATCGAGGAAGAGGGGAATAGGGGACCAGGAGGGGAGAGGAAAGGGTAGGGCCTCCGGTAAGCTCACCCACTCGGCGAAAAGCAATACAAGCATTACTTCACTGCCGGTTTTCTGTGAGGCCGTGATATCGCTCCCGTCGAGCCGGCTCATAGTGCCGAAGCACGTCTCTCCCCCGCTTCAACTTAAACTATAATTAACGTAACGACATCTGCAAACAATACTTAAAACTCATTAATCTAATCCAACAGAGCTTTTAGTTGAAAAAAAGTCAATAGATGAAGTCCTATCCATCTACCTCTCAGCAAAAGCTATGTCTTTATAGAGACGAATAACTGAAACTAGTTTGGGTTATCTTTGGTAAGTTATTTTCTAAATAATGACATTACATAGATGTACATGTATATATTCTAGCAAACTTACAAACTACCCACTAACTGGTGATAGATTGCTGTAACCATATCAACGAGATAGTGACCTTTTCTCTCAGAATATAACTATTTCAAATAGGAACTATGTACGTTACGATAAAAGCTTAAGCCATGGACTGGATTGTTAAAGGAAAGAATTCAACTTCAAATAGGTTTGTGTTTGTAATTCAAGAGCAACTATCCTTTTTAAAGCATTGTTTAAAACGCACTTTAAAAATACAATCGAAAATTTCAAACAGTAAGTAAACATATCACACTAGGAAACATAACTTACTACGAGAAATGAATGAATGAATTAATTATATTTTTTTTAGAAAAGTAAGTACACTATTGTATTGGGTCTGTCTGTAATAATAGTGTTTGTAGTAAAATAACTAAATAAATAGAGTACAATACATACATCCATATGTAACAATCACTTAATATAGTCTGATATTAATGGCCCTACGGTAGCATAGAGCAATTTACAGTAGTGACAATCATTATGCGCTTCTTGTATTTATTTGTTAGGAACAAAAGTAAATCCCAAAAAAGTAACAAAGAATCTGAAGGTAGTTTTTCCCAAACCTCAAATGTCTTGTAATTTTGGAGTTGTGGCAAGGTCGCTATAATAGTATTCACCTACATAATTATGTTCGTCAAATGACGTTTTTATCTTTTGAGTACAAAAATACAAAAGATAGAATAAATTAAACATTCTGTACGGTACGGTAGTAGTAGCTATTTAATACCCTAACATATCTTTAAATATGGCTTATATGTATATATCTTTGTCAAAGAACTTCTAGAGGAGCTTTTAATGTAATATCCTCTAACTTATATAAGGTATTTTACCCGCTTGAAGGATCTAACTTAAGTGTAAAAACTTCTTATTTATGTTCACAAGGTCTACTTCAGCATTTACATTTTATTTATATTGAACTAATAAGTAACACGCCGAGTGACCATACCGATTATCTTAATTTAGATATACCAAACAAAATTTATGGACTGTGCTTAAACTTGATTAGAAATACTGGCTGCATATATATTTTCTAGTACATTCTGAATGTGTTGTGGATTAGTTGGAAAACAGTGATTTATTTGGCTGACAATATTTGCTCCGATCTTTTATATTGACTATTGGTAAAAGTCTGGACAATGTATTGGTTTTTCGATACCAATATTTGCAATATGTTCGGAATATTTTTATACCAATTAATTGCGGTATTTGAAATACATGGGCACATACTCGTAAGTTTTCTGTAAAATAACTAACAAACATTTATTATGTGTGATGGTGATGAGTGTGAGGAGTAGAGATAAATTTTCTGTATAACTAACGTGGTAAATAAGAATACGGTCCATTTGATGAGTAGCTGTCACCTTAATTCATTTACCATAACGACTGTAGAAGTTACTTACACTATGGTAGATAATATTGTTATGGAATTTGTTGACGTGTTAGGTTCGTGTTTCTCAATACTTTTTAGCTTAAATTTTTTTATGTCAAGTAAATAAGTAGGTAGGAAAACATACTGCATCATGGAACGTTTTGTCACTTTAAAATCAGTTGACTCATCAACTCCCATTTCTACGGCTCTTGCAAACACTGACTCTACTCAATTTCCAAAAACTCAACTAAAAAATAATTCCTTCATCAGACTAATAGACGCAGACAGAGGATGCATCCTTTCATTATCGAAACACCAAAAAGTCTAACGAAACGTTTTGAAACCTCGTTTTTGGTTTGAGTCACCAAAGCCATACAAATCCTGTAAGAGTAGAGTGAATAGGTTTCTCTTGGATAGGTGTGTACCATCTTCGTCTCTCTCGTCTCCGTCCTTCCATTACTCACCACCTATTCCATTATTCTATAAAAAAAACGTGAAAGGTTGTCAACTAATGAAATCAACTTCGCTCCTTATCACACCGAGAGACAAGGATGTAACAAATAGCTTAAAGAGCGAATGCATCAAGGACTTATCTAATCATTATCATCGTTGGGATATTTTTAATAAATTTAAACGTAAACGTCACATAGTCATCATAACTTTAATTTTACTTAAACATTTTTACTGAAACATTTTTCTACTCAAAGATCTCGAAATATCAATTTACATAAATAGGTTAGCCATTATCCGTGAAGATTTTATCCGTTGAAAATTATCTGCCTATAACCACAAGAAGATGCGTCCCAAAAACCGAATCTCTGTAATATACGGCTGTTTGAATAGCGATGGGCATCAGTACAATTTTCTCTATGGGCAATCGGATTAGCATCAAGTTGCCATTACAAGGCCGCTTCAGTGCGCTCCGATAAAAATTATGTCCAATTTCAAGTCAGAAATTAAATTTTTTATTTACACACTTTATCTAATTTATATGGCTCGCGAACGTGAGCTGTATTCGAAAGATCAAATGCTGTTGAACTATTTTTATTTTGATTCTGTGTAATTGTGTGTCTTTAGATATAAATATGTAGAATTTGTTTATATTAACAACTTTAATTAAACAGACATATATTGTTTAGACTATACTAGCAATGTATGTACATATATTGTTATTCTAATCAGTAGATCAAAAGGTATACAATTGATGAATTAAGTTGATAAATTGTATATAATATGACCTATGATAGAGACTACCATGGATGAAGCTATTAGTAAAATTAGCGACTTGGCAAACGTGTCGCTGATCGCAAACTCTGCTAAAGGCTCCTCTGCTTCAGAGAGTCTTCGTGTTTATGAAGAAAAACTTTTTTTGCTTATTGATGCACAATATTTACTACAACAATATTTTAATGACCTCTAGAACTGTGTACGAGTATTGGTATACGCAGTCTTGTAATTTACACTGTAGCAGTTTCAGAAAGTCAGAAAGAGTATTTTTGGGTCTGATTTAGATAGAGAGACCTTGCCTGAAATTAAATTACTAGATGCAAATAAATTAGATACGGGATAAGGATACAAATAAATAACGACGTGTCTTCAATATACACTATGAGGAAAAATTATTATTGTATTTAGTTGAATTTGATACGGATTCAGTACAGCTAGATAAGCGGAATGAAGTTGACTCTAAGCCTTTGGGTACGGAATCATTTTCTATTCAAAAATAAGTATTTACATATCATATTTTGTATGATTTCATATTTTTACAAGTTGGAAGGTAAAGTTAGACAGATTTACCGTTTTTTTAATTAATACCTCAGAAGTGATTAGACGAAGAAATAGCCAAAATAGCATGTTACAAACATGCTATTTTGGCTATTTCTGTTACACTATATTAAAAGATATTTTTTCTGTTTGAGATCGTAACTATATCCAAAGCAAAATATATATTTGTGTAGTTTTCTGAATCAATTGAACTGTTCCAAATGTCAACTTTTCGTTCTCTTTCATTTATATCCGTGACCGAGCCTTTGTGTGATTAAGCCTCACGATTGTATTTTATTCTGGGATATGAAATCAATATATACTATATTATAGTCAGGGATATATCTCTTAAACGAATATGTGAAACCATGTTCTGCAAACGATATTATAAATATCTAACTTGATCCTATTTTCATCATTGTTAAGGGAGTTTAAGTGTAGTATTGATTTTGCATTAGGGATGAAGTATCACTGGCAAAGAGACTGAAGAGTCCCTACATAGTAAAAAGATTGGTCTTTAACAATCAGAAGCGAATAGCTCTTTATGAGGTCCCGTAAACTGGGATCTGATACATAAACAAATCGTGTGATAGATATCTACACAGTAAAAACCTTATCTTTACCGTCGCATGCCACCATACGAACAAATCCGGGATATTTGTAGCATACAAATATCCTAAAAGTCCGTCCGTGTCATAAAAGTCACATCTTTGTGAATAACGAGATAAGTTACAAAAAAGTTGTTTGCCCCCGCTTTTATGCTCCGCTACACTTTACCATAATATTTTATGGTGATTTTATTTGAACCAACGTGAATATGAACGTTTGAAGTAAAAGTCAGATAATGTTCTCACTGCTTTTTACTTACCGATTCTAATTCTTGGGCTATAGGAAATGATTAATGGTACAACATAACATAAAAAATAATGGAGTCTAGAGTCTAGTCTAGTATTTTATTTTCTTTGCAAAGTAATCATAGATTATATTAACATTGAAAAGATTGCTTTAAAATTAAAAAAAAACAACAGCAACTTTAATAAAACAAAACTGCCACAGAAGCGGCGGTAGCGTAATGGCCAAGGCGTCGGACTTGCGATCAAGTGGTCGCGAACCCCACCCGGTGCACTACCGTCGTGAACCCACTCCTAATACAAGCGTTAAGCTTAGCTGGAGGGGTTAACGAGATTACTAGTAATGTGTGACCCACGTTACTAGTAATCTTTTAATAAAGAAAAGAAAAAAAAACATTAAGATTGTTACTCTGTCGTGTCAAGGCAAAATACTGTAATCTAAAATACAGTGTTTTGGCCTTATAACGTTAATTTTGCTCTACATGAAGTCTAATATGTCATAAAACCTTTCTTTTTGGTGTACAATGCTTATCGGCCAAGATATTAGAAGTTGAAATAGCCTGTATTAAAAAAAAAATCTTTTTGTCAAGACATTAAACTGCAACTACGTGTACAGTGTCTTAGCTTGACAGCGCCGCGAGTTTATAGTATATGTATGGTTGAAACCACATTCAAAATATCTTTAAAATGGTATCAAATTTCATTTAATATGTCCATTTCTACTATTTTGAGAGCCCAAAAACTGTTTAAGCTTGTGCCGTTTTCTCACAATAAACATTTTCATAATACAGTGTTTTGCTTTTTCACGACAGTACTGCTGCATGGTACAGAATAATAATATATTGATGCTCACCTACGTAGTTTGAAGGCGAGGGAAGCCAGGCTTATGAACGTATTAACGTAGTAACATATTGCGTGTTATAAGATATCTCCATTCAGAGGACTGGACCTATCATTTCAGAATTTAAATAGACATTAGCGCAAACTACATTTGTCAAACTTCTTTCAAAATATCAGGGCTTCGTTACTGGAACAAGCAAAAAGGAAGAGTGTTATTGAGATGCACCTCGTATCTGTAATGTTTGATCTTGCACTTTGTTAATCGGAATTACGAATCGAATGTGACAGGAAATTGTTGACTCTAAACTGACTAAATAAATAAATAAATGACTAAGGGGATTACAGGGAAGTGACTACGTTTAACTGAAACTTTTACTACGGAATCTCCAAAGATTCTTCGGAGCCGTGAGTGAAGGGTAGTTTATAATAGTACTCGTAGCTTGGCCCTTGCAGATCTAGATTCTCATTTTAGAGCACGTAGGTACGTGTTAATCCTGAATACAATCTGTTCGCTAGTTAAATTTCAGCTCAATCTGTTACAGGTAGAATGCGATTAATTAAGAAACAAGTGTAAACGTTCTCAGAGCTTCAGTCTATTATTTCACAAATATTACATTACATATTTTGGTTTGCCGACGTTTCGATCGAATTTCACCGATCAATGGTCATGGGTGTACTCGTCCATAAATCTTATTGCGATTAAATCCCAAGTTACACATCTAATACGTATAAAAGTCACGAAAGATGAATAATAATTTTATTGTTTTGTACAGTAGACCTAGAATTGACAACATTTATGAGAACAATTGGGGTTTAAGGATTGAATATATGAGATGACAGAGATGTTAAACAGTACGATAGGCGTCGCATTATCATTAAGCTTGGTTAAAATGTACGTGACGAAGTGGGAGAAAGGGATAGACTCTGTAATGAGCAGGTAGAAGCTACTGCTCACGCTCTCGTTGAGGCTTGTACCTTTTTAACATTAAAGGGCCTTTATTTGTGGACTATAATAAAAAAAAAACTATCTAAAACAGATTTAAAAAAACTTTAAAAAAATATTTACTAAGTCAAGTTTGACAATAATTCGTAAGTCTTAATTGTAATTATTCATTACTGCTCATTCGTTACTGTAACTTAACGCACCTCAGTTCAGCATCAATTATATTATTGTAAGATTCGTTGTTATGTTTAAAGAGAGAAGTCGACGAATCAATGAAACATGATATTGGAAGTCAGTCAGAATTATAACGATGTTGATAAATTTAATACGATGCCTGAGGTTCTATAATTTTTTCGTAGCTTTACAGATTATTTTTTTATATTATAGGGTAGATTTCTGAGGTTCTATGATTCTCTAAAATTTAATGGATAATTTTCAATTTGTGTTCACATTGACTCGTCGCTGTATGGAACATATATGTACTATGTTATTTAAGTTGAAATATCGACCCACGACATGTCGCGATGCCTTCAAGTCTTGTAGAACTAATCACTGTTTACAAGAGTTTCAAAGCAAACTTTGTTTACATGACGTATTACAGACAGTAAATAAAGCTGAGAACTAATAACCAGCTGCTTGTATACGTCAGTAAGCGACATGAATACTATGTATTTAGATTGTAACAAACATTTTGTTAATGCTAAATTTTTTTGGAAAATTATTCGCTTTAGGGTATTAAAATTGCGTTTTTAATCTTAACTTAATTATTGAAAAATGGGACTGATAATGGGAAAACAATAGTAGACAAAATATTCAATAATAAAATTTAATTTCAATTTGCGTATTAGAGTACGGAATACATAATTAAAACAATCATTTAGATGATAGACGCATATTAAAAACTAAGAGCAATATTTATTTAAATCATTGAATCGTTGTCAACGTCAATTATTCTATCAATAACTTCATCTTCGCCTCGAGTCTCACAGTTTATAAATGTAATTAACATTTATAAAAGTTTCACTTAAAAAAAAACGTATTTTTACATAATATACGCCCTCTGGTTTGACGTCTGCGATACTCACTGAGTACTGCGCTAATGGCCGCTCATAAATGTTTGAATTTCGAATGCTGTAATGCGACATGCGATAGATGGACGAAAAATTTTGGGGCAATAGAATAAAAGTTTCACTTTAATAATAATAAGGCAATAGAAATGCTGTTACCGGGGTTTGATTTGTATTAGGCGTTAATATAAGTACAGACATACACTCACGACTGAATCTCCGAAGGGGTAGGCATAAGTATTAAACACCCGCATTTTGCCAACTATAATTTAGTCTCGCTCACGTAATAGGGGGTAAACCTATTGCCGTCAACTGGGCACTTTGGGATTTAAAGATGGGACTGGGAAAGATGGGATGGAATTAAAACAATAAAAATAATCAATACTATGGTGTCAAAATGAAAATAAATGATTTACGGCTTCTGTCTATCATCTTTTTAATGTATACAAATTCATACAGTTTAACCTTGATATCAAAAACAATAGAAGTATAACTGATTCACAAGCATGCTTGGCTATTGTTTGATAATCTTACTAATATTATAAAGACAATTAGTCCATTGAAATGTTACATTTTTTAGGCCTTACCTTGCGTTTTTCAGAGGACGCAATTTTATTTTTTTGATGTGTAGGGGGGGTCAGTGTAAAGCTAAAACCAAGGTCGCCACCCTTGTTCCACGGCCGCCATCTTGAAAATAGGGGTTGAAATGGTTTTTACGATATATCTCTTAAACTATTTATCTGATAAAAAAAATTTGTTAACATTTTTTGTTGCAAATTAAATTTTCTATAACTTTGGTCCAATATCTTTTTGTCGTAGAACTATAAATAAAAAGTTATAAGCGAAAATGTTCAGAAATTCGAGAAAAAAATCTATATTTTTCGATATAACTTTTTTTTATCATTTTACGAAAAAATGATATCAGTCCATTTTTGTAGATCATTTTTTAGGAACAACTTTTATAAGCAACATTTTTTCATTAAGTCAATAGCTAAGGTTCTACAGCGCTCCGAAGTGAGTATTATTTTTCAGTACTCTTAATGATACATATATTATACGTGTGTACTAATAATGTGTCATCATCAGTTGTTTTTTTTTTAATTTTGTTATTATAATTTTTTTAATTAATAATTTTGCAATATTATTAATAATTAATTATTGCCTCTTTTCCACTCCATTACAGAATTTTACAATTATTGATTTTTAAAATAATTTTTAGATTTCACCAAAACTTGCACACGAACGAAGTCGCGGTCAACAAGTAGAAAACTATATTTGATGCCTATAATTGCTTTTTTTATGGTTTAGGGGCAAACGAGCAGACGGGTCACCTGATGGTAAATGACTACCGCCGCCCATGGGCACCTGCAACTCAAGACTCACAAGTGCGTTGCCGGCCTTTAAGGTGGAAGGGTCCGGTAACCTCACTTACTCAGCGAAAAGCAATGTTAGCATTGCTTCACTGCCGGTTTTCTGTGAGGCCTTGGTATCACTCCGGTCGAGCCGGTCCACACATGCCGAAGCATGGCTCTTCCATGAGTAAAGCTTGCTTACCAAAGTTCTCGACTTCTCATATAAAATGAAGACAGTTTTGTTTACACAGTTTGCTTTATAAATTCTACTTTTTCATTTAAATGAAATAGGTAATCAATTTGTGGTTACTTTGCATCTATGGTTTCCATTAATCTCATTATGGGTACGTATCCGAAATAATTTAATCGATTCTTCATTTACCATAAAACGTAAATGTACTTGTGTCACGTGTCTGTTATGTATTGAAAATGAACAGCACTAACACCCGTATTCATAGACCTTACTAGTCTCTCGGTTTCTACGCATATGGAGAGTAAATACTATTTTATGAGTGGAATTTACTGACCACAGGGTCAGTATAGTCGTACCGTTTGTTGTTCGCTAGTAAATTTACAGTGACATGTAAGTGAATACACGAATACGGGTATGAAAACGTGTCGTTAATAAATAAATTGATAGGTGAAAACTACAAAATAAGCATGTAACTAGGGTTGCCACCTTTTTTTTTGGGAAAAATATACGTAGTATTTTTTTGAAACTTGCAAAAAATATGGTACTTTTAGAAAATTCTGGAAGAAAAATAGTACCTAAACATTTATCGTTCCTACCTTTAACCAGAGCCTTCTCCGTCGTTATTATACATTTTGTCAAACCGGATGGTTATTGTTTTTCTTATTGTTTTTTTAAAAAGATAACTCCCGCAAATTAGGATTATTCCTGAGTCGCGGGGAGCTTCACAAACATTCAAACAACGGACACAAAGGACACCCAGACTCGGGACAAGTATTTGTGGATCACACAAATTGTCCCGTGTGGGATTCGAACCCACAACACTCGGCGAGGTGACCACTTATGCCATTGCGCCATCCGTGCAGTAAAAAGTTATTTTTCCATTCTTCAGGGTCATTTTTTTTTCTGGATGGTAGGTACTCTATGTCCTTTTCTGTACCATTGACAACGTGTAACCAACACTTCATAATGATCTATGAATAATCAGATCGGTTGAGTAATTAAGGCGTGAAAGCGTTACAAACAGTTTCAGTGAGTTCCAGTTTCAGTTAAATTGGCGACAGTTGAGTTAGCAATAAAAATATAGTAATTTTCGCACTATATTATTGTTCTATAATATTTAGTACAAACCCTAAAAATATAGTGCGATACTATATATTACTGTTATAATTAAATTAGTGTTTTAAATTGAAATACGCCAGAGTAAAACTCATTAAACTTGTTAACTAGATATTAGTCATAAACAAGTTCGTCTAATGCACAACGTACTTCATCCCGAGGTACGGTATTTACCAACTAATAAGAACGGAGGTTACCCATCGTTTTGAAAGGTCGTCTTTCCCTAAACATCACTTTGGCCGTAACCAATCAAGACCCCTTCCATTCAGCCGAAATGTCTGGAAATGAAAGGTAGGTATTGTTCTTTCAGCATAAAGGTAAGGGAAATGAAAACACAGTAACTCCAGTTACTGTGTAATTGTAGTTACTGTGTTTTCATTTACGACGGCAGATTTATAAGGGTGAATAAAAAAAATAAAGATTAGTTGATAATATGATCTTTTTGGCATTTAATTTCCTTACCCAAAATTTTCTTGCATTTAAATTAGTCGAATTTAATTTCAGGTGTATATTTTTTGCATTACGAAAACCTTTTTCTTTTATGTATTCAAAAACAAATATTGTTAACAACTATAAAATACTGTTCTTAGTGTTATTTTATTACTATTATATTCTTCCCTCAAAGGTTCTAAGAAGAGCTTAATTACAGAACAAAAAAACTGCAAGCCCGGAACTTCAAGTACTACGAACGGACCAACTATTTGTGTTTGCAATGACAACACTGCCTGAATACAGAGAGAAATATTACACTATGCGTAATCAGTACCACGGATGCCGTTGTCCGGTGATATGTGTAACGTAAACATATTACAGCAGAAACAATAGCTTAGAAGTAAGGCATAGTTACCAAACATTCTATTGTCACACATGTTGGCAGTTCGGTAGATTGTAAACAAATGAAGAGGCTATAAACAATAGCTACGATGCACTTCTAGACATAATATGTCATCAAACAGACAATATAAGGAAGATTATTCATTTCAGTACCGCATTACTTCTCAATTATCCGCCAATGCAAGACGTGAGGTGTTCTTCAGCACAATAAGTGTAAAAGTGTATTTCTTGATCCACTTGGAGCAGTGAGATTTTCTACTGTGTTAAATTCTATTGCTAAATTTAAGGTGAAGTGATTTAATATTAATGTTTTAAGGATATAAATCTGGTAACATAAAATTTCCTTAAGTTTGAGGTTTAATACAAATAATAATAATCCAATTTAATTACGCAAGGAAGTATTTGCCTGTGACGTGTTGTATTTTGTGTGTAATAATCAATTTTATTGTAACAAAGAGCTAATAACATTTAACAAGTAGAATTTCCAAATGTGTAATGGTGTAATGGTCGAATAAGTAAAATTATCTATTATTTGATTTACCTCGACGAGTTCACGGGAAAATTTTATGAAACTTTTGTTCTATTCTGGGATAATTTCCAGCTAATCTATGAAACTAACATTTTATTTACATTTTATAGTAAAAATAACCACATTTGCAAACAATAGATGTGCCTTTACAAAAACTTAAAAATTATCAATATTCGCTAGGTATAAATGTCCACTTATGAATTGAGTTTTCGATCCGAATCTATTGAGGAACATAATGAGACTAGACTTAGCTTTTAATTAAAATTCAAATATAAAGAAAGAAAATGCAATCGTTGTCTATTTCTTGTTTATTAAAATGGTATAGTAGGGCTATTTTAATCGCGAGTAGAATTATGGAAAGAACATTTTAACAGCATCCAGGTCGGCTTAAAAATATGATAAATAAGAGTATTTTGATCCTTAATATTTTAAATTCTTAAGGAGAGGGCAGAAAAGTTCTTGGTGTTATTTTCACGATAAAAGCATTATCATTAACAACACACAACAGTGAAAGTATAATTTTCTACACTACAAAGATACTTTTAAAACTTTCTTACGTTGAAGTTTAACAATTTGACACGTGTAACAATTCTCAGTTATGACGCACTAGGATCACTCGAAAACATTTCAGCAGGGAGGCGAGGCGAGGCAGCGAGGCGACGACAGTGAGCAACATTGCGCGTTTTGTAAAACTCCACACTTTAACGAAGCTTGTTAGCGTACTTTAGTAAGAAGATTGTCTGCTGCAGTGAAGACACTTCAAACGAGGGCCGCGCAAATGGAACTAATGAGTTCCCTGTTGTTGTTCGCTCTTGTAGTGTACTTCCCACAAGCATTGGGTGAGTTTACGTTCGATCTCGAGAATGCTTTATTGCCACCTTCGGGATCAAGCTTTGTACCACACGGATAGGTGCATCCATTTGAATGTATTTATTTATGCAGGCTATACACGTAGTTAAGTTGCAATAAATGGTTGTCTTGTATTCTAATATGTGAAATAGTAATAGTTCAAAGCATTATTAAGTGTTTTGAATAGGAATATTATTGGTGTACTTCATAAAACTTTCTAAAATTAAGAAATAAAATCCATTCGTTATTTCGTTCAATATATATGTATGTAAGTAAGACACAGCGATAATATAAACATTTGGCATAAGTGCAGATATTAGATAAGGAAACTAAACATGCTACATAATGCACACACAACACAATAATGTATCTTTCAACTCACAAAATTCGCACTTTTACTTTTTAATATTAGTATAGACAGGTATGAGTTTACTTGTCTTCTTATTAAGAGAGGTATTTAGTCCAACTTTGTACGCAAACCAGTATACCAATAGTAAGATGATATCAATTTCTCCAATTCTGATAATGTAGAAATAGGTTCTTTAAGTCATTGCATATTTTTTTATATTTTTTATTCCATATTCTAAAATAATAAAAATATAGATGTTTTGGAAACATGAAATTGAATTAATTTAATAATATTTTTTCTTTTGTTACTCAACCAGGAAATAATTTGCCTGATTCAAGAGTAAACATTAAAGTAAACGATACAAAAGTATCTAACCAACATCTTCAACATAAGAAGCTACAACATAACCTTCATGATTCACCTGTAATGAACGCAACTTCTGAACTTCAATCGGTTTTTAATGACGCACGGTGTAAAAAATGTATAGATTGCATGGGCCGCGCTGTACATAAATATAAAGCACATGCTGAATTGAGAAAGAAAACAGTTAATACTGAATTACGAGAAGAATTATTGCTAAACAAACTTGAATCTAAGAACCGTATCAAAAGAGAAGATGTTATAACGATGACGAGTACTTCTGCCTTACCTAAAAAGAATAAATCAAAAAAGAAGCCCACCAAATCCGTCACCGTAACAAAATATAATATTGATGGTGAAGTTTATGGCTTAAAAGTAAAAGAGACTAAAGCGCATACTGTTGACCAAAATGACAATGAATCTTCAATGTGTCGTATATACAGTGTAAAGAAATCCTACGATTGCGATACACCCGAGAGTGAATCATTTTTAGCTTCCAAGAGGAAAGTAAATAAGAAAAACAAGAAGGAAAAAGAAAAGTCAACCACTTTAAGCACAACATCGCAGGCATACTTTAGTTCACCATCTTATAGGAAACGACATATTGATCCATCAGAAATGCCAGAGAATATCGAGTTATCCATTGAAGACGTATACTAAAATTTTAAAGAAATTTACTTTATTAGCTAGTTTTATTCGATTTATTTTGTGTACTTTATGTTTTTTTATTAAAAATAAGTTTTTGTATTTCGTCTTTTTTTCATCCTATGTATGTAATGTGTGTAGAGTTGAAAAGAGAAAAACTGCTGATAATAGTACAAAAAGCGAAAAGATAAAATTTAAAGACTGAGCGCTATGAGTTGCTTTAAATATTGCAGGTATTTTTGTTATTATAAAAAATATTGGTTAAATAACATAAGGTCAGCCGTCTACCAAATTAACAGGTGGTTATTTGTATTGAAAGAATTACACTGGTTCTAATTCACCCTGTACAAATGTATTGTCAGATTTCCTTTTATTAATATATATATATATATATATTTTTTATAATATATTACTAGTAATGTGGGTCACACATTACTAGTAATATCGTTAACCCCTCCAGCTAAGCTTAACGCTTGTGTTAGAAGTGGGTTCACGACGGTAGTGCACTGGGTGAGGTTCGAACCCGCAACCACTTGATCGCAAGTCCGACGCCTTAGCCATTACGCTACTGACGCTTCCAATATAAATCAAAGTCAGAGCAGGCAGACGATCAGGTAGCAAGGGGAAAGGAAATTTCACAATACCTAGAGTATCGAGTATGAATATGCACAAAACGGTTTTAATAAGGTTTGTCATTGGCTCTTCACAAACTCTTTAACTCTTAATTCCGATAAAACGTATTACATAACCTTTACTCTGAAAAATTGTGCCTTACCCCAACACAATATAATAGCGCATACTTGCACACCGATGACTAACTCAACATGCAGCTGTCCATCCATTAATAAAACAAAATTTATAAACTACCTAGGCATAACCATTGACGAACATATAAATTTTGCACAACATATTAGTAATGTTGCCAAGAGAGTCCGTAAACTTGCTTACATATTTAAACAGCTTAGACATGTAGCAGATTCCAAAGTTAGAAAAAGTGAGAACTGTCTATATGGCACTCTGTCAAACGGTCCTTGCCTACTGTATTTCTTCCTGGGGAGGAGCAGCTAAAACTTATCTATTAGAATTGGAGAGAGCTCAACGACTTATACTGAAAATCAGCTTGAAAAACAGCTCGAACCGAGACTTTTTTCTACTTCAGAACTGTACATGCTTGCCGAAGTTCTGACGGTTAGACAACTGTATATCCTCGCTGTTGTTTTAAGACAACATAGTCTTATACAATTTGACCCCAACAACCCAACACTGATAAGAAGACGAGAACACCAAGTATGTCTAACAAAGCCTTCAAAAACTGCTTCTAGTGATAAATTCTTCTTATTCCAAGGACCACGATTATATAATCTAGCAAACAAATTACATAACATATACCCGGACAAGAAAATTGAGTGTAAGAAAAAGGTTTTGAAATGGCTACTTACACTTAAATATGAAGAAACAGAAAAAAATATAAATAGACACAGGGATATATAACACACATATGAACACACGCATACACACACACACACACGCACATGCACATACACACACACACACACACACACACACACATGTTGTGATGTACTATGTAAATGATACAAAAAAGGTTTATCTGGGGTAAGGAGGCCAGAAGACCTATAACACATGTTTACTTAGTATGGGCTCCTGTCTCCCATCCAATATATTTTAGTTTTATTGTTGTGTATCGATGTATATTGTGGGAGAGAAATAAATAAAATTTATTATTATTTATTATTATTATTATCGAGGAAAACGACGACGCAATCACCTGAAAATTTCTTTAAAAACCTGGTGCTGACCTGGATGTACCTTTTTTAAATGGATGAGATAGCTTAACCTAATCCATAAAGTTAGGGATCTAATCTAGGTTGTATTTGTCACTAGCAGCAAAAGTTATTTAAAGATTTAAAATTGAATGTGAGAATTAAGAGGAACATATGTGTCCTACTTTAAAATTTTAACCTATGTATAGATGTAAACCATTTTATTCTACGTGTTTTCGGTTAATGTTATCTGTACAGTAGACACGGGATACCTAAATTACTTAAATAGATGACATATAAACTGTTGGCATAGTGCATCACCGCAGACGGCAGATGGCCCAGTCTGCGGTTTAATTAATTATTACTGTATCTAGCAATCACTTGTATAATCTAATACCACTTACAATATATTCGCCCTTGACCGCAAATAGATTAGATTTCCCATATTTTGCAATCGGCTTATTATAGTCTATTCATCGATTATTATATTATATGAAAGCTTAAGAATGTTTTCTCAAATAATTCAGACCTAAAGCGGTCACCGAAATTTCTGTATCCTCACGGATCTGATTTGCATACTTCTGATTGATTTATATTTAAAACTGAACTGGTCTAAATATAAATCTGATTGCATCTTCATACAGAAATTTCAGTGACCGTTTCAAGTCTACAATTTTCCTTTTTGGTGGACATCCCACGGATCCCCAGAAGTCTGATACCTCTAGATCGCAGCGCATGGAAGCTTATCGTAGGGGTCACGTGGCCTTACGAAGTCAAGAGACGGACGAGTCTAGAGACCAGCATTAAGACTTTCATTTTTGAAAAGCCAAATCTTTGGGATGCCAATGCATCAATAGCTAACGAGTAATTTCTTTACAAAAAAATATAATTGAGCCTATTATAACACATAATAACAGAGGCGAAACGGTATTTATGCCTAGAATACCCATAATTTGCACAAATTACCCGCTTCAGTTTAAAAGATAGCTGGAGTATGTTTATGTGAGGGCTGCTTAGAGGATTCCAATATTCTATTGTAGCACATTCATGTACGTTTAGAACTGATTTAGCATGTAACTAAATATTTAGGAGTAGTAATTGGTGAATACATAAGCGTTAATGAACATATAGTTGGCTAGTTATATTTATAAACATCTGATATATAGTGCATAACCAGATAATGAGAACTGTGTACCTTACGCTGCGCGAATCCGTTCTAACCTATTGCATCTCGTCCTGGGGCGGGCAAAGGCTCATTCTGAAAGTTAGCCTATTCAAACCTCGTTAACTTCGTACTACAGAACTATATCGGCCAGCGGAGGTATTAACAGTTCGTCAGCTTTCTATTCTTACAGTCATCAAAAACCAAAACCGGAACATCTTTTAGTAAACACTTCATATTTTGCCAAACACTGTGAGTAAGCTGCTTACTGTATATGGGAACTCCGCATTTAAAGAAAAAAATAAAGTTACTAACTGATTACAGCATATGGATTATGAAGAGACCGAGAGGCAGTTAAAGCAAAGAATTTAACACACACAATCTGTCTCTCAATATTTTGTAAAGTCTATGCAAAGATCATGTTAATAACATTGCCATGCAAAATTTGAAAAAATTATAAAAATCATTACAATAATTCTTGTCTATATTAACTTCAATATACGTATAAATTACAATTTTATATATTTTCAAATATATTTAAAAAATACATTTCAAAATATAAAAAATAATGTCTGGTACAGGGACCAAGCTATCGGTGGATAGGGTTCCAGAGACAGAAACCTCCTCACAAAACGTGCCTTATCAAGAGGGACTGCCTCTTGCACTTATTATTATTGTCTCTGTCAGACTGCTCTTAACTACAAGCATGGAATGTGCTGGACCTTCTAAAGCAATGCTATTTGCATAAAGCAAGATATATCGGTGCTCAAAATTCTTAGTATTCCTGCTACCCATTTATTAACATTTTACTACTACATTATTCTGTTTCTTTTATGTTGTAGACGATTTGCTGTTTCCTGGGAAGTTTACCTAACATCAGATTTTTTACTCACTCCGTAGGGAAATAAGTTAACGAGTGCACGAGTTAGAAATGTGGTACAGGAAAAGTATATTTGTTGGAACTATTCGTATTTACACATGTACGTACAATTCTCCAGACTAGTAAAATTACATTTCATTTATTTATCAATATTATTGTTTTTTATTCTCTTTTTTGTAAAGGATTGTATAGGTTTTTAATGGGTCGGGTCAATCGAGTTTGTTGGAATTGCAAGCGTCGTGTTTGCCACCGACGTAGCATATAGAAAGAGTATTTTTTATCGATCTACAAGTGATACCACTCGCCTCGATATAGACCAACGACCAACTTGGCTTCGGATTCTGTGTTTTAAACCGGAAAAATATTGCGAGTAAGTAGTAAAACATATCGATTGATTTCTATGTTACAACAACTTTAATCTATTCGGTAACTAGGTATATTCAACGATACTGCAATACAGATAGGCTATAAAAAAAAAATTAAAACAGGATAATAAAATACGCTTTTGAGCTGTCTGGTTTTAGATATTTTTAACGGAGCCAAAAAAATATCCCTACCGCAATGGTGTGTTGATGATGATCGCTAGATACTTAGCGAAAATAAGTAAGGGCGATCACAAGTAAATGACTTCCATGATTCAGCGCTATTTTACAGGTACACTAGCAACTGCTTACCATCAGACGGTCTGCGGTTGTTAGAATTGTGAATTGAAAAAACACATAGACTTAAAGTTACATTAAGCATATAAAAACAAACAAATAAAAAGTGGTGTGCATAAAAAAATAACGAGTCGCGTATTTACATTTCTCTTGGGTTATGCCCGTGAGCATCACGAGGTTACATCATGTAGATTAGATGTCATGAGATAAAGGGTGCATGCTTTTTATTACGGACACGGAATGTTTGCATATTTAGAGATTCACTGTGAAAGTGGGAGTTAATTCTGAATATTAAAGTAGGAAATATTGCGCGTCGAGACGTGCTTACAGATTTTATGTACTTGTCGGGCGATTTATTTCTGTAATTGGCGCCTTTGGGGCAAGTCATGGAAATTTTTAGTATATTTTTAAGAATATTGGGATATGATTATAACAAATATGCAATTTAATGAAATTTGAAACTTTAAAAAAATCACTTTCATTAAAAATCGAGTTTATAAAAATGCAACTATATAGATAAACAGGCTAGAACTTTCCGTGGTGTTTATTTCGGAATTTCGTTGTCAATATCATCATCTTCACTAGGAGGGAAGCGCCTCAGTAACTGAACCCACTACTGCCTAATTTCGCGCAAGACGAAAATGGACTTTGTAATGAATAAGTTCATGTCGCACACCAATATCTTAAAGGCCCTACGTCAGGCTTTCGTTGAAAAATACTCGGAAATTAATGTATCCAAACAACGAGTAGGTGATCAACGTAGGGCAATAATTAATAATAAACTTTTTCCCACTGATACTATTAACGCAATAAAAAATGAAGTAGTTAAATATTCAGAACAAAATAAAGAATCCCAAAACACACTCACCCAAACAACGGGCAGGATGAGATTGTCATACGACTACTGAGCTTAATACTAACATGACAGGTCCTATAAAAAAGCTACACAGCGAATTTATTCTTACTTACACGTATTTATCACAAAGAATATCTGATTAAAGAAGAGCAATCATTAATAACAAGATGGTATGTAATAACAGGATAGGGCAATTTAAAAATGACATCAAGACACACATAGTAGTAAAAACTCTCTTGAAAGTTCATATGAAATCCAGCCACGTGATGATCTTCCAAATCAATCACAGGTCACAACAGACTTTATTCAAATAAGTTCTGAATTAGATGTATCTTTTACTCAAACAAACACATCTACTGAGAAACGGCAAGATAATACGAATATTACTTATATTATTAACCATAAGAAAATTAGGCAACAGTTTCACTCCGCATTAACAACATTTCCAGATACTTCACCAACATGAAGCCCATACCTACTTAGGCAAAAGCCATCGAAAAAAAATTGCTTCTATAGTTAAACATCTTAACACAAATATCGTCCCTAACTTTTAAAATATAGATCAAGACTTTTCCCTTTTCGCAGTGATATGTCATGGAGCATACACTTTATTAAGAAATATTGAAACTAACACAATATAAGATATACGCAATAAAAGTACAAATATCGTAGCAATTATAGAATCGATAAAAACTGATATCTTACATGTTTTGTAAATAGATACATTTTTTCTCGACATCTCGACATATATAATGTTTTCATAAATATACTAACAAGGCACCGTCCGGATGCTAATCCCTTAGGGATTCGCGACTACGAAGATTATTAAAACTTTCATCCCCATCACTTACATAATTGGCATTCTACCACTGTGCGGTTCTTCAGGAACACTTGCCTCGCACAACCAATCTGTGGAACAAATTGTCACCTATGGAAGCATCCGGACCGATATGACTACGCACTTGTGACTCTGGAGTTGCAGGTGTCCATGTCCGGCAGTAGTCACTTACCATTAGGTGACCCATCTGCTCATTAATGCCCTTACACAATAAAAAAATATATAAATGGCTTTGATAGCTTTTTTACCCTACTTCCAGATCACCTAGAAGTTTGGCGTCCACCTGGAAATTGTGTATGTACATAGAAAAAACAGAAAACAGCGAATTTTTATGATTTGAAATATTTTCAAAGTAATCGATTTTTATTAATACCTAGCACCTTTCGAAATTATAATAGCAAAAACTTTTTATATATAGGAAAAGGTTCCATGATGTAAGGTCGTAGATTATTTATAAAACTTAGACAACCAATAATAACACAAACTGCAACTTGCAGCTGGCTCAGCGGTCTGACATCATTGCGATTAATTCTTACACAATATACTAAAAGCCTGTGATTTATAAGAACCCAAATTTGATTCCTGTTGTCTATAAACTTTAAATAGACATTTCAAGAACATACAACATTCTAAAATTAATTTAAAACACAAAATCTTGTTCTTTTTCAGTCGACAATGTTTGCAATTTAAAAATATAAGTTCTTAAACTTGAACTATTGAAGTTTTTACCCAAATCGGATAACTAGTGAGCAATTCACATTCAAGTTATATTTTTAAATAGCAGACATTGTTATAGCCGAAAGAAAACAAGAATTTCTTATAAATAAATTTCAGGATTATCTACAGAATCTGGCACCCATTTAGGTCTCAATTCTTATATCGGCGAAGTCGATAACCACGTATATTCTTAATATTGAACTTGGCTTCCATTTTCACATTCATGCTTTTGATGGAATAATAGCTTGGCAGAACAACAGAAGGGCTGTCGGAAGAATAGTCATTCTCCCTCACACATCTATTTTATATGGATGATGTAAAACTTTTTGCTTGAAACAAAATATCTCTAAAGATATTTGTATGAAATTTGGGGTAGATAAATGCAAAATAACTTGCAATGAACCATTAACACACAGATAACTAAGCACCGTAAACACCACCCAAAATCATCCATATAAAAAGACTGACATTACCACGTATAGAAGGAGGAAGGGGCTTGGTAGATATATAAAACTTTCACAATAAACATAACCAAAAAAAACAACCTCTAAACGCCACTTTCATGCTACATCCAACGAATAACCTTTGCATAAACATATCATAAACATAAATGTGAAACTCTGACCTCTTAATTTACATGATAGATACATACAATCTAACGAAACTCTAGCCACCAGAAGAAAAATATAAGATGGACAGACATGGAAGACACCGATCTAAGTAATAAATACGTCGATAAGGAATAGTCGAATGAGTGGTTCTTGAAAGGGAATCTGTTTTCTGAGACTGTAGGGTTTATTCTTGCAATACAACACACGATATTACAATAAATTCATAATTAAATCTTTATCAAAACCTCCGAAATATGTAGAAATTGCAACTTAGCCTCAGAAACGATTCAATAATATATCACAGGTCACATATCGACTACAAACTATGACCAAATCACTGCAATAGTTCACGAACATCTGGCTAATACGTATACTTTAATACAGAAAAAATGTCCCTACTATAAGCATGTATAAGCCTGAAACAATTCTTGAAAACCTATTATGTATAACTAGTACCGCCCCGCGGTTTCACTCGCGTAAGTCCCGATCCCGTGGGAATATCGGGATAAAAAGTATCCAGCTATCCACATACCGAGTTTTATCGCAATCGGTTCAGTGGTTTTTGCATGAAAGAGTAACAAACATCCATCCATCCATCCATTCAAACTTTCACATTTATAATATTAGTGGGATAATTTATCAGGACTGAACCATCATAACATAAACAAACAGTAAATTACAATAGACCGGACATAACTGTTCATGATAAATGCACAAACACGGTGTATATATGTATATTATATGATATGATAAGTATGTAGGTATATCGTAAATATTAATTAAACTTGTATCTGTACGTAATAGATAATATAATTTACCATGTTTTCGTTATATAGAAATTTTCACCAGTTCAATAAAATCGTTCTAGTCCATCCTAAGGTTACCTGGAAGAGATTGCTTTAAGAGATAAGACGACCCTTTGTTCATTTTCAATGTTACACTTATTATGTATCATATTTTCTGAAAACTTAGTGTACAAATAAAGTATTATTTATCTATATTGACCTAGCCATCCCAAACAGTCACAACCTCCAATCCACTATCTCGGAACAACTATCCAAGTACCAAGACCTCGCAATAGAACCGAAAACCCAATGGAAAGCAATTATAGTCCACATAATATCAACTGTACTATCTTCAACCGGTTAGCACCTAAAACACTCACTCAAAGTTTTGATACTCTGAAAATGCCCCCTCACTGGTGGTCGAATTTCGACCATGGTTTATTTCGTTGGCCAATATTACTTGACCTGTCATTGTATAGACTTTTGTACCATGACAGGTCAAAATATATACTGGACACTCATAGCTGTATGTACCCGTTTTTGCATTTTTTTTAACTTTGTAGCAAATATTGTTCAAAAATTTTAGCATTCGTCACTTCTTCTCTGTATAAACTATAAGTGTGCGAAATTTCATACTCCTCCGTCCGCCCAATTTTAGTAAAAAGGGATCCAAAGTTTTCGCTTCACGTATTAATATATCTATAGATATAAAAAGCCACTATTTTGAACACTTACCGTATCACTCGTAATTTTTTACATCATGTGCTATTTTATCCACGTACTCTATATAACTTGACATGTTTGACTGAAGGCCGCATGCCATGCAGTCTACCGCTCTAAAAGACGGAGAAAAAGTAAAGGAAAATAATAATAATAACTTAAGACACCTCAAACACGACCGTCTGATCCCAAACTGGGCAGAACTTGTATTTTGGTAACCAGACTATAGATAAATTACACCCAGACGCAGAATAAATGAACATGCTCTTCACGCAATCATTTTATAATGACACCCGTAGTTAGATACAATTAAATAGTAAATAAAAAAAAATAATAATACAAACCTTCATCGAGTGAATACCGTCTATTAGTCGGCACGAGGTGAAGTAGTAGTGTACGCACACACTAACATATCAGGATTTAAGTTGTTTACGCTTCTTATATTTATTTATTAAATATTTCATGCCACCCGATTTAAAATGTATAATTGTGGTAGATTAGTTTTTATATTTTTCTTAATATAACTATCTTGTTTAGGTGTTCAGCGAATTAATGGAAATGTTTCACGCAACTACAGTATGAAACTTGGCTCAAAAGGATCACGTATCTAAGTTTTTCGTTATCAACGTTTTGGTAGCCCACATTTTGCTCTTAGTTCGCACCCGAAAAACTTTATTTTCGATAAAGACTTGCTAACGAGTTCTGAGTTCGCTGACGTTAAGCCTAACCCACACGTGTCAACTAACATAATACGACTCTCTGACTATTTATTGAGAACGTTTATTTCTCTGTAAACATTTTTTTGTATTTTTTAATGAATTTTATTTTATTTACTAGTGACTATATTCAAATTTATAAAATACTATATTGATCTGATTCTAAAATTTAATCGTTCGTCGGGGAAAGTCGTGGAAAAAGTCTTTCGTATTTCGTATGTGTAAATTTAAGAAAAATGTCTTTGGTTGTACTGTTTGTATCTGGCTGATTTTAGGCTGATTTTAATATCAATAAATATAGGGCATTAAGAAAAAGAAAAATAAAAATAAAAAAACACTTTCCCGCCATTTTTAGATTGTTTTTCTGTCCGTCAAATATCAATACCAGGTACAATAATCAAAGATCAATACATTCTGAAGTTTAATTATAGAATATTTCCCTATTCTGCGAATGATGATGTGATGAAAAGTGGATCACCTACGACAAGACCGTAGAAAAATATCATGGTCAAAGGGTAGTCAAGCTCCACAGACTGTAGCGAAACCCGGATTAACACGCAATAAGGTGATGCTGTGTGGATGATGGGGGGATTGGAAAGGCATCGTTAATTAGGAGCTTTTACCGCAGGGCAAAACCATTAATGCGGATCTCTAGTGCTAACAACCAATGAGACTCAAGAAAAAACGACCGGAATTTATCAACAGACAAAGAGTGGTCTTTCATCATGATAACGCCCGATCACACACTCAGCAAAAATTGAGAGAGCATGGTTGGAAAGTGTTAATGCATCCACCATATATATATCCACCATATATAGTCCTGAACTTGCACCCGCAAATTTTCACCTGTTTCGGTCTCTTCATAATTCTTTGTGCAGTGTTAGGTTAACATCAAGAGAGGACTGTCAAAACAACTTGTCGCAGTTTTTTGATCAAAAATCCCAAGATTTCTACAGCAACTTGATTGTGTCACTGCCTACAAGATGGCTACAAGTTATCGAACAAAATGGCATATATATAGTATAATAAAATGTAATTAAACGTTGAAAAAAAATCTTGAATTTGTATATAAAATACGAATAAACTTTTTCCCAAACCTTATATAATTTATTTTTTCGTTATCTTCTGTTACACACCTGATCCCAAGCAAACTAGGCTGTAGGCCTAGGCATAAATAATACTAGGCTGTGTTTAGAATGGAGCTCTGGCGTTCCCATTTACCACCAATCCGAAACGGGGAATACATTTTTCAATTTTATTATTTTATGAAGAACATAGGTAAAGTGTAACACTTTTTCTATATTATTGGCAAAATTACAAAAAATACGAATAATTATCTCCATAAGAATTAAAATCAATAGAGATAAGCAAGACAGATATAGATAGACTGAACACCTGTCTAAACAGAATCTAGTGACATAGAGATTGAAATATTGTAGTGATTAGTGCAATCGTGGTGAGTTTTTATTCGTTGACCGAAACTGGTTCATGTGGGTTAATCTTTAGTGTTCAGTTAGAACGTTTATTTATCCAAGGCTTTTCTTATGCGGCAGACGTGGGATTAACGTTTCCTAATGATTTTGATGCTTCTCAATTGGTTTAGTTTGGGATTTAGTAGGAGTAGAATTTGGCACTATTATTTATGTTCTATAAGTTCAAGACAATTATATACGTTATACTGATTGATGTTATATCAAACTTTGATTACATTTATTTTGAGCAATTTATTTTATTTTTATTTTTACTTTCGATAACGAAGTAAGCTTATTACTACCCTAATCTAATAATCAGCACAATTTTAATATCACCTTTTCTGCTTGTAAATTTCATCTAGCTAATAGCCCTCTCAATAGATTTTACATTTGCAATTTCTTTCCCGTAGAGCCAATTTATCCGAGATTGAAACCTACACGAACAGAAATAAATTTTATTACGCGTTTCGATGATATACTGCAGTTTTAATGCTATAGAAGAATGCTTGAAATATATTCCAGATTTTACGATAGAATGAGTTCATTGAGTCTTTATAGAATCAATGATGTTTCCTTAAAATGGGCTCTAAAATTAGGACGAGAGTTTTAGAATCAGAATCAGAAAAAAAAACATTATCTATACAAATATAATTAACCTAAAGAGTTTTTTGTTTATTTGTTTAAACGTGCTAATCTCTCTCGTGCTATCAGTTAGATTTAAATAATAATTTGTAGTATAGGGGACCGAACGGTAGTTCCTTTATTTTTGTAAAATTGCGTTTTTACAGGAAATACAACTATGCAGTTGAACTTAAAATAAAAAACTGCTTATTTGTATATAAAATTTCATCTAAATCCTTAGAGCCGTTTCCAAGACACACGAAACATAAATAAATGCATACATACAAGAATTGCTCATTTGAAGTAATAAGATTGAATAGAGTATTCATTGAGAAAGGTTACAGGCTATGTAACATGACGCTACGACCTTTAGGAGCGGAGCAGTGACACTAAACGCAGGTGAAACTGCGGGGAACGACTAGTATTATAAACAAATAAATTACGATATTATAGCCAACAAAAGGCTTGTTGGCTTGCCTTTTGTTGGCTATTGTTAAATTCATTTCACATAGTACAAACTCAAATATATAAATATATCAAATATATAATAGCTCAAACGTAAAACATGCACTTGCACATGCAGCTTATATTTTATTTTTTTGTATTTATCTTATCAATATTTTTGTGAATGAGAGCAATTCAATTTTATTCATTTTTGTCTTTACATAGTCTTTTAATGAGGTTGATATAATTAAAAAGACAGTGTTCACTTTTATAAAAGATTTCCTAGTTCGTTTTCAAAAAGTGTTTAGGTTACTGAGTGGAGGAGGTATTGGAGGTCTACGGACACGGTCACGGTATAAGTATGTACGAGAAACAACGCTACTTTGGCACGGCGTGTAGCGAATGTATTCGCCAGTAACCGCTTACCATCAGGTAGGCCCAGTTGATATTCTTTAAACTCGGTTCTTTAACATAAAAAAGCGGTACAAAAGTAGGACAAAACTTTATTAGCACAACAATCGAGAGAAAGTCAGAACTGTAACTCACACCTCAGCTACAAATGGTAGTGCTTCCACATTGAGATCTCCAGAGCGTTAAGTTCGAGCAGAACTGTTTTCTGGTTTTTATGCGTGTCATATGCCTTCAAAAAATCTTCTTGGTGACGAAATACTAGTCTGTATTCTGTTGTATACACTGCGTTACTTGTAAAAATCATTAATGTGGTTAGATACTGCCAAGTTAAAAAACTAACCCATGATCTGGTGTTTAAAACACTTCTGCGTACCCCTTCGGGGATACAGACATGAGCGTATGTTTTGTTGCCCATACCAGCCCTCTTATGAATCTAAAGCTTCCTAAGTAGGTACTTTGGTAGCTATTTACCACTAGTAGCATAGAAATCTTCTGTGCCTCACCGAGTAGGAATAAAAACCTTAGCAGCTGCACCGCATTAGAGTATACACTTCTTCCACCCTCGATCCTACTTGATCCTCTCTGGCATTAACCTGTAGAGGTATTCAGTACAATAAATTAAAAGACCTCGTATGTAAGCATGGTTAATAAAGCTATAAGATTTGCTACGCAATATTTTATTTAAACAGATGTTTGCTTTTCATCACCCTGACAGTGTTCACACAAAATTCGTTTTCCTGTTACCAGTGGAAAGTGATAGTGTGGTTTATTGGCCGCCACGACCACACAGCGTTGTGGCCGTACAATTAATCTTTACACCGTCCAATATAGGGCGACACAACAGATATCTGTCCACATTATTATGTATCGTATTAATTACTTTCGGTCATAAAAAATACGATGTAGCTTGCAATTTGTTTTTAATTTTTATTCAAACTTTTTTTTTGCCTTTAAACACTCTTTATACCACATATGTCACCCGGGGCAGTAGAAAAAGTGTTAGGAATAGGAAAGTTAGGGTTTTCCGTGTACCCAGTATAAATATAAGGGAGGACTTACATTTCATACAAAATTTTCTTCTAAAAACATAAAAGTAAAAATACAAATACTTTACAAGAATTGATATTATGAAGTATGAATTTCAATGATAACTAATTTAGCTACAGAGCATGAGTTTTGGTTTTTTACGTAGCCTAGAATAGGATCTTGACCTAAGAGTTTAAATATAAATCCAGAAAAGTAATGATTAAGTAAGATTACAAAATGCTCTCTCAGGGAGTAGAATCCAAACAGTGTACTGTATTAACAACATCACAATCATCAAGTCAATCTCTCAGGAATATTTTTAAAACGGAAAGTTTATTGACATTGACGGGAATTTATATTTTAGAGTTATGTTTATTCGTAAGAAACAATATGCAATACTTCAATTTAAAATCTGAATAAATAAGAGAAATATTCGAGTACAATATAAATATAATATTATGTGACCTTCCATTAAAAATATGATTTATTATAAAAGTACATATATTAGTGCTATTCGTGTATACAATCAGTTACCACCAACTATTAAACAATTAAATGGTAAAATATTTAAAATAGCATTAAAAAAATGGTTAACTGAAAATGTATTTTATAATCTGCATGAATAGCACCGTAAAAAATAATTTGTTTTGTAAAATTAGATAAATTAGTTTTAAGAAATTATCAATAATATGGGGATATGGGTAAACTGTTGGACCTAAAAACTCTAATGGTTTTCATACAATAACAACCATGTACACAGTTATGCAATAAATATAATCTTAATCTTAATCTAATCTTAAACAGGATGCGAATTAGAAATATTTTTCAGGGGCACGGGAGCAGCCCGTATCGGAGCTGCCTCATGTGTCCCCGAAAAACGTCCACGTGAAAATTTGTGTAGGGGTAAGTAGGGGTAGTTCATATACAGTGATCATAGAGTTTATAGAGGTCTTTTCTCTGTTTATAATGGAAACGTATAATTAAAACGTGGATGAAATACTTGTCATGCGGTTATTAAAATCCTCAAATCAAAGCGCTACACGTTTACTCTTCACCTGCTAATTTCATAACAAGAAGAAACGAAATAACATATTATTGAAATGAATAAATTTAAATTTAAATATGAAAAGATATAATCGGATCGTGCTTAAAAATTATAGTACCAAATTTACATATTTACTGAAAATTTTTGACGGTCACTTCTGTTTATGTATTCATATGTTTTATTTACAGCCATTATTTGCATCACACAAAACTCTTCCAATCTAATTATGTTGCCGGTCCCATTGAACAAGGAAGTTCATCCCAAACTGTCGCAAACGACCAAAGTTATCCGTAACATCAATTTGTTTACATAAACAAGACACAATTAGCCGCGGTCGAGTCATGCGGGGACAACACCTGCTACTTGTTTAGCGATAATGTCAACAAATGACAGTAGTTTTACTTAATGTCGTACACGTACTTAAACACACTGGTCGTGATTCTATGTACATACATATTTATGTGGTTTGGTTGGTTTTAGTGGGCCAGGACAAGTCTGCATGTTAGTTTTTCTGGGTTTTAGGTTTAAGAGCTGGTTGGATTCAGAGAAAAATAATGATTTTAACATGTGTAATTTTAATAAATGTATCTACTCATCATTATTACTACGCTATATGGCTACTCTTTTGCGATATTATTTTTAGTTCATTTGAAGGGGTTTCAAAGATCATAATTAATTGGATGGATTGAGAGCTCAGACCGAAAATACTTTTTTTTAAATCCATTTTTTTTCTATCTAAATTAACTGTTTGTCAGCTACACATAACGCTTCTTAAATTTGACCACCCCTTTTAATAACATCTTGTATATAGCCGAATAAAAATAATGTTAAATATGCAACAAGAACATATTCTATTAAACAGATTTATCACAAAACTAGCAACCCGCTCTGGCTTCTCACGGGTATAAATTATACACCTAAGCCTTCCTCATGAATCACTCTGTCTATTAGAGAAAACCGCATGAAAATCCGTTCAGTAATTTTTCAGTTTATCGCGAACAGACGCGGCGGGGGACTTTGTTTTAAAATATGTAGTGATGTATCGCAATATGAGGAAGGTTTCGATATTGAAAAACATTTTCCCTTAAAACTGTGAAACAGTATTGTATTCCTTGCTACATCTAGACTATTCTTTTATCACAATACATACATATTATAAAACAAAGACCCTGCCGTGTCTGTCTGCCTGTCTGTTTATATAAGTCCTACATATATTATATAGGTCCTAAGTAATAAATATAAAGTAAATAAGTCCTATTGCCTAGGATCTATATAATATATTCATTGATAGTTTATTATTATAGTACTTTGAATTTTTAATGGCAGTTTATTGATACCTTTGCGTATTTCACATTCATATGGGTATTTCTTTTCTTTTTTCTTTTTTTAAAAGACATCTCCCGCATTAGGAATTACTCCTGTGTCGCTGGTGACTTTACAAACATACAAACAACGGACACAAAGAACACCCAGACTCGGGTGGGAATCGAACCCACGACCTATGGCATAGCAGTCAGGGTCACTAACCACTAGGCCAACAGGCCAGTCTGTCATTTCATCGCTTTATAAAAACTATTTTAACAAATTTACTGTAAAGAGTTATCATACTTCCAAAAAAACAATCAATTATGTTTAGTTTTAGATCGTAGTTCATGTATTATTGAGTGTAGTACGGTGCGTTATTCGGTGTGTGGACGAGCGTTGTTCCAAAGAGTAAAGAGAGGATTAGGCAATTGACACCGAGCATCAGTTTCAGTCTGTAGTCAGTCTTGTGCTTTAACATCGAGTCTGTCCATCATCATTTACAATCTTCACAGTAAAATTTTGAAGTAATAGTTGGCAAAAAGTCTTAAGAACCTTCAGTTAAATGAATCAATATTGTTTTATTACGTTTGGTAAAGGCTAAAGATTTCTTCTCGCAAGGCTCAACCATTTAGAAACGGGTGGTTATGGATCGACACAGGTAGATATGATATTATGTTATCTATTTTTTTTCTTAAATAATTTTACATTTGACAAAGCAAATTATTGTTACAGTGACTCTGTCTGTGTTGATCTATATTTTTAATTATAATAATATTTTTTTTTAAATTGACGATTTCGAATAATTGTTGATCAATTTTATGTAATAAAGATATTGAATTTGGATTTGAATTCATCGTTATTAAATTTCATCGGTCGAACACGAGGCTCATTGTTAAGATCAAAAGTTTCTAAATGGAGTGATCAAACCGTACAGGTACCTACTGTACCTTTACTTTCGGAGTCTGGTTCGTAGAAATTACAGAATTAAGAATAAATATTCTCAGTTCTGGGGTACAAATCATTGATTTTGCTTGCCGTCTGTGCTTCGTTGGGACCACAGAAAAATATGAATCGACTCGCAAGAAAACAAATGACAAACTGATTTTAATAAAGTATAGTTTAGAAAAACTAAAAAACACGCATTAATAGCAAACCTAAAAAAAGTTATAAAGAATTCCACTATCGAACTCTTGGCTCCATAATCAGACCGTCGTTACTAAGCCCAATCTGTTGGACTCATCAAAAGGAATCATACGAGTCTAAACTCGAGATGTTAACTTGATCATCATCAGATCACCTCTAAGACGCAAAGTTACAGTATTGTCATCCGAACTACATATATCTACACATAAAGTTTCCTTTCCAATATTTCCATATGACAATTAGAAGGTTAAAATTTACTTCGAAGATTTTTTACAAGTGAAGCTAATAATAAAAACGTGTTAAAAAGTAATGTTCAAGCTGTATTACAATTCTGAACTATGTAAATACCGATCTTCAAACTAGAAATTTTTAAAAATTCGCAGTTACATAGAGAAGGACCTATAAGCTACCGGTATCTATAAACATTCGCAAATCAAATGGTGTTATTCATACGTTGCTAAACTTCCTTCCTTCACCAGTCAGGTGGCTGCAATTCTAATGGAAATCATCTGCGTCTGTAGTGAAAGTATGCAAGTTTCATTTTACTTCTATTATACAATGGTTAAATAGGGATTCCCAAAAAGTAACAACATAAAGAACTTCCTCGGCGTGGATTTCTTCAATAACAGCTAAAACAGCAACTGGGTCAAATGTAGATGTAACTGCCCCAAACAAACGGATTTCGAATAAAGGTGTGGTGCGACCAAACGTCCCAGTTTGGCCACTGGCCCAAAGAGATGCTCCCGTGTATGATAAATGTAATTTAGATTATGTCTATTGTCGTCAATTATATTATTAAGTAATCTATTTACTTACCTAAAGTCAAGGTATTGAACCCTGTACCAACTACAGCAAATAACAGAATTGTACCCAGATGATCAAAAATTAAACTATGTGGCATGAAATATCCATGTTGATACATATATAGAAAGAAGGAGTCTGGTGTTAAAGGTTGGAACTGCGGGCCATGTGTTGGTAAATATTATTTAAAGGAAGGTAATAATATTTACTAAGTAAGTATGTAAAATAAAATATTTTACAACAAAGGTTCTAAAACGATGTAGCATAGTCGCCTAATACACTAACTGTTGTCTTTAAAATAAAAATTCAGAACCACGAATACAGTTGTTAGTTCTTTATCCATCAATGCCTAACAGAAGCCTTCGTGATAGATAATAATTATGACTTTATACTCCTCTGTATGAACGGGAAAAAATATTAAAACAGTTTCAACGTTTTTTTGAACATTCATTTACACTGATTTACACTTTTAAACACTGCAAAAACTGAGAGTAAGACTCGCGCTCTGAGGGTTCTGTACAAATGAGATGTGTAAATTGGGACTTAAACGCGATACTATTTTTAACATTGTACGACGCGACGTTGCCAATTGCACAGATCGTGGTCACGGTTGAAAATCAGTTTTATACATCTAAAGAATGATCTAAGCATTAGTCAGTTCAATTTAATGTAAAAAAAACAAATACGTAGTTCGCAAAACAAAAACAGATAGACACAATGTTAGAACTGTAATTTTCTATTCGAATTTGAGTCGCCGTATTTATTTAATACCTACATCATCATCATCTATACTAATATATCTACATGTTAGAAATACAACATTTTGTAATACAATTTTTCGCATTTATAAAATACATACGGTCGTGCAAAAGGCATTCGCTTCCTTTGAGATATAGTTTGATAAAAAGATGTCTGCGTCGAATGGTGGCGAAGAAAAAGGGTTGTGACATTTGGGATAGATTGACAGATATCGGGACCATTTCATAAAAGCTGTGCCCCGTTTACTGTTTAAATATGAATCTTTCGACTAAGCTTCCACGAAAAATGGTGTGGCTTTTTATATTTTATATGTAGCTCAACCCACGCCACAGGGGCTTTCTTTTGAGAAGTACTTATAATATAGTAACTTATACATAGACTACTTTATAAAAATCATAGAGATTTTCATGATAATATGGCCAATAATAAGAGGATTATGATCAATCATCAAGCGGTATCCTTCTATATTAAGTGACACGGACTAAACTTTAATGTGAAATAGTCGAATAAAAACTTTCGTGAGTGGTATTCATATTAGTCGTGCACCTGCAACCGGTGCGGCAGGACGCCTCACCCCTTGATAAAGGGCCCCCATCGGGTCCGAAACTAGTCGAACATCCCCAAAATATACACGTGAGTAAAACCGTATATCTTAACTTATATGAAATAGACAGAATACTATCTAAGTTCTTATCAAATATAAATAACAATGTATTTTTAGTTACGATATGATCATTTAAAGACGAAAAGGTGCAATTAGATTGAAATCCGAGAGTAAAACATTCAATTAATTAATAAGGTGTATTACCAGTACAATAATTTCATTCAGTTTAATACACAGGTATTAAACTGAATGAAATGATTGTCTTAGTAAAGTTAGTAAAACTTGTTCAGTTTAAATAAAAAATAATAATAGAACGTTTACAGGCCGCTAGACCCGTACCCGTAGCTTTTGAAAAATGAATATGAAACAAATACTTGAAACGAAATAAGATTTTTTCAACTAGTAGTTCAAGGATATGGCTACAACAATTGCTACCTACAATTGCTAATTTTAGATAATGTTATCTTTGGCGTCACTTTGTCAAAGAAAGCTAGTGCCTGCAAAAGATTATGAAATCTATGCGCATGGGAGTGCGATATTTACACGAACCAACCAAAATGGCTTCACCATTTTTAGACCGTAGTTACGACTACGGTCTAAAAAATTTAAATTTACTTTAAAGACAAGTTTAGTAAATAAAAGAAGCAATTTTGCAATAGACATAAACAGAACTCAACTAATTAATATTACTACTTAATAGTATTACTAATATTAAACAATGAAATAAATGTGTTACTAAAAATAATTACGTTAATAAGCTCAAGGTCGTAAATTTGTAACTCATTTTATAAAAAAAAGGCTCTTTTAGTTTTTGTTACTGTAATATTTTACTTCTATATAACTTATTAATAGTTTCGACTTTGGAATATTCAATTATAGTGCCTTTGTCTAATGATAACCTTTTCGGAACTTTTATCTCTCCCTTTTAGCTGTAGTGCACAAAATAAGTCTTTTTAAGTGGTATTTTATGTATTAAATACTTAGTTGTTAACGTACTTTGTTATTTAATTTCACAAAACTCATCATATCGATCTATGTATATGATGCTAACCTATTAACTAATCTTTTTTATACTGGCATAATTTATTTATAAAATCAGTATTTTTCTTTTTTGTCCCGTCTTTTGAATTTTTCTTCGGTATTGGGGTTTCTGTAGGGATAAAAAAGTCGAAATTATGTTTTATTTTTTAATACGACTTTTATCATTTACCAGGTACCGCAAGTGAACGCACAGACAGTTTTTTCTTTCGAGCAGGTACGTTCTTCTGGACATTTTGATTTCAACAATGAGCAACGGGGCCGACCGGAGGCGAAAGTCGATAACGATGAAAGCCGCAAAGGAAGCAGATTCATCTCAATCAATTTCGGAATTAGTAACAGCTTTCACCGTAAGTGATAACGCAAAACAAAGTTAAAAAAATATTTTATTTTCATTTTTTATATATTTTAACCAGAAGTGGACAATCGTTTGAAGTAGCTGAAAGCCACTGAACAAACCTGAACGATGACAACAAATTCTACTCAGTGCTTGACTAAGAATAAAAAAGATTAAAAACGTCCACAACGTTGAAAAGGACGGGTACCTATGCAAAATAAATAAATAATAATAATAATTATTAAACCACAGAGGCCCACTTCCGTTAAAAATTGTAATAAATTTATTGTTAAGTATTTAATTTTAGAAAAATATTGAATATTATTTTATACTGCAAAAGGTTGTAAAAAAAAACGGTTGTTTGTCCCATGTAGCTTGTGGTATATAAAGATACTATTAATTAATAATATACGACATTGCTTTCGTTATTTAAAAAAAAAGAAAAAGAAAGATGGAAAGAAAGAAGTGTTATTTTACGTCGAAGAACTTTAACTTCAACCGCAGATAAAGGTTAAATGTGGCAATTGTTTCTTAAACCACAAATGTTAAAATCAGGGCTGCCAGATTGTATAATTGGATGCAAAATTCGAATGATTCGGTTATCTTATGTGTCCTGTTTGTATAGTAGATTGCATTGTATAATTGGATACAATATCATTACTGATGTTATAGCGTAATAAGTGAACTTAATATAAATTAAATAACTTTATTTAATCCCCAAAGTGTGACTTACTGTAGTTGTACAACACTGATTTTATATAATACTAGCAGCGCCCTGGGGTTTCATCCGCGTAAGTCCCAATCCCGTGGGAATATCATAAAAAGTGGCTTACATGTCAATCCAGGTCTCCAGCTATCTACATACCAAGTTTCATCGCAATCGGTTTAGTAGTTTTAGCGTGAAAGAGTAAAAGATATCCATACATCCTCACAAACTTTCACGTTTATAATATTAGTAGGATTACGTGATTTTGTATAAGTTCTAAGAGTCGGCAGTATAAAATAAGTTTTCGTTACTGGCAGCCCTGCTATAAATAGTATAAACACTTAACTGCGCTTATTGATCCGTCATGTATTTATTTTTCTAAATATTTTTCTCAGAATGAAATAAAATTTTGATCTGCAGAGTAAAAGGAAAAGAAATGCATCGTAAGGAAAATCGGACGTTGAACCAAATTGATCGTGTGTAATGTTTTGGAAACCATGACGGATTGCTACCTCTGGTCACCAACTTGCTAAGAACATGAATGAAACGTATGTACAGCATAGTATATTAAGTGAGAAAAAAGTTACTTACATTATTTTTAGTTTAGGTACTAACGATAATTCTAGGGGAATTTATACAATGAATGGTAAGATATCATTTGTAATGGTATTTCAGCTAAATTAATTTTATACTAACTATTAAACTCTCAAGTTCCATGACATACAATTATATTAACAGAAATTAACGCGATCACGTAGGTATTACATACCTTTGAATCGCCTAACATTTTAATCAACCATAATTGTACTCGTATATCATGGGACTTGAGAGTAATTATGGAGTTAAATAGTATTGTAATAATACTACTTTTATCCAAAAATATACGACACGTGTTTTAACCTTCTGAGTGATCAAATCTCCTTCTCATCCATGATCTCCAAACGAACTCTAATACGAGTCGACTTCATTTCTTACTAGAATTAGATTTCTTTTAGACCAAAACACAAATGGTTAAATAATATCAAACGTCGGATAGGTAAAATTATGACAATCATAATTAACATTATTATGAACAAACATTAATATAATACATATTTATACACGGCGTAACAAAAATTTTATAGAAACTTTCTGTGAACACTTGCCACGATGCAAAAGTCAGTTTATTATAAAAATCAAGATTAAGGATTTATAATCATTAATTGTATTCGCGCTACGCAATGGATACTATGCGATCTTCACGTGGTATTGTACGACGTGCGGGTACGGGTACTTAATATATTTGTACCGAATAACTGATTACATGACATGTTTGAATATCGTTTGAAAAATTACACCTTAAATTTAAAAAAAAATCAAGGATTTGCAACTTAAAGATCTGAATGTACTGTTTCGGTCTTAGGTGCACCGTATTTTACATCCTGTGCCTATATTAATTAATTTCCTACGTTACCGCTTTACCAATACAGGACAAAACGTCATACACTCTTATCTCTAATTTCTATTCTGTTTACTTGTATCTTAATTTTATTCACTGATACCTTCGACGTCGATAGCTTAGTATCGGTAAACTTATATTGTAAACTAATATTCGTTAAGAACTTACTCCAAGCAAGCATTGTTTGTATAAACTGAAGAATAGCTCAACCTGCTTTGTACCCGTGTAGTAGCCACACATACACACATCTCATCACACACTACATAACATCTAATGACTGCTACCATAGAAATCTAAATAGTAAAACAATCTATTGGTGTATGTTACGTTCAAATTGGTGGATACGCATTCAAATTGTATTTTGTCGAGTGAGTGGGGTTACCGGAGGCCCCAGCCCTTTCCTTTCCCCCCTCTCCCCCCTCTCCCCCTCTACTCTTCTCCCCTCTCACCCCCTTCTCTACTCCCACCTTAAAGGCCGGCAACGCACTTGTGACTCTTAAGTTGTAGGTGCCCAAAGGCGGAGGTAGTCATTTATGATCAGATGACCCGTCTGGTCGCTTGCACCCATATCCCACAAAATCTGAGTGTATAATATGTGTACATATATCATACGTAGACTCTGTGCATCAGATATTTGCTACAACGCCTGGACTAGAATCTAAAATCTTGCTTTCATCTAGAATTTCTATTTCAAAAGGAAACTATGATATTTCTTTTAAAAAGTGAGTTTTCCATTTGTTTTAATGACCTTAACGCCTTTATCTTTGATATCGCTGATTGCATGGGCATTGAAAAAACACAAATTTGCATTGCTTTCCAATACTAGATCCATCACAGCAAACACGGACGGACACCACATAATATGAATCATATGGATGGTTATGATATTAAAAACACATCGGTTCACAAACATACACGGTTAACGTACAATTGCCACCACTGATATTCTACCTAATAATATAATAATATTCTACATCATCATCATCTACGTTTATAAACTGAAAATAACACTTTTGATTGTATGGTGAACCTATATAACCAATTTTACTTGTTGCAGCTTCCTTATTCTGCTTATCGCATACTACGCAAAAAACCTCCGTATACACTACATTATGTATGTTGGAAAGTTACTCTTCTGGGAATATTGCTCAATTAAAGTAACTCGGTTAAAATTTTGATTAATTTGATTTAAATTATGTTTTTTTTTTGTTATTTTTTTATCAGAACACACAATCAAAGAACATCAAAGCAAGAAGATACTTAAAAAATCTAGATACTATAAGTTTAAAATGTGAACTATTTTTCCTTAGATCTACAACATCATTAACTTGGCCTTGAAAACTGTAACCGTCGTTGTTAGGGGGAAGAGAGTTGTTTCATTACCTGGAAATGAAAAGGCTACAAGACGATACTGGAGTAACAAAAGATTGTCAAAACAAGTGAGTTCAGACACTCTTTAGGTAGTTATCTGCAAATTTATGTAGTCGAAAATACTCTGCTATTCACTCTTACATTCGAGTGTCACTGCATGTACTTTGTTTGCCATAAAGTTACTGTAAGGCTAAGACGTAAGTATAAAAAGTATATATAATTAATTATAGGAAGACCAGAAACCATGAGGCTAAGGAAAGTCATTTCGAATTCAAAGGAAAAAAAAGCGTGGCGGAAGAGGTGACAATGGTGGAATTATTCGTGTTCCTTCTGTTGCCAGGACTGAAACAAATAACATAATTTGTAAGTATATATGCAAAATAAAATCCAACTATTAACGAATTAAATAAGAATTATAACTATATAATTATTTCAACAGGAATCAACGCGATCAATAGGCATTACATACCTTTGAATTGCCTGACCTTTGTGACCCTGAAGTTTGGAGCGAGAGCTGGATCATGTTTAGGACGTACTCAAACGTAACGGATATCACGTGAATGGAGGACGGAAGCAACTAACAATGAGACGCAAGCGTCCGAAAGTGAACAGAAAACCAGCCTACATGCCCTATGTCAAAGGAGTAACGGATAAGATCGGGTTCGTGTTAAAGAAATACTCCATTCCAACAGTATAAACACCAGGCATAAAGGGTCAAAACATAGTAGGTACAGCAAAGGATACAACTCCAGGTATCTATAAAATAAATTTCAGCTACGGTAGTTCCTACATAGGCCAAAAAGGCGGACTTTTGCTGAAAGAGTCAAAGACCTGATAGATCAGCAAATCAGTGATTCTGTAGAACATGCACTCGAAGCAGGCCACCGTACGCAAGTCCTCTCCACCGGACGTCACTTGAATCAAGAGTGGTACGTAAAGCAATTGAAATTAAAACATAACACTTTCAATCGGGAAGATGGTTTTAAATCATCTACAGCGTGGAATCCAGTAGTAAAAAATATGCCACCTCGCTTTTATGCGCAGTCGGATAAACACCAGAATAGGGTCACGTTGATTTGCTTACAGAATAGGGACACTGTCATAAATATCGAAAATGTGCGGTTGTAGATAAAGAACCTTCTACTCCATGAACTCGACGACGGAGGTCGTGCACCACTGAGCCTGCCTGCCTTTGACATGACAATAATGTTCTGTGGCCTGTGACCACGGCCAGTGCAACCTGGTTGAAACATCAGGCAATTCAAAGGTATGAAATTCTATTGATCGTGTTACATCCTGTTTAATTTAAAAAAACTAACAGTTGTAGGACTGCACGTCAGAAACACAACACAAACACACACAAATATACATATACACACACACACACATCTGTGTATATGTCATCTGAGCGTGACGGTCACTTGAGTTCAGTGTTTTTTCCCCATACCACAGAATACATAACAGCAAAAGTACCCAACGTGCCTAAAGAAGTTTCCACTTCAATTATTTATCATGGAACGCGAAAGTTTAAAAGTTAGTACAGACCTATAACTATCTCATGGAAAATAAATGCATAAAATAAATCTTAAATTTTAAGTGTTGGTTGCATTTTAGAGCGTTCAGTTACCGTAAAAAGCTTTAAAGCTTTACCCTAGAATGTGAGAATTTTGGAACAAGTTATAGGGCTCTTGTGTTCACTGGGACGGAACCCTAAAAAATTGGTGGTGAAATTTCCAAGTAGTACAAAAGAACGCTGAGTTAGTTCCCAACGGATGCCGCAAAATTCCGACTCATTCAGCAAATGTAGGATGCATGTGTATTATTTGCCTAACTAGCTTTACGGGCCACCGAATTTTTGAGCCAAACGGGCACGAAGATATTTTTCTTCATACTTTATTACGTCGTCTTTTTTATTACGTAGGTTAAGGAAACTACGTACATAGTTGAAAGTTTCCTAAAATTAAAATTTCTTACAGGGACGGAAACGCGTGCGTGGCACCCAAGTTGCATCTTTGTGATATGAAAACAAAACAAACTGGTGATCATTAATGAAAGGGCATTAAAATGTTCTAATATACTTGCAAGTAAATTTAATGAAGTTGTAGGAAATTGAATATTATATAATATATCACGATTATCACTCTGCCTAAGTGATTTTGTAGACAAAAAGATATGGCGATACGAAGAATATTCTGTGTGCTGATTGTGTACTTCGACCATCACAGATTTAGAGTTTTGGAAAAACCTAAATATACGACGATACATTTATTTATTTTTAAAGTGAAAGCTTTTTTAGGCACTTTGGGCACTTAAGGTATGGGGAAAAAGCACTGAACTCGCGTTACTGTCACGCTCAGATGACATACATTGTCATGATGACATAGATTGTCATGATGACATAGATTGTCATGATGACATAGATTGTCATGATGCCAAATATATGTATGTATGTGTTTTCACTTCTGACGTGCGGTCCTACGACTGACAGTTTTTACACCATATTGCACGATCGTATGGAACTGTCCGTATCCTCAAAACCTCAAGTGATGAGTAATAATGTAAAATAAATATTGTAAAATCACACGAGCACAGCTGTACGTTTGTAAGTTACGACGGTACGAGGAGTGAACGAATTTTCGCAAAGATTGAACATAGAGGGCAACAGTTTAGATTAGAAAAGTTCGCGGGCTGGCGAGCGGACCCAGGACAAATTGCTTTACTAATACAACACATTTCCGGACTTGTGGTTCAGCTGAAATTCGACAAAAACTATACTACGTGCAAGTTGGATGGTCGGGTTAAACTAAACGGTTGAGAGTTATTTCCAATAACTACCCAGACACCCGTCCCTTATAATCGTTTTTGTCAAAGTCTAATCGAAACCTTTTGTCTACTAATAGTGATTATGTTTTATTTGTTTGTTGTTGTCAGTGTCGTAGTGTTGGGTCCATAAACGACAACGACATTACACAAAATAATATCGTAGGGTTGTTACATCTAGGTATACATAATTATTCAACTAAGCGAAAAAAACTAACAATTTATTTAAAATATGTGGGTAGAACTAGGTGGGTTCGTTACCCAAGGCCCTATTTGCACTGACGCATGGAATCTTACGCTTCCCTGGGTAGTCATCAGCTGACGAGCTTCGAGTGATGTGGTACGGCCAATGATCCTGTGACCCAGTTGCGTAGGCCGAAAGTAGATCAGGTGGAAACCAGACGATGTCAATCACCAAGGGTGAACTTAAACTAAAACCCTGGAATCAGTTGTGGGTGGACGAATTGTGGCGAATTTTGACAGTGTTAATGCACTGTCAAAATTCGCACCGCGACTGCAGCATAAGGGTACACAATGGCAAGCGATTGATTTTCTCACATTTATGTAAGAAATAATTATCTAAGGTGCGGTAGCCACGGTTTAAAGCAAGCGGAAGGACTAACAAAGAGAAAATTTATAAATAAATGAAACATAATAACTACAAATAATTATTAAGCATGTAGGTAGGCATAGTAACATAGTGAAGGGTGATTGTGCGCTTTTATGCATGTTTGGAAGGCAATGACAAAGGATACCATAATACATAGGTTTTAAATATTAACTACTTACTGTTAATTACATTTTGGTATTACTAGCGGTAACTAATTTGTGGTATAATAAAACTAATAAACGCACAACTTACCCAGACACCGGGTTTATAATATTCACTAATGTTTTTGGTACTCGTAGGTTTCATATTTAAATTTACTACTAGTCTACATTAAACAGCAAAAAATAGTATGACGGAACTTAAATCCGGTTATCGAGTATATATATATGATTTATAACAAGCTCGCAGCAAGACAACGTTGCGTAGAATGTCAGATGTCATTGTCTCTCGTCGCGCGCGCCAGAGATCGCGGACTCCTCTTCAACGATCCCCCACTGCGCCCCGCCATCAAGAGTGCGGCGGCCAGTTCACTATATTTAAATAATGGGGCTACTGACAGTCTCTTTGTAATGTAATATTTTTAGTAATTGTATTTAGTGTATAATTTTAAAATTTATTTTAAGTTTAATTTAGGGTTTAATAGATATTAATAAGTTATGGGATTATACTCGTAAGTGTTGAATAATAGGAATATAATTAGATCAACGCAACTGCAGCAGCGTGCTGACCTCACGGCGGCCATTGGTGTGGGTAGCCTCTCGCTGGAGAATAGTCTCCAGCGAGAGGCTACCTACACCAATGGAACATAATCATAGGATTATGTCCATGGTCCAGAGCGAGAGTGCGTGGGATTCCGCCGCCTCTTTCTGTGAGGTAGTGATGGATGCCAAAGAAGCGGCGGAGAGGGAACGGGAGAGAACAAGTACTCTTCCGTCCCGCAGAAGACGCACCAGGCGCCGGAGAGTGCAAAACGGTCTCCGGCCTCCATGAGCGCTTGCCCGGGGGCGACAGAAGGGGCTATCTGTCACCGTAGCAGAAGCAGGCCCGAGACGGTGGCGCGACGTGTTCCGCGCGCGCCTCTCAAAACTAGAGGGGATAGAACCATCTGCACCTCATAGTGGGGTCGCCTGGTTTAACAGGCGGCCAAGTCTGCCGGGGTTCCACACATTAAAAAAAAAAAAGATCAACGCAACTGCATTGTAACACGGTGTTACGGTGTATTGATGGAGTGCTAGAGGTAGTCGATCTCGGTAACTATAGGCTGAGTCAATATACTCAACACGACGTTAAGATCAATAGGACCAAATAACCAAGATCGCAATGCGATATGTAGAATTTTTGAGCCTTTATTAAAAGCCAGTGTATAAAAGCTTATGGAGCCTTTTTTCCAATTAGTAAGTTGAAGTGTTAACTTTTTACGAGCGAGAATAATTTTCAGTATTTTTTTTTAATAAATATCATGTGACTTAAAACAATAAGCTACAATCAGAATTAAAGGCATAAACATGAACTTAAAAAAGAGTCATAGGTGATAGACCGTATAAAACTATGGTATACAATATATAATAATAAAACATTCTCTTATCACTTACCAACTTTCACGTCTATTTTACTATACGATATTCCGCTTTACGTCGATGATGAAAACCCTTACGATCACCACCAGCTGTGTACAGGAGTATAACGACTCGTGTTGAATGTTACAAAGAAAATGTAAGAACATAAAATACCACCAATAATGAGATAAGAATCCCTTGAACGAGTGAAATCACATTAAATAATATGATTATAAACTCCACAAAAAAACTTGTTCCATTTTGCTTATTATAGCGAAAAACTGGTCCCATATGTCTCCAGTCGCATGAGATGATATTTAACTAAATGGTTGACTTTATGTACCCACAGGTAAGTTAACAATTACTGGAATCGTGTTCTCACCGAGAATCGCGGATAAAATACTCGTCTATGTATTCTGTATAGACGGTTACTAAGCTGTTTGACACAGAAACAAAATACACTGAGTTGACATCTTAATTACTCATCTATATAGTATTTAATATCCAATCACATTATTCATTGGTGTGTGTGATAATATATTAATCAGCATTAGTATTAGGTATGTCATCAAATGCGATAATAGTGTATAATTTACTATACAATGACTTACTTTACTATACAATGAATCAAGAAGGCATTAAGTATTGAATTAACACCCAAGCAAACCTCCCTCTGCTAAAGTGGTTTTCTATCATTATACTCTGACAGAGGCAAAGAGCGTAGATATCTTTTTAAATAAATTTAAGAATTTGAATCAACTTTAAAAACTCATTAATTTTAATATTATTCACCTCTAGTCGTGCTAGCATGAAACGTACTAAATAAATTAAAATTAGTATTATGACTATAACACCATTATATAATTATGCTCGTAGACATTTCCTTCTTCATTAAGATAAGTTTATGCCGAATGGGTAAGAAAAAAAATTATGTGCAATGAATCGTAAGCTATTTTATATTATGGACAATACATGTCCGTGCTAAGATAAAAACATCGTTTTCTATCGTTAAAAACCTAAGATACGGAGTTAACCCGAAATGTAACCGAGATTTTTTTCCTGCTATTTCTTATTGTTTGAAAAAAAAATGAACATGAACTTCTAGGTATAAGATTCAGAAATCCAGAAACAGTAGTAAAATGAGTTCCAGAAGTCCTTAGCAAACAAAAAACTAAGTGACTATAAAATGAACACTAAGGTTTTCAAATTTGTTTCAAATACTACTTTTCATTGATCAGTTTTAGTGTAAGAGAAAGGATGCGTCCGTGTTCGACGTAATTATAAACAAGTCTTGATAACGCTGATTTCATTTCGATCGATGATCCTATGGTTAAAGATCATCTCGAGTACTGCCTTGGGTTAAGTGTTATAATCATTATCCTCACATAGATTACCTATTTGTGTGATTCATAAATCGTTGTATAAAGCCTCTATACCAGAATGAAACTCTTCTAAACAGCAGTCACTCTGATTTTAATTATTAAACTACTTTATCATCTTCATATAATAATGTAGGCATGCATCATGTTGGTTAGCATCATCTATTGCACCATAATACAGGACAGTAAATGGGTTCTGTCACGTAGATATTTACCTAACGGGTGAACAGTTGGTGCTGTAAAGTCACGTACTGAGAACTTTATCCCTGTCCAAGTGATAACAAATAACTTCTGTCACAACTTTCAAATAAGAAAAAAAAAATGCTCTGTCCCTATAGAAAGTACATTTTTTTACATCTTGTTATATTTTCAGTCCCGTGTTTCCCGTGATTATAAAGGGTTGATTATAAAAAAAATTACGATAAATTCAGACGATGAAAAATTTCTTTAGCTGCAGCATAATATTAACAAGTATGAATTAAAAATTTAAATACCCTTGATTCAAAAATACTTTCAACGATAAGAAAAGAGCTGATGATCGAACGGCTGAACAGATTTCCTTGAGTTATAGCTTAGAAATCCCTTGTTCGAGTCACCTTTCAAGTCACCTAAAGCTTCAGCAAACAAAAAAAAAACTAAATCCAAATCGGTCCATCCCTTTAGATGCTATGATGTGCCATAGACAGAAACACAGATAATATATTTACGTTAAATGTATAACACGGAGGAGTGTGTGAATTTTTGTGTCGGGGGTTAAAAATGCTGTAGTGGAGAATTTAAAAGTTCGATAGGAATAGAAGAATGATTTTCTTACAGTGAAATAAGTATTTGGTTATTTTAATTTCAGTGCTTATTTTACTGAATGCTTTGTTTCATTAGTTTCTGTTCATTGGTTTTAACGCTCATATAAATAAAAAATTGGCTAGTGTTTGAAGAATTTACATGATGAATTAAAATTCACTGTATATTAGGTATATCTATTTTATATACAAAACAACTAAAATGTAATTCTCTTTCAGTTCAACTGAAGCTTCAGGAAAACGATGCAGCTTAATGTCCTCTGCCATTTGCTTACTCGGGAACTTACAATATTACTTGATCATCAAATCAATTGGCATTGCAGAATATTAGACCCTTGTTGAGCACGCACGCAATTGACTGTTGATCGTCTTCTTATTGACCTTTGTGTGTTTTGGTTATTGGCTGGATTATTTAGATACAAGAAAAACAACAATTGGAGGAAAACTGGTTGTAGCTCTAGTACGTATAATATGATTAAAAATAAACTGTGGTTGAAAATTTATTTAATTTCAAGCATGGTTAATACTTACGTATTTATTTTTATCTAAATATTTTTTTGTTCCTTAAAAAATACTTGTGTGGATGGAACATTTGTGGACTTACAAAGCCTCGTCCTTTTTTTGACGTTATCTTAGTCCTTTAATAATTAGGGTTGTAAATAATACGAGGAGCGTTTTGCCTCTTGTTTTAAGCACCAAAAAATGGGTTTCTGTACTCGATTCTTGTCTTTTACTACCTTTTATGCTCGTGAATATACATTTTCAATTGTATTTATAAAAAGTTGATTTTACTAATCAAATATTTAACATTCTATAAAGAAAAAATAATTTAAACTGGAAATGGCACCGCCATTAGACAAAGCTTTGGCTTTTATGTTAGTCGCTAAGCACTTATGTCCTTTTTCTTTCTGTATAAGTTTAAGCAGTTGTAAATAAATTTATTACAAGTTACAGAAAATAAAACACGGAATTTTAAATTAATCACAAGAATAGATCAAAATATTCTGAAAACTTTCTTGGAATATTATAAATTCATTCAGGCGGGACCTCGAAATATTCAGAGAAAACTCTTGCACCATGCATCGATAATGACGAAGAATCGACGTCGGATCCTCTGGGGCACACTTTGCATTCAACCGCCTTCTTATGCGACCGCATATAATACAGTTCCGAAACTGCACGCTGTATTCATGAATATTTACTGCACAGCAGCGATAGAATATGGATTCTGAAAAATCATATTCCACATGATACTGCTGAAGCATTGCAGTTATTTGTGTTTTGCGCCTTGTATACAAATTATGCTTTTGAATTAGAAATGGATAAAGAGCTGAAATCATTTTGTTTTTCTAGATATACACAAAAAACAAAAATTTTGCTTGTGGCAAGGAATGACACACTTGCGATAGTTCTTATAAAATTATAAGCAATAATAATTACACTTTATGTATTATTGCTTTTAACCCCCGACGCAAAATGGAGGGGTATTATAAGTTAAACGTGTATATCTGTGATATCATAGCTCGTAAGCGGATGGATCGATTTTAATTTGGCTTTTTATGTTGAATGGTGTCTTGACCGAGTGTGCTCTTAGTTATTATTCAAGAAATCTGTTCAGCCTATCTAAGACCGTCAGTTCTTTTTTTAAGGGAATTTTGAGTCGGGGTATTTAAATTTTTTCAATTTATGTTTGTTCTTCAAAGAATTTGGATATTTTCACTTAATCATTATTAAGTCACTAACTGAGAGGAATGCGTGTTAGTTAGACAAATTAAGTCACAGTCCACTACTTTGACAAAGTGCAGAATAGGAGACTTTACATCATTCGACAGCTGAAAGAGCTTAACATTTAAGCAGGCTAAAGATGTAATGAAACGAGATAATAATAGAGCTCCAAATAAATTAGTACCCAACATGATTCCTAGAAGCAAAAGCAAACTGCAAAAGAATTGTTACGTAATGTGCGTATTAGTATACAATAAGGTTCCAGATCATGTCAGGGAGATGCCCCTGAGTAAGTTTGTGCCATGTTCCAGAGAGTTTCTTTTACAAAACGCGTTTTATTTGGTCAAGGAGTTTCTGAATCATGGTCAGCTAAATATATGTATGTAATAGATAATATACAGGGTGTATTTGAAAATAGAGCACTGAAAGGGAAAATAAAAAATATGTACATTTTAAAATCTTTATCTTTACACATTCCGAATAAACGGAGGTAAAAATACCTGGAAATTCAGACGGTCATAACTCGTTTAGTTTTTTTTCAAATATTCTCATTGTAACTACATGCTAGAGTCATGCCCTTTCAGTAATTTAAGTAAGTGTTCTATTTTTAAATACACTTTGTAAATGATTGAAGGTAATTTAAGTAATGTATAGTTTCATAGTTTTTAAAGTTTGGTTTTGAATGCTGTCTTCGATGGCTAAATAGAAGCAATTAGGTTAATTATTTGGACTTATGTTTCATTATTTTGACATTCCATAAAACCATAAATAATAAGATTATTTATTGTTTTATAGTTATTGTTGTAGTGTCATTAGTTTTTAGTAAATTATATTTTCATATCAAATCAATTTTGACTAAAGTTGTTTGCACTTAAATGTTTAGCACGACGTAAGACGTACGACGTATCTGTTACAAATTTTATGCAAATAAATAAATTTGAATTTGACCATTATAGTTTATGTTAATTTCCTTCATAGTTAAAGCAAATTATTGTTTCTCAGTTCAATCGCCGAGTGGTCCAACCATTGATCTGTGCCGCTGGTAGTTCAAATTCGATACCAGTTTACGCACAGAGATAGAAGCAATAGCATTTTTCAGAAGTAACGCCTGCCTTTACTGCATAACTTCTCATATATTATTCTATAGGCGTCACCTCTTTCTTTTCAATATCACTGAGTGTGTTGTTTGTCATGTTTTTTTAATAAGGTTTATGCAGTTTGTAGAATAATTCCTCATTCACTGTGTTTTCTTTAGGGATTGGAAAAAAGCTATTGAAAATTTCCAATGGCATTATCGTGTGTGGCATTACTAGTGAAGTCGGTATTTCTTTATTTTTGAAGTTAAAAAAATAATAAACAAGAATTTAAAAAAAAAACGAAGGTTTCGCTTCTTGATAAGACATGACTAAATATTATATTAATATAATCAAGAAATATATTACAAATATGTAAGGAATGAAGCTCCGATTTAAAAAGTCGTTTTAAAAGCAACTCAGCATTAAAATTACGTATTATTATAATTCAAACTTTAACTAAAAACCAGAATAATAAAACCATTCTAAGCTTTTAAGGTTAAAAGGTTATATTGGTTTTGAGTGTCATAAGACAGAAATCAAAATAAAAGATCTGAAATATTATGAGTCACAAACGTAACCGTTCAGGACGAAAAGCGACGTCTAAGTATTTTCATCAAATTTTGCCGAACGTTAAATGGGTGTCTCCGCACATGAACAGGAGCTTCTCCTATTATTTCACAAATGTTATCAGAATATCAAACAGCGATTCTTGAAAGTATTACACTGGAGTATCTTTATATTACATCTGCGAAAATCGTCTTTATCGTGATTTACGTAGGGATTGTAATTGGCTGTAAGCATTTGCGTGTTCGATTCGTTTTGTAGCTGATGGTTTGCGGAGTGAGGAGTTGTGAGGAGCGAGTGTTTTTCACAGTCTCATTATGTGACGATTCGTATTCGAGGCCAGACGAGAGTTACCAGTGTAAGGGTAAGGTTGAAGGGTGGCTCACTTGCCGACACGTACCACTAGACCCTGCTTACGAAGTTCGTAAATGTTATTGATTTTATCTCGGTCTCATCCACAATATATATTTCATTTGTTTATTTGTTTCACATTGTCTCAACATCTGTAGAGAGTTCGTTAATGGGGTTATGTACCTTCATAAAATACGATACAGTATAGAGATAACATATTCTGTCCTTAGATAATAATATTTGATTTTACTAACTGGGATGTTCAATATAATCATTTATATTTCGGGAACTTAGCTCTGAGTTATAAACCACAACTGTGTTATTATCACTACATATTATAAAACAAAGTCCCCCGCCGCATCTGTCTGTTTGTCTGTTCACGATGAACTGAAAAACTACTGAACGAATTTTCATGCGGTTTTATTAATAGACAGAGTGATTCATGAGGAGGGTTCAGGTGTATAATTTGTTAAGATTTTGTGTAGATTGAGTGAAATATGTTGATGATTGTTGTAGATGTCCCTGCTACCCGTGCGAAGCCGGGGCGGGTTGCTAGTGTTATAATAAATGACAATCAACTCCCTTGTTAGATTTTTTGCTACTGAAATATAATTACAAATTTATAATATTAATAATAATACCGATATGCATTAAATAAGTAGGACAACTATTACAACACACAAATCTACAGCGTAGCTCGTACAATGTCACCACGTTTTGGTTGTATTATTTTCTTAATAGTATATACTATTACTATTTGTATTTTATTTATCTGTTAATCACTCCATTTTATGTAGATGGACACAAGCAAACAAGCAACCGTCTGAATTTGCAGTTGCCCACGCAAGGGAGCATCTACAGAAAATGAAAGATATTATAAATTTATGTTGAATTCCTTGTGGAGTTCTCGGGATCTAAAAAGTTCAAACGCTTGAAATAGTAGGGCAGTAAATTGACTATCTTCATTCAAGTTTTTTTTATTTCACTTTGGTAGTCAAACAGCATAAGACCTACGTAATGGTAAGCGATTCCCATTTAAGGCGACACTCATATTACCTGGCTATCAAAATTAAGCGAGCGTTTACAGCCGTGAGTTATTTGTATAATTTTTACATCAATTGTTTGTAAATATAGCACTATCGGCAGATCCATTTTTTCAAAATTTTGTCTATAGCTGATTTGTTAGATTACTGATTATCAGTACGGAACCCCGTTTAAATTCAACGCATTATATTATATAAAAAATATGAAACTATTACCAATATTACCTAACACTAAATGTATAAGTTTTATATAGGACATTCACAGAAACAGGCTTCCAAATAAATGAAATTCTGAGTGTTACAGACGCAAGTGTGTTTCGTTGTTTGCCATTTTTTAACCCCCAACGCTGTATCTGTGTATCTGTGTGTCTGTCTGGGGCATCGTAGCTCACAAACGAATGGACCAATTTAAATGCCTATTTTTTTGTTCGAAAGGTGACTCGATCGAGAGTGTTCTTAGATATAATTCAAGAAAATCTGTTCAGCCGTTCTAAGATCATCAGCTCTTTTCTAATCGTTGAAAGAAGTTTCGAGTCGGAGGTATTTAAAATTTATTGGCCAAAATTAGTGAAGCGACCGCACCACATTACCTATAAAGTGTTTACAGTTTATGCAATTACATCAGCGTTGTTACGCAATATCTACTTCACAGAACATGCACTTCACCCTTACATTTTCAATTTGAAACAGCAATGTACTACAAAGGTGATGTTATTTCCGTGAAAATGTAAAGTATGAAAAAGTTAAACCTAAACTACTAGTGCAGAAGAAATGTAACTTTTAATAAACTTTGACGTATCTTTTTCCTTTATATTTCTGCTCAGTGTCAGGAGCGTTGACGTTGTGCAGAACATAATGAAATGTGACAGACGGTGCAAAATAATTTTAAGTTATCTTCACAAAACTTTAATGCTCAAGTACTGGTCACAAGAGTACTGATTAAAGAAATACTTTTTTCATTTCTTGTTTTAGTGAGCAGTTTGCTCTAATGAACGTGGTGGAACTGAGGCATTGGATTGTATTTGCTTAAGGAAAATATAGGTAAATTGGAATGAAGTAGAATAAAACAATGCTTTTGTGGTTTTTAAGCAGCACATAGCTAGATAGATAGATAGATAGATAACACTTTATTTGTACATTAGCATTACAGTGGAATATATATTTACATAATTACATACAGATAATGTAAAAGGGCGGCCTTATTGCTAGATGCAATCTCTTCCAGGCAACTTTAGGATGGATCAAAATGATTCGGAGAGATAATGGCAGTTGGTGTTATATTTAAAATTGCAATTATTTGTGATTTCTAATAAATATGAAAACAAATATATACAGATATTTTATATTAACCTATATAGCTAGTTAGATTTGTATTCGATTTTTTTTAAATGTGTAACTTAAGATCGCAGGTTCTCGGTGGATGCAAGCCGCTTCCGGTGGGAAGCGGCTTGCATGTTCTTGCATGTTGGAAAATGCCTACATCTTGGAAGTCATTGAAAGAGGCCCATGTGCAACGGCAGAGAACTTATAGTTGAAATGATGATGATATGTAACTTTGGCGTTTTTATTAATCCGTGGTTAAACTATGCTGTTATAACTATTTATTTACCTTACTCTAATAAGACCAGCTTATTCCTATATGCTGCTTCTAGTAAGGTAGATTTTTGTTCAAAATATCTAAATAGGCTGATCATTAACGAAACGAATCGACGGGTTCATTTCGATGTATCATGTGTAACCAGGCAGCACATGAACAGAATCTTCTAATTGTTTTAGATGCTGTCCCGAATATATTAATTAATAAAATATTATTACTAAAAGGTAAAGGCTATTAATAGCCTTTCGCCTTGATTTGAATAATACTTAGTGTTTTAAATTCATTTCACTGACTTAAGTTTTATTTGTAATTAACAGCTTAAAAAAATCATTCTACATAATCAATGATGCTTCGAGGCTCAAATGAACAAAACACAACTATCACAAAGAGCTGTCACAAAAAAGATGTGTTTAGGGAATTTGACATGCTTAAATTCGCTTTACACAACAGAAAAAAATAACGCTCTAAAAGGGATAAACGATATGTAATAACTTTAGCTGTCTAATGTTCTAATCAGTAATTCTATTTTAAAGATAGCATTATTTGAAATCTCTAAGCTCAAAAGAGTATCAATGTTTTTACCGAAATTATAATAAAATTATAAATGAAAGTTCGCGAACTTACAGCCTACGGTGGCTTCCATTTGTCTATATAATTGTGTATATAATTTACAATACAAACATGAAACATGATCATGACACGAATGAACGAACCTTTGTCAAGATCCACGTCAAGGTCTAATAAAGCAAGATCGGTTACTATACATTAAACATAATATTTTCTGTTGCTATATTTTCTTCACAAGATGGCGGTAGATAAAATTATTGCGTATTATTTGTTTGAAACAACATAATGTTACAGTTAATGCGATTTGAATGAAATCATTTTAATTCAAATTAGTAAGGATTGTTGCGTCTGGTGTTGACTCTGTATACACCAGTTCTGAAAAAAAAACAAGTGAATTTTATGAATCATGTAACTAAACTCACATAGAAACAGAACTAAAATAAGTACATATTTTTATTAGATATTTATATAGTTTTCTTAATGGTATTTAGCATTTATTAGTATTAAGTAGTAGGTTATATCAAAACTTTTTTTTAAATTCCTAATATATAAAAAGTACATATTATATGTAACACGTATGTTTTTGTAGATAAGGAACTTTAAAAAAAGTAATTTTAATTAAATGTAGATATAACTCTAATTAGTAAGGAAAGTAACGTCTGGTGATGACACCAGTTCTGAAAAGAAAAACCAATTAATTATATATGAATCACGGAATTAAAATCACTTTGAATATATTTTTTTTTTAACTTATTTTACTACAGCAGCTGTTCGTCAAGACTTAAAGAATAGTTCTTATTAGCAATCAGATGCTAGTAACGGTAGAAGCGAAGTATCTCCAGTCTCTGTTGTGGTTGCAAAGGCTTGAGGCACAACCAGGCATGGATATACCACCGTTTGGGTAGAATGCCAAGATCACCAACAGTGTAACCACGGTCCGTGTGTGTTTCTTCAACGTAGATAGAATTAACGCGATTTCTGTTGAGGTTCCACAGAGGGCCGGAAAAGTCCAAGGCTGAGTAAATGTCATTATAGATTAAAACCCATCTGTCATCATTATTAAACCGGAGTTCCAAAATACAGATTTAAATGGCTCAAGGAGCAACACATGTAGTGTTCTGTTCTGTTTGTGTGTAACACAATGATTATCGTCTAAGCATGTGCAACCAGTAACACATGATTTGGGACAAAATATAGCTGATATCTGTCTAAATACATACTCTTAGTTCTGTGGTTTAATGGCTATAATAGTGGGATTGATGGTAGTGACCAGACCAATATCACTATTGACGAATCTTTGTGAGCAACGGGGATTGATGACGGGGAAAAAGTTGCCGCTACAATAACAATGCTTATCATCGTTCATAGGCCACAAAACAAATAGGCATGCCAATCAGAGAATAAATTTATTAAGTGCATACAACTTATAAATTACTTTAGCTACTTCTTTACTTTTATGAACTGCTGTATCAATTAATCAGTATGTCAATCAGCCAATCATAGTCCACTTCTGGACATAGGCCTCTCCCAATGTGCACCACATCACCCGGTCCTCCGCCTTCCGCATCGAGTCCATCCCTGCTACCTTCTTCAGGTCGTCGGTCCATCTGGCTGGAGGGCGTCCTACCTTTCGTTTACCGATTCGCGGTCTCGACTCTAGGACCCGTCTGCTCCAACGGCCATCGGTCAGCCCATTGCCACTTCAGCATGTTTGAACTGCTCTATAAATAACGAAAAATTATTCGTATTATTTTGAGTGGCCTGTTGGTCTAGTGGTTAGTGATCCTGCCTGCTAAGCCAGAGGACGTGGCTTTGATTCCCACCCAGGACAAATAATTGTGTGATGAGCATCATCATTTGTTCTGTGTCTGGGTGTAATTTATCTATAATATGTAGTAGTATAATATAATAACGTTAGGTTATAACCTATATTAAGTATGTGTTAGAGTGCATACCAGAAGTTTAATGTTAGTCTGGGCTGAGTGCTAGGTATTATAAGACCATCTATACAAATAAATTAAATTGAAATGTCTATTTGTAATGTCACAATAACAACATTTTACATAATGCATCCGAATGTTACACGGTACATATAATCAATAATAAAAAAAAAATATATATATATATTTTGTCTGTCTGTCTCTTTGTTTCGGCTAATCTCCGGAATGGGTGGACCGATTTCCACGGAACTTACACTGGCATATTAATAGCTGGTGTTATAAGGAGTAACTAAGGCTATTTTAATTTCTGAAAAAGAAATATGGTTCCGCGCATATTATATAAATATGTACACGCTAGTGAAGCCGCGCGGGGTTAAGAGCTAGTTTACAATATAAGCATAATGGTTGTGTACGATCTCCGTACACGATATGATAACAATTAACGCTAATGATACTACTCGATAATGCTAGATGATTTATTGAGTAATTACAAATAATTTATAAAATACGTGATTCTAATTGCTACGCTATTTATTACTGTGAGTACCGTCCGGTTGCTAAACGTGCACTGACACGAAATTAGTTCACACTTAATATTGTTAGTTATTTTGCTGACCGAGCGTAATGTACGGTCATTAGCCTGTACATCCTCCCGGGCCAAAATATGCACGAAATTACGGCAGGTCCTTATAAAAACACATTTTTTTTTGTATGGGAGAAGTTGATTGGTCTCTTGAATTGGTCGCGCGAATCGAGTCCACTGGTACGTCACTGGACTGACAGTCAGCCGTGTTTTGATGCCGCGTAAACAGTACACTTTGCACTGCGGTTTGTGAACATCCCACTCTGTTGGCGGCTCGTCTCCTCTTCCACAGGAACACTGCTGCTGCCAATACCGCCACTCCCAACACCGTATAAGTAATGACGTACTGATGAATGTCGTGTGTAGACATAAGGTGATAAGATGGATCATTTGCCGCTGATTTCAGCTGTTCCATCTGCTTGCCCAGATCATCCAGTATTTGGTTTATATGCTCATCTCGAGGTTCGACATATTGACTCAGAGATATGTTCACCATATGATTTAGATCGAAGATTCCTGGAGTGACAATTTCCGGCTTCAAGTTTATAGTGTGTACAGACTTTGATCGTGAATATAATGCAAAGTCGGTACCTTTTATGATGCAATTTGAGTCAAGGCTTATTATGCCAGCTCCGACCAGCTGTTCGACAGTAACCCGATCTTGACATATGACTCGTATAGAGTATGAATCACAATACAAATAAAAATACTTGGACAGGTCAGTTAACTCAATCCACATTTGATTGCACGTAGATTTGCTTACAGTGCATTCATTCTTGTAGTCATATGTTTGACAGAAATTTTCGTCTATGGATAGATAGTGAACAGGCGTGTTGATATGACACAAATAGAAATATTCATTGTGAAAACAAGCTTGTAGTTCAGGCGTAGACAATGTTACGAAAGTATCTTTACCCACATTGACTGCGATGTATTCGTTCATTGCACGGACAGTAAACATATCATTTGCGATTTGGTGAGGAATCGGGATAGTTTTATAAATACTATAAATGTCCCTGCTGGTGAGCGGAAACGTAATTTCAAATATGAAATAGTCTCGTAAAATTCTTGCTTTAATCCTCAATAGGGTATAAATGTTTCTGAGATCTGTTTGTATGTTTTCTATAGGTAATGTAGAGTCCTTTGTTAACTGGCTGGTAATGACTTGGAGCTCATTACGCAATTGATCAGGTGTTAATAAATGTGTATTGAACTTTCCATGATAAATATCCGTAATGGTATCTAACAGCGTGTCTTGAATTGATTTTAAGTTCTGGATAAGATTGGTCGTGACCATGGCTGATAGTGTGAAGTCCTGCACTTCACATAAGTAGAGTATTTTTTGCGAGGCGGAGTTGGCAGCTGCTGCTAATGCATTGAGATGTTTGTCTATAGTTTTGTGTTGCAAGGATATAATATTTTCAGTCCTTTTTAATAAGTTGTACTCGGCTTCAACGATAGATGTTTGGTTTCTTAACAGTTTTGTTATGTGATGTTCGTTTTGTCGTATTAGCTCAATGTCTTTCTTATATTGTTCTGCGAAGCGCTCGTCTAATACGCCGAACAGACTGTTCACGATATATCCTATTCCATTGATAAGCCCCCGACGCTGTCTGGCGTGCGCGTCAAAATGCTGATCTAACAACAACCGATTGTAGTGTTGTAGTTCTCGGTATTCGTGTTGTAATTGTAGGAGTGTAGTGGTACATTGAACTTGATTTACGAGCAATTTACATATTTTTTCCGAATTATTGAATGCCTTGATTACTGCTGTGTTACCTTCCCAACATGGGGACATGTCATAATAAACCACAAGAGTCCATTTATTGAGAATAATTCGCATATTGGAAACATAATCAAAGTACAAGGACATATTTCCGGGGAATGACGAGATGTTGTATGCACCATGAGAGGGCGTCAATAAAAACATAAAAAAGATTAGTGAAATCGCGATTGATATGAATGCCCCTGGCTTACTATTTTTCACTTTCGGAACGTCATTCTTTGCTTGGCTCTTTTTAGTAGTTGTCGTGTTGCTGTCCTTTTCAGGTTGTATGGGTAAAACTGATAGTTTAATGATCGGCCTCTTCGGGCTCGGGATCGGGTTCTTAACGACACAACTCTGACCAATTTATCATGACCGTGATGCAGATCTATCACTCTTCCCATTAACCATTTGCCGGCTGGTAGGTGCTCCTCTTGGATAGTAATCAAGTCACCCAACCTTATATTTGCTAGAGGTGTCTGCTATTTTGATCGATTGACAATTGCGTCACATACTCCGTCCTCCACCTTTTCCATAGATCTTCGAATAATTTCGATATGAGATGCCACCCTGGCCTTGCGGTTAAAAAGTGAGAGGGTGTTAAAAATTCCAGATCCTCAGAGTCTTCTGTAAGTGCACAAAGCGGTCTCGAATTCAGACAAGCTTCTACTTTTGATAAAAGAGTAGCATATAATAAATAATAATAATAAATACTCTTTTTTGTTCACCAAAAAAAGGAAACAATGCATAAACAAGCTAAACACAAAATGCACAATGGGCGGCCTTATCGCTAGAAGCAATACCTTCCAGGCAACCTTTAGCATATTCCTCATAGGTCAACTTCTGTTCCCCCACGCACTGTTTTAAATGGTGCTTTAAGCTTCTTACTGCAGCTTCCCATAACCCTCCGGCGCTTGGTCAGGACGGGGCATTGAAATGCCACTCAATACCCATTTCTGTTATTTCGGACAAAAAACTATTATTGAACATTTGCCGCAAATGGTCATATTGTTCTTGTAGAAGCCTACTTGCGCCCACAAAGTTTGTTCCATTGTTGGAATAGATATGTCGTGGAGCACCTCGCCGGGATGCCATTCTGCTAAGTGCTGCTAAGAAAGCTGTGCTTGATAGGACAGAGACAAGCCCTAAATGGACAGCTTTAGTCACCATACAAATAAAAACTGCTATGTACCCTTTAGTAGTTTTTATCCCCCGACCCTTGCTTGATTTGACGTCGACGTATCCTGTATCGTCGACACCCCTATGATAAAATGCCTTTTCAGGGATTATTCTTGCTGCTGGTAAATCCCCCATGAGCTGATGTTGTGGAATCGGGTTGTGCTTCCTGCATGTGACACACCTACGTATGAACTTCTTAGTCGCTCTATTACCACCGATCACCCAATACCTTTGTCTGAGGTTTGTGATGTCAGTCGTGCTCCTCCATGAAATGTAAGTTCATGTGCTTGCTGTAGAAGTGAGCTGGTAAGGCGACTGTCATGTGGTATAATGATAGGATGTTTCATTTCATCATTTATGTTGGCTTTGTGAAGTCTTCCCCCAACTCGTAATACGCCTTGGTTATCCAGGACAGGGTGTAAATTTGCAAGTATGCTTTTTGATGATAGTTTTTTGTAGTTCTGCAGTGAATTAATGTCTTCCGCAAATGTTTGCAATTGAGTACTTTGAACAATCAGCATTCTTGCGCGACGCAATTCTCGCAACGTAAGGTAAGGTTGTTGGACTTGTTTCATGTAAGTAGGTAATCGTAATATCCATGCCAATATTCGAACAATTTTATTGATAGAACTGTATTTGTTTAATAAATGATGTATGATGTTTGTCAAAACGAGTGATGTTGATTGAGTTTTGATGATAGTGTTTGTCTGCTTGACTGATGCTTTGACTGGAGGTCACAAAGTTAGTGGTTGTTGTTAGTGGCGTGAGCCACCCCAGAGGGTCAAATAACTTTGATATGTCCGATAGAAGTGACTTTTTGGTGTGAAATTTCTGCGACGATGGTGATAAGGTAGATTTAAAGATGAAATTATCTCCTAGAGGATTCCAACCGAGACCCAGAGTTTTTGTTGATTCAGGCTGTTTAAATTCAAACGTTTTGTGATTGCACTGCTCGTTACTTAATCCTGTTGATAACTGAGACTCACTAGAGGTCCACTTTCTAAGATTAAATCCCCTGATTTTAAACGTGTTGTTGGGTTATTTCGCAGTTGAATGGCATTTTCTAATTAATGATCACCACCACAGTAATCATCAACGTAAAAACATTGCTCTAAAGCTCTTGCTGCTCTAGGAAACTTCTCTCTTTCATCTGCTGCGAGTTGTTTCAAGCACATCATCGCTAAGAACGGTGCTGGCTTGGTACCGTAGCTTACCGTTGAGAGCTGATACGATGTAATCTGCTGACTGCGTGAATCTCGCCAAACGATCTTCTGATATGCTTGATCCTCTTCGTTTACCAATATTTGCCGGTACATTTTTTCTATATCTGCTGTGTATGCAAATTTAAACTGCCGCCAGTTTAATATAATTTGCTGCAGATCTTTTTGTAAATTAGGACCTTTATACATCGGCCGGTCGATGACCGCGCCGAAGCATTAAACACTGCGCGCAACTTGGTAGTAGTTGAGTCAGCGCGAGTGATCGCGTGATGCGGTAAATAATACCCCGGTGTCGAGTTCTGCATTGACGGTTTCATATGATGTAATTGTATATATTCGTTGATAAATTGTTTATATTCGAGGTCCAAAACGCTACTTTTTGTAAATCTTCTTTCTAATTGAAGCAACTGCGCTACAGCCATCGTTTTTGAAGACCCTAATTGCTGTTTATAATTTGGTTGGAAGGGCAAGCGGAATTCGTAACGGCCATCTTCCCGACGTACGGTTGTTTTTTTAAAGTACTCAATACACCTTTGATCGTCTGTTGAAGTCGAACTTTCCTTCGTAACGTCTTCTATCTCCCAAAATCTCTTAATATCATTTAAATAGTTAACGACATAACATTGACGTATTGGCGACGGCGAGGTCTCAGTACTGCCACAGATTATCCAACCGAGCTCAGTTTGTTGTGCGACTGGCATTGTGGGGTTATGTCCCTTGCGAAGACCATCTAAAATAAGTTCTGGGTAAATGTCGGAGCCTAATATCATGTCCACAGACCTACTGATATTGAAGTTACTGTCTGCTAATTGTATACCTTCTAGGTGTGGTCAGTGCTGCTTCTTAAATGTGGAGCTAGGAAGATCTTTGACTAGTTTATTCATGATGTAGGCGTCAACCGTAAAAATAAACTTCGGATTGTATTGCAACTGTTCTCTTTTTCTCCTATGCCTGCTATATAACTCCGGCACCTTTTTCTAGGTAACCCTTTCAATTATCAATGTTATTTGTGAACACTGATCGACTAAAGCTTGCATCTCGTGATATGTGCTGTCCCCAGCTTGTACCTTGACCATAGCTGTGGTTATTAATATTTCTGATACAGAGTGTTGTTTTATTTCCTGGTTTGATCTTGTGCTTGTAGAAGTAGAAACTGTGTCATTCGTAAATGCCTCGTGTAGAATTGTATTGTGCTGATCATTGCATACACGACACCTTTTATTTGAAAAGCAAGATTTATTTTTATGGTCAAATAGACAATTTATACACAAATTATGTTTCGAAATTGTTTTTCGTTTCATATCTGCTGGCATACTTAGAAATTGTTGACACTGATAAATTCCGTGCTGTTCACCGCAAATTTGACATGTCTCTGGCGATTTATTGAACCGATTTTGTTTTTTAATTTGATAATATTTCTGCTGACGCTGAACTCCTGATGCTCCAGAGGCTCCGTTGTTTGTTTTATTTTGATTTTCATGCTTCCTCCTTACTGCTGAGGACTCCGTGGTTGTGAATTTGGTTTCTAAGAACTTTAAGAAGTCTTCTAACGTAGGTAGCTTTCTCGGCTCTTTCAAGGATTCTATGTAATCACGATGAGTATCCGCGTCCAGCTTTTGAGAAAGAATATGAACTAATAACGGATCCCACGTGCTTATGTCTACGCCGAGATTCTTAATTGAGTTCAAGCATTCATTAGTGGTATCATGCATGCGCTTAATTAGCGTTGCATTTGGTTGCTGTATAACTGCTAAGTTTAACATCGTGTTAACGTGTGACGTGAAAATAAGCTCTTTATTCTAATACCTGTAGTTTAAAATATTCCAACACACTTGATAGTTATCAGAACTAATTTGGAGTAAAAAGTACACAAATTATCATGTTTTAGTTTTCTCATTCCAAAAAACTAAAATGTCACCGCAGCGGTTTCTTTGTCAAAAATAATATTATTCATGAAGTTCATGGAGCAATTCTAGGCGCATATTATCCCGTTTTTATTTAATCGCCCTCATACCATCCGTTGCTAAGGAAAGAAAGAAGAAAGAAAGAAAGAAAGAAAATAAGTTTATTTCGTAGGACAAAGGCATACAACTTTCAACATTAAAATAAATAAAAATAAATACAACTAAATAAATACTAGGCTAAAAGAATGGTTTTCATACGACACTCAACTTGATCAAAGCTAATGATGACATTAGTGACAACTGACAGCTGACCTGACAAGTGACCACTTGTAGTTGTAGAGCGTCGTATGACGTGCCACGATGACGTAGCATCGTGCCACGTTTAATAAATGTTTAGGTTAAAAATAATTTTACTTTATCTACTGTCTTGCATACATATAATAAAAGCTTATGCGGTATTGACAAGGGTTGTACGCTATGCCTCACAAAAAGATAGACTCTCAGCATTTACTGCGATGGACGTGGCCCACCACAGTACTGATTTTCAGTGCCCACCGTAGTTGTCGACCTGACGCCGGCAGATGCAGTTACCATTGTTACAGTAAAACTTTCAAGCAAAATAGGTATGTGTGTCATCATTCTCGTCTTTCGACGTAACTTAACATTGTAAATTATAATTCGAATTTACCCAAAAACAAAATAAAAATTAAAAACTCAGCTTACAGATAATCAACCTTATTCAATTCTTATACAATATCCTTATACAATATCTTAATATCAAACCTTAGTCCATCTATGCATATAATAGAACACCTCATTACAGGTCCCTATACTAGTAAAATATTGAATCATATAACAAAGAGAAGAGCAATTAAGGCCTTCCAGCCATATCCCTGCGAGAAGCTTGTTCTCACCGACGGGTTGTGCAAGAACAAAAGCAGATAGAAGCAGACAACACATGTAGCCAATGATATACTGGATAATACCTAATTACATTGCCAGTGGGCCATAACACTAGAAGTATATATGTTAATTTGTTCCTGTCGTTGTTTTTGTTCTTCAAGAAAATATTTTCTCAGGTGTGTTTTAAAAGAGAATATTATTTTTAGGTCCCTAATTGGTGGTGGTATTAAGTTCCAGCATCGTGTTGCATCATATTTGAAGCTACCACGGAATGCCATTGTTCTATGGGCTGGAGTATTCAATACTCTGGCTTAGTTAATAAAGTGTCAATTTAATCAAAATTTAATTTAATTTAATATAGAATATCATAAAAATGAAATATAGTGTAGGCATAGGTGTAAGGCAATGTAATCATTAATTAATAATTTTATAAATAGCCATTAAGGGAAAAATTGCATGCTGTTATTTGAATGGCTAAATGAGCTTGTACATTTATTTAACTAACAACCTACCACCACTCTGTATCCTCATTTAAAGCAATTAAAGTATTTGTTTGTTTGTTTGTTTGAAGGTCTGATGGAGTATGAGATGTGGTTAAGTCTCCAGTCTATTTTTCAAACAAGTATGTAGGAGTCTGCTTATTAATTATCCCAAACAGTAAGCTAGCTAGATGAAATTTTCGTCTGGCTTCCATCTTTATAACATTATTGTCATTCATGTAAGGAGTTACTCTATGACGTCTAGGTATGTTGAAGCAGTAATGCATGCAGGCATTTTGCATTATTTGTATGAGACCTTCTGTTCTTGCAAGTAGGCATGGACCATATACTATATCACAATAGTTAAATTTGGATAGCACCAGACTGTCCACTAGTTTTTTTCTTAAAGGTATACTAAGGTAGTCACGGATGTTATATAAAACTTTCAGCCTATAGAAACAGTTTTTGACTACATTATTTATGTGTGCTTCAAATCGCAGCTCAGAGTCCATGAGCAGTCCTAAATTGTTAACCTCATCTACCCTTACAATTTTTTGGCCATTTATGATTATTGTTGGATTGGCTTGCAGTATAGAGTGTATTTGTCCCCTACTACCCAATATCAAAAATTTGGATTTAATTGGGTTTAAAATTAATGAGTGATCTCTAGACCATCTAACTATTTTTTCCAAGTCCTTATTCATTCTATCCACACCTGACATGGTTTCGCTAGGTTTGAAAGATAGAAACAACTGAGTATCATCTGCATACATATGGTACTCACAATTTTGGATGCAACCTGTCAAATCAGCTGTGTACAAAATAAACAAAATGGGCCCGAGTATTGAACGACACGAATATGAAAGCCGACAGGACTACGCAGGCGCCTGTCAATGTTGACTTTAATGTGTTTTGTATTATTTTAGACTGTTTTTCTATTTTCTGTAAATAATTCTATTTTAATGTTTATGAGCGTCAACAACAGTTTCAATATGGCAGTGTGTTCAGGTCAACCCGCTGCTTCAATAAGCAACCTCGTGCGATGTCCTCTTTGTCCTCAGGACCGTTTTTTCAAAGGTGAGCGAGGCTTGAAAGTGCATTTCGGAAAAATTCACAGGTCCCAAAATGTACTTTCATGTCCCACCGTTCCTCCATCAGTTAGTGAAATTTCACCAAACACCTCCCAAATCCCCTTTTGGCAAAAGTTAACACATTTAAAAAATTCCGTTCCGATTCTTAAAAGAGTTCCCCGAGGTGCAAGACCTACGGTTGCTCATCATTTAGCCTATTGTGTAGGTCTTGTTGTGTGGAGAATTCGATATCGGCCTGGGAACATTTGCTTACCTTCCCTTATAGAGTTTTATACATAAAAAAACATAATAGCACCCAAAAATCTTTGACAACAGAAATGAAAGAGAATTGCCTTAATACTACGACTTATTTCGATCCAAAATTATCATTTTCTTGTAATTATAAAAGCAACAATTTTACTTTCGTGGAAACAAAACTGAGGGAAGGTGACATAAGAGGGGCAGCTAGGTTGCTTTTTAGCAGCGATGTGGTAGCACCTTACTCGCCCGATACAATCATGGGTTTGAAGAGTAAACATCCCACGCCTCAGGATGACCTCTCTTTCCCTGATGCACCTACCACCGACACTGAATATCTAAATATTACTACCAAGGACGTGTTCACAGCCGTCTGTTCCTTTCAGAGTGGATCTGCCGGCGGCCTGAACGGCTTGACACCGCAACATCTTAAAGATTTAGTGAGTTCAAGCGCCGGGGAAGCTGGTGATGCTCTCTTGAAGGAGCTGACGGCTTTACTAAATCTTATGCTCTCCGGCAATGTGGATGATGGCATCATTGACGTCTTATATGGAGCCAACTTATGTGCTCTACGTAAGAACGATGATGGCATTCGTCCGATTGCCGTAGGGTGTACCTGGCGGCGTATGGTGGCCAAAATTTGCTGCAAATATTACAGCGTTGAACTCGCAGCAAAATTCCAGCCAGTGCAACTTGGTTTTGGTTCAGAAGGTGGTTGTGAGGCTGCCATACACGCCCTTTCCACGTACCTTGGCAGTAACGAAGGGGAGGTAATCTTGAAGGTTGACCTGAGAAATGCCTTCAATTCTGTTAATAGGGACACTCTGTTGACCCAAGCAAAATTGGAAACCCCTAAAATTTATAAATTTCTTTGGCAATGTTATAGATATCCTACAAAATTAGTATACAAGGACAATCTTTTGAAATTGGCCGTTGGATGTCAGCAGGGTGACCCTCTGGAACCAGTTATCTTCAGTTTAGCGATACACCCCGTTATTAAGGAGATAAAGTCAAAATTCAACATTTGGTACCTTGATGGCGGAACCCTAGAAGGGGAAGTATAGACAGTTTTACAAGATTTAACTTTTATAAAAAAATTAATTTAAATCCATAGGCTTATAACTAAACTCTGACAAATGCGAAATTTTTATTTGTGACAAGACAGACAGACACTCGACTGTACAGAAATTCAATTCATTGGCACCTAACATTAAAGTTTTAGAAAAAACGTCTCTCCGCCTTCTTGGGTCCCCGGTCTTGGAAGATGGTTTTCAATCTTTCATAGAAGACAAAATTAAAAATTTTGGTGATTTTTCGGATCGTTTACTTAAAATTAATGTCCATTCGGCTTTTACTATACTCCGTTTTTGTCTTTTCGTACCAAAATTTACTCATGCCCTTCGATCATCGCAACTTTGGAAACATTTAACACTTTTAGAAAAAATTGACAAAATTATTCAAAACACCCTTAGCAAAATTTTTAAATGTGGCTCTGAACGACCGAGCCTGGCTCCAAGCATCCTTAACGGTTCGTTTGGGTGGTCTTGGCGTTCGCAAAATTTCAGATGTCAGCCTTCCAGCATTTTTGTATTCGGTCCACGGCACAGAAAAGTTAACCAGGAAAATTCTAACAAACACACTGGTTAATTCTGAAGTTTCCTGCAAGACCGATGCCATAAATGCTTGGCAGATAGCTTGTCCCAATACTCTTTTACCTGTTAATCCATTCTCTCAGAGGCAATGGGACGCGCCGTTATGCACCTTAAGAAGGAATTATTTAATTGACACCGCATCCAATGTTGCAGAGCGCGCTCGTTTGTTGGCTGTGGGAGAATGGGAATCAGGCCTACGGATTCAGGCACTTCCATCGCCCAACATAGGCACCTTGTTGGTCGATAACACATTCCGCCTTGCCACTTGCCTTCGTTTAGGAGCTCCTTGTGTTTCTCCGAATCTTTGTCACTGTGGAGAAGGTGTCGACAGTCTCGGACATCATAGCCTTTCTTGTAGCAGAAGCGCAGGCCGTATATCTCGACATGCCAATCTTAATGACATAATCCGTCGTGCTCTTGTAACCGCCGGCGTGCCAGCCGTACGTGTACCTAATGGTCTGGTACGAGACGATGGGAAGAGACCAGATGGTATGTCGTTACTGCCATGGAAGATGGGTAGGCTTTTGGTGTGGGACGCAACCTGCGTTGACACCCTCGCGCCATCACATCTTCCAAGTACAGCTGGTTGTGCTGGCGCTGCTGCTGCATCAGCAGAAAGCCTCAAACGGCGTAAATACAATAATTTAGTTGGTAACTATGTTTTTGAGCCGTTTGGGGTCGAAACGCTTGGGTCATGGGGTCCGAGTGCTCGTTCCGTTTATAAGGAATTAGCTAAGCGACTGATGGATACTTCTCGTGACCAGGCGGGCCTTTTTCTTGCACAGAGAATTAGCATTGCCATTCAACGTGGCAATGCTGCCAGCCTTCTGGGAACACTGCCAGTAGACGACGATGTGGAGGAATTTTATGACGCATGCATGTAAATAGCCCGTATACATGTCTTTTCTTTTTTTGTTAGTTTTAATGTGTAAGTTGTATATAGAATATAATTTATTGCGATTAAAAATAAATATTTGGAGATGTTGTTTCAACTTTTCTGCTTCGCCCTTTACTTTACGTTTTAAGAATTGCATCTTTTGAGCATTTGAGAAGGACGGGTTTCGGTGGATTGTCTCCGTAAACAAATCTCTGAATGATAACCAGCTGTCATAGTTCCCATGGAAAGACGGTATCTCCATTTTTGGAGTTGAGTTTTCTCTGTGAGAGCTGGACCATAACTTACTGTTGATGGCCTTTTTCATAAACTTGTACGTTTTTTCGTGCGTCGTAAATGTTTTTTCATATGCCTCGTTATCCCCACCCAGTTCACTATCTAACTGCCAGTGGAGGTTGTCTATTACCGACCATCTTGTTTGAAGCTCTCTTAATAAGTCTTCAAACTCCCATTTTTCCGTCACTGCCTCTAAGTCGATATTTTTCACTGTTCGCGAAAAGGCTTTAAAGTTGCTAGCTTGCCTTTTAAGCATCTCATCTGTCTTACTGTCAGTTGCTTGCGATCGTTTTTCAGGATTGACTGCCCACGAGAAAGGATTGCTGGCACCCGTGGTTGAAACACCTTTATGTTCTTCTTGGGCTTTACTCGGAGTAGTAGGTCTCGGTAGAGCCTGCATTAAGTGTGTTCTTGCGTCATTGTAGAACTCCAACGCTTGCCTAATATGATTATCCTGAAAATACGAGTCACTTTCTTCTCCGATCTCACACAAGCGCGAATGATTATTTTGAAATTCTTTCCAATAAGTATCCAATGTATCTAACTTTCGCTTAATATAGTCGGCCGTTCTGCGGTCACGAGCCGTTTTCTTAAACGAAGATAGAAGATGCTCCATCGCCTGGCCAGTCTGCTCCTGGTTTGCTAATAAGTCTTCGATTTTTATAGGTAATAAATAATTGGAAAGATCTTACTTGATTCGCTCCTACAACACCTGCTTGTTGGCTGCTGAAGGTTCGATACTGAGCTCTCTTGCTAGCTCAGCACTGGTACTGCTTTTCCTTGATTGTCGCTGATACACCACACACGCGTCTGATCCTTGATTTTAACCAAACCGCGTGATAGGTTAAGCTCTCGAAGGACCACTTATGTACGATCTCCGTACACGATATGATAACTATTAACGCTAATGATACTACTCGATAATGCTAGATGATTTATTGATGCTATTCAAGTAATTACAAATAATTTATAAAATACGTGATTTTAATTGCCACGCTATTCATTACTGTGAGTACCGTCCGGTTGCGAAACGTGCACTGACACGAAATTAGTTCACACTTAATATTGTTAGTTATTTTGCTGACCGGGCGTAATGTACGGTCATTAGCCCGTACAGGTTGCATTTAAAAAAATCACAAAGGCAAATGTCGGACAATTAATAATGTCAATAAAAGAATACTACATGTTTTAAAAAAAAATTGTATCGTTAAGTTAAATGTCATCAATAGTAGATAATAATAATAAAAGTTATACATTATAAATTGTACATCATTATGGTTGAAAAATCATACTTTCTATTAATTGCGATTAGAATAACATTATTATTTATCCGACAAAAGTTTCAGATATAAAAAAAAAAACACATTTTTCATTTATTAACTTTTTTAATTTTCTTTTAAACATTTGAATCAAATCATCTTTGAATGTATCTATCAAATTTGAATTTATGTCGTCTTCAACGGCTGTAATTGTAATGTTTATGGTTTGTTTTGTGTGTGGTGTCCATACACTAAAATATATAATACTAATATAATACTAATCTTTGTTTTTATAATAAATGCTTATCGAAGTATTATTGTCAAATTACTTAATCATTATGTATGAACAGATTTAAATTATCTTATCTGTACCGTCTTTATCTTCTTTTTATCAACAAAGACTTTCTCGTTCGTTGGTGGTCGACATTTGAGTATTGCGCTAAATTTGTAATATGCCTCATGATATTAATTTTGGTATTCTTAGGTCTTAGAGTAATCTCAAAAGAGTAGAGATTTATTATTCACTAAAAGAAATAAGACATACAGCCATTTTGCATAAAACACAAATAAAATGTTTGTTTTTCAATTATCCTATATAGATGAATAAATTGCAAGTATAATTTAAAATTTCAATTATTGTCATGAAGGCCCTTAATAGAATACCAATAAAAAAGTTTACTATACTGTCTAGAAATTAATATTATTTTAAAATTTCTCGGGTTCATAGGTAGCTGTTGCAAGTTACTGCCCTGTAGGTACTGTTCAGGCGAAAAAGGTGATGCAACAGAAGGGTTTAAAACCTACACGTTTAAATAGCATTATGAAAACATAGCAAACCTTTCTACAGTGTAACATGTTTATAATATGTATTAGTAATCGAACACTGCATTGTTTTTCACCCCCGACGCAAAAAATGTGTGTTAAAAATTTGACTGCTGTGGCATCGTAGCTCCCAAACGAATGAACCGATTTAAGTGCGTTTTTTTTTGTTTCAAACGTGGCTTGATCGAGAGTGTTTTCAGATATAATTCAAGAAAATCTGTTAAGGCGTTCGAAAACCATCAGCTCTTTTCTATTTGCTGAAGGGATTTTCGAGTCAGGAGTGTTTTAAATTTTGAATTTATGATTATGAACACACTTATCTTAATACCGCGAAAAATTTATATAAGATAAGGTATTGTTAAATATTACAGATTAACAGTAACTTCAGATTTATTTTTTGTATATCATCCTTTTATCAATATTGATTGACTACCAGAAATCCTACCTAAAATTGCAAGTTTTTGTAATATTTACATAAATATTTAAACAAGAATAAGGTATGTTGTTGTATTACAGTCAAAATTGTTTGAGCATACAATGCCTGAGAAAATAATTAAATAGTTTCTTACACAATGAAGTGCATTAGGAAAAAATATAATATTTTTAAATAATCTTTTCTTTTTCTTCTGTATTTTAAAAAGACTACTCTCGCATTAGGAATGTTTGTATCGTGTTAGATTTGAACCCACAACACTCGGCGCGGCGTAGTAGAAAGCAACCACTTAAACCATTGCACCATCTCTGCAGTCGTAGCTAAATATAACACAGCATAGCATCTGTAAGCGATCACACCATTCTATAGGAAAAAAAAGTGCCTTCCGTAAGCACGATGAATGTAAAAAACCCACATGTATATAAATAGCATTATGAACAAAACAAAAAATAGAAAACAACACATGTATATTATGTATTAGATATCGAACACTGCGTTGTTTTGAATACATTTATCTTAATTCCGTGAAAAAATATTGTTTAAGACAAAGGAAGATAATGTATAACATTACAGATTAACAGCTGTGGCTTCTTATTTTTTTTGTATATCAGTTTATCATTATTGATTAAACTATTCCTAATCACTGTGTACTTTAAAAACATGACTTTCGATTCTATTATTCAGTATGATGTATGATTATTCCTACCAAGATATTCAATTGTTTTGTATATTATCTCAAACATCGATTAAAGATATCCATTGAATTCATAACAAAGATCTCCTGTCAGTATTACCGTGTGTCAGTATGGCACCAAACGAATTATGCAAATATCTTATTAGGATTTGCAATATCTCTTAGCCTTTGACGTATGATAAGGCTCTGGGCTGCAGAGTACAGATCCTCACCATAGGTAAAGCTACCATTACATTAAGTACCTTTGTTTATCGACGGTTCGTTCAGTTCGTGAGAGAGCCTTGCTTCGGCACGTATGGGCCGGCTCGACCGGAGTGATACCACGGCCTCACAGAAAACCGGCAGTGAAGGAATAAGTCGTTGCTTTTTGCCGAGTGAGTGAGGTTACCGGAGGCCCTAACCCTTCCCTCACTCCCTCTCCCCTCCTCTCCCCCCCCCTTCCCCTACTCCACCTTAAAGGCCGGCAACGCACTTGTGACTCTTGAGCTGCAGGTGCCCATGGGCGGCGGTTGACATTTACCATCAGGTGACCCGTCTGCTCGTTGACCCCCTATACCATAAAAAAAAAATACACTGTCGTAAGTTTTAAACTTTCACCTTCCATGTTACCTACACGATTACGATTATCAGAAGTCTTCATGACGGTATTCTACGGCACTGAAAGCGTAAATAACTAAAAGAAAAGGTTAAACCGGCATCTTAAAAATTCGGTATACTAAATAAAAAGAAGTAATACTATTAAGAGATAATAATAAGAATGGAGTGGAGTATTGCAGCCGTCTCTAGACAGGATTGTCTGCCTACCGGCTACTGTTTGGATTCCAGACAAATACAAGCTAAAAGAATTGTCGACTGTCTCAAACATACAAGTAGCGACTCTGTACCATAAGTAAATTATAAATTCTTAGACCACAAAGTGGTTTAACGTGTGTATAGATAGTTCTTTTTTTATTTGAGCATTATTTTTATTAACGCTATCGACGTATTTTACATTTTCTTTAGCATAATATTTAATTTATAGGACTGTCGTGCCTCAATTATTTTAGAGTGGAGTTGCCTGATTAAATGATTTTGAATGGGATACAATAACATACCTTTTCTTTTGCTAACCATACCGCACCGTAGCGAATTGTTATATTAGAGTGAGTGGTATTCATGATTTGAAGATATACAGTTTTACCACTCACGAAAGTTTTCATTGTAATTCTTAGATTAAATATTACAAGAACTTGCTATTTTAGTTTTGATGCTATTATTATTCTATCAATTACCTTTCGTTCTTAATTTAAACCTATAGGGTACTTCCCTTTGTCTTAGAATCATGAATTTAGTAAGAAGTAAGGTCTCACAGCACAAGTAGAAACATTAACACAATAACAAAAAATCCGATAGTCGTTAATTCGTGATGAAAAAAATCTTAGGTTATATCTGTCCGTCTGTCTGTCAAGACCCTTTTCCTCAGGAATCCGTGAAGGCATGAAGTTGAAATTAACATCAAGTAGGTACTTATGTCAGCGGTCCCTTGAAATTGTAAAAAAATCAAGCTTCTAAGTTAACGTAATCAAAAAATACCTACGGCCATTAATCTTAACACATTTGAACATTTAGCTGGTAAATCAAAATTGATCTAGAATCATGAAATTTGCTAAGAAGTAAGGTCTGACAACATAAGTAAAGAGAAAATCCAAAAGTCGTTAACTTGTTGTTATATTACATAAAGATATTCATTTTTGTGATTACAAACTTGTATTTTGCGGTTGGAAGGTTGACTGTGTCGTAAATCGATACATGGGCAAGTATTTTTAGATCTCCAAAGTTAAGTTTGTCTTTCGGAAAAGACGAGCAAAAAACTTTGATAATTAATTTCCGATATGCACGACCACGTACTGCCTACATACAAGTTTGTTTGCTTACGGAACACTCGGTGCGCGCGTCAGACTCGCACTTGTTTTTTCTTTTTTTTGAAGTGAAAACTTCTTTAGCGGTGTTGTGTACTTTTTGGGATGGGTAAAAAACGTTAAACTCGCGTCAGCACCTGATCGTAAATTCGTAGGACGGAGCCGAGTTTCTTAAATTAATAAAAAATTAACATTCGAAATTCAAACATTTATGAGCGGCCAGGAGCGCAGAACTTCCAGTGTACCCTATGTATACATTTAGATATGTTATTGCCTACTTTTTATTTTTAACCTAATTATATATATGATAGATGTGTGTGTATGTGTATGTATATGCAAATTCATTGTGAAGTTATGTTTTCACTTCTGACGTGCAGTCTTACGACTGACTGTTTTTTTACCAAAACAAACCTAACTTTATGTAAAACAAATAACAATTGTACTGCAGTATGACGGTCAGATATGCTTTGTTTATATATTCTCCATATAGGTCAGTACATTTCGGTACATTTGTTGTTCTAAACAATATTTGAACAGCTAAATTGATGAAATCAATACATGAACATTCTGTTCAGGCTCACTTGAAACTTCTTTCGTATTTATTTAATTCTTTTAAATACAACAAAAAGAGAATTGTATCCTACTAATATTATAAATGTGACAGTTTGTGAGGATGTATCGATGTTTGTTACTTTTTCACGCAAAAACTACTGAACCGATTGCGATGAAACTTAGTATGTAGATAGCTGGATACATGGATTAACACATAGGCTACTTTTTATCCTGATATTCCTTCGGGATCGGGCCTTACGCGGGTGAAACCGCGGAGTGCAGCTAGTTTTAAATAAAATCGTTCAATGTTTCTCGGGGTGAGCGAGGAAACTTTGGGTGATTTAAATAAAATATTGGCACAAGTTCAACTCATGCGCCATTCGTTCTTGGGAAATTTGATTTTGAAAAGAAATTTGTCTTGGGCCGAGTTCTGTGACATATTCAAATCAATAAAATAACAAATTTATATTGGAATTGTAAGCAGAGAACATACTTTCAAATGCCTGTAGCCAGCCAAAAACAAGCCCTGTCATATTGTTTATTAGTACAACATGTAGAATTTTCATCAAAAAAATATCTGAACTCTACCCCTCAGACTTAATCACAAAATTTTATTAAGTCTGGATGTTGGCAGATAAACATTTTTTTTTTCATTTTCATATATTTTATTTTTAGTTCGACATTTAAATTGTATAGAAAGGATTTCTCGGCTTTTTAGGCTGCTATTTCGAGCCATAAGCAATTTATAGAACACTGACTGAGAACTTTTGTTGCTTAGATTGCGGGAAGATGCTAATACTATATAGTAGGTAATAATAACTCACGAACATATGAGAGCCTATATTTGTCATGCCTACGAGAGGCATTATACTATTATTCCCTATAGAATGGTGTGACCGCTAACAGATAATATGCTGTATTATATAGTTATGGCAGCACTGATAGCGCAAAGGATTAAGTTATCGCCTCGTCACTACATCTTAGTTACTACTATGTTAGTTCTTACACAGCATGAACGTGTAAATCGCGACACTACACGACACGACACGACAAAATAAAACATAAGGTTACAACTCTACTTGCGAAAGAACACAGTCAGATGTGGTAATCCTTCGAAAGTGGAGGTACCTCGGAGGCACCTCCGTCCTTCGAAGGTGAAGGATCTAGTCGAGGGACTAGTAATTTGGCAGTGCCCTAGAAATTCGTTGAATATCAAGTACCAACTTCTCTGAAACCATCTTCTCTAAACTAAATTAATGATATAAATACCTGGAACATGGGTACTACCCAATAATGATGTTTATGTTTCATGGGAAATCTGTTAAGGTTTTTTATTGCTAATAGAGCTATTTTGTTGTAGCCTCCCGGCGAACGCATTATGAGTCTGAAAGGAAAAGAATCTATATATATATATATATATATATATAACATGTACCTAATTACCCTACTGTTGCAAGGTGAATATATAATATAGGTTATATCCCTTAAACGATGTTTTCTGAAAAATAATACGTTAGAAATATGATTTGTAGTATAAATAGGCCCTTAGTTTTAGAATTTATTGTTGTGTTTGAAATTGGATTTGTCTTGTGTTAGTGGTAAAAGAAAAATTTTGGAGAAAATCTATTCACTCTCAGACTCTCTCAGTGACTGTAGTCAATCATAATGTTCGAAATAGTAAACACTTCAGAGTAGAATTGTAATGTTTTAAATTAAAAACCTTGAGACATGATCTCATTTGGTTTTTCGAACGATGTGGATTAATAATTTGATGAAGAAGTGTTGCAAACGTAAAACTGATCTCCTTTGGAATTACAGGAAAATTCACGTTTTTTTTAAATTGAAAACGTATTATTTATAAAATTAACACAAAGAGCACAAAAAACTATGTAAATCCATCTGCGGAAAATAAATCCAAAGCAGCAGTATACTGGAGAAGGGCCTTGTTAACCGGCAAGCATATATGAAAGATCTGATGAATGTGAAAGAGGTGCAAGCTGTATGTCAGGATCAGGGTTAATAACGCTCTATCGTCACTGCCTACTTCAGAAGGGAATATGTAAATTACTCTGCAAGAAGCACGCAAGATTCTGAAATCTTTATTTCTTGAGAGGATTTATAGCTTCAGTAAAAATATAATAGAATAGTGTCGGGTATGATAGCATAGCTACAAAATTACTTCAGGAAGTACCACATACCATAGCATCATGTCTAACCAATCTATTAAATTAATTCATTGAACAAATTCTGTATTTAAACCCCTGTTTAAAAAAGGTGGCAAAGAAAACATGCGGTGTTATAGACCAATTCCATTTGACACAGACTCTGTTTTAAATTTAAAAAAATATATTTATCAAAATTTAAACACAACACACACACAACAGTAATAATTATAAATATGGCTATCTTTGTTATTTCTAACAAAATTTTGACATCTATAGATAAAAGAATACCAGTAATAGCAACATTTATGAATATTTCTAGAGATTTTGACTGTGTAGATCACACTATACTATTAATTAAGTTTAATGCATAGTGGTAATATTAATAGATTATTATAGAATTCATTTTCGAAAGAAACCGCCAATAACTGACGAAAACAAACAGAATCTGTCGATTTTGAAAAATAGAATATTCCAACTTGTCTGAACCTGGAACACAACGTTGTGGAGCAAGGCACAAGGAACAAGGCAGCGTGCTAGTCCCTTACTTATGTAGACTTGGAGCCTTGGATTTTTTTTGGCTTTTCTTAACATATTAGCATTCAAGAAGTAATCGACTTGGAAAAGCGTGTAAAAAGAAAATACATTTATCGTTTATAATGTTTATTATTGTTATGATTTGTTAAGCTAATAATTATGTTTTTTTACTTTCATTCTTTTCTAACAACAACAAAATATAACATTAGTGATAAATGCTATTGATATAAAATTTGTTGATTATTTGTATATAATATATAGTAACTCTCATCCAGCCGCTTACAAACCCTTACCTACCAATAAGTGGAAGAGAGAGCGCAATATTATTATCGCACTTCGATGATTTATGATAGTATCTGCAGCTTATTTAAGCAATAATTTGTCCATATTAGGAATAATTGAAATTAAACAAAAGAATGATATAATGCTCCGTTTAATTGAATTCTAATTAGTAAGGATAGACACGCCTAGTGTTGACTCTGAATACACCAGTTCTGAAAAAGAAAAACAATTAAGTTAATCATATATCTGAAATCTCGTACAAACAAAACTTAACTAAAGGCATATTTTGATTTAAAATAAAGTTATTTGAAAATAAATACATTTTTAGTAACTTTAACTCTAACTTTATGTAGATACTTTACTACTTTTCTGTTGTTACTACTAACCCAGATTTCCTCAAATCATCATTTCCCATCGGGAACTGCCGTCCGCGGCAGCTGTCCATCGAGACTTGAAGAGAAGTCAAGCACAGATTAGCGATCAAATGGTTGCGGGTAACAGTAGAAGCGAAGTATCTCCAGGCATTGTTGTGGTTGCATAGGTTTGTGTAACAGCCAGGCATGGAGATACCACCGTTGGGGTAGAAATCAGCATTAGCGACATTGGTGCCAATGCCAAGACCACCAAAAGCGTATCCACCGTCCGTGTGTATCGCTTCAACGTAGATACCGTCGTTGGGATTAACGCGATCTCTGTTGAGGTTCCATAGAGGGCCAGCAGGATCCAAGGCTGAGTAAATATCATTATAGATTAAAATTATACTCGTATTATATAATCGATTAAATTGAAATCATCACACACACACACAGTATTTGAAAACCGTTTTAGAATACTAAAACGGTTTTCTAATTCAGATGTCAATGGCTTTAACAGCAACACATATAATAAGGTGTACTGACCTGTGACACGAGCTACTCTTCCTCCAAGCTGTCGACCAGCGTTACCAACCAAATGAGCACCCAAGCTAAAACCGACAAGGTGCATTGAGTCCAGTCTTGCTCCAGTGGTTTGACTTAAGAATTGTAAGAATTGTCCTAGGCCACGACCTACAGCCGGTACACCGTTAGCAGCTGTGGCATAGGTAGATGAAGCGAGTCTTCTCCAGTCTAAGACAATGACGTTGGTGTCACTTCTCCCAAGATATGCTGCAAAGGGAAAGCGAATTGGAATATCTCAAATTATAAATCTTACTAATATTATAAAGGCAATAGTTTGTGAAAATAGATTGATGTTTGTTACTCTTTCAAGCCAAAATGGTGGAACGGATGTGGATGAAATTTGGCATATAAATAGATTATAGTCTGAAATAGCACAAAGGCTACTTTTTATCTTGGAAAAATGTACGACTCCCATTTCGAAAAAAATGTCAATCGAACCAATTCGCAGGCAACCGCTAGCATAAAACAGTATTTTTATTTCAAAGTGAATTTATTACTATTAATAGAATATTTATTTATTTGGTCCCTTTTGTAAGTAATTTGGACTTCTACACTGTCACAATATTTTTGATATATTTTATATTTACCATCTCTGATAGTGGGATTAATATTAGTGTTCTGATTACTGAGCCAACCGTGGACGACCACAACTGTAGGCACATTAGCGTTGAAATTGGAGTTCCTTATAGAATTAGCGTTGTTCATAACCAAAGTTTGTGCGGACCTGGCATTGCGTCTGTAAAACAAGAGTTGAAAAAAAAATCACTATAATAACATTTAATTTTATATTCCAAAGATTATGTTAAGAATTTGAATTTTCTTAGGTTTTATTATATCCATGGATGATATAATAAAAGCGTACAATAGAAAACTGGCTTGGTAATAAGCAACAATTTAAGTTTATACAATGCAATATCTCCATACGGCTACCACTTTATAGGTACATTGAACTATGTAAGAAAAGAACATTAATAATCATGCAATTTAAATGCGAATGCTTAATACTTTATTTAATAGTAAATGATACTTCAAACGATCAGCGTGGGTTACTTTTGCCTGATTGCTTTTGGCGAAGATCAGATATATGTCAAACCATAAGCTCAATTAGAAATTGTGTAGAAATTAGTAATGTTTCATTATTTTTAACTCTTTCCTTGTTCGTCCTATTTCTCCTAAATGTAACACGGGAATACGGGTATGAGCATGAAATACCCAAGGATTAAGGGTCGAGACAGTCCAGAGACAGGGACTTTCTTACTTTGGATGCCGTATACATAGTCTTATTTAACTATCCTTTAACTAAATAGACTAAAGTGAGTCTTTAAGAATGTTGGTCTAGACTCTTGATAAATCAATGCAATAACTAAAACATTTACCAGTACAACAATTGCTGAATATATTTTTAATCATGAAAAATAGCGGCAACTACAATACTAGAAAAAATAAATGTTGCTACTAGCTTGTGTAAATTATTATTACTAGTGAAATAAACTTTGATTTACAATACCTGGTGTAAAGTAAATATTGGTTGTTAGCAGGATTCCTGGTAATTTCTTCAAGGATAGCTGTGTCTACTGCCTCTTCAAGGTCCACTGTATGCGGGTTCCCATCTCCATCAGGGAACACCATATAGCGCGGGTATTTCACGGTATTTTCCGGGAACCCGCTATCCACGGGTACCGCTGATGCGGTATATACTAGAAAAACATGTTAGTTAGTCAACATTATTTGGCTTAAGTGACAACAGCTTGACTCACTGCTGAATATATCTACTAGTTTTTACAATAACCTTAAACGCGCATTAGCTGTTATTCCCTTCTACATAATCAGCAAACCGTACTCTGTACCTTACCAGTTTAATGTTTTCATAATCTGTTAGCGAAAATTCTAGTAAAGTGTTTAAATATTAAAAGTACAATTCTCTAAGTTATACATAGTTATCTTTATATATATATTTCTTCTATGCGTGTGTAAGTCACTGAACTCCTTCTAAACGGCTGGACCGATTTTAATGAAATTTTTTGTGCGTCTTCAGGTGGATTCGAAAATGGTTTAGATTTACAATTATTAAGTTACGATTTACGATTATAACGCGGTAGATGGCGCTGCGATAGGGTTCCAGGAATAATATTTTTTACGTTCCGGTAGGACAACATCTGTCGGGTCCGTTAGTATAGTATATATCTATAAGTTGTATAGTAAGTAAGTAATTACTTAATCTAGTGTTACAATACCGTACCTCAGAAAATAAACAGTACCGACTTTAGGCACTGGGCCCTCACTAAATATTAGGGTCAGAAGTTAAAACCAAAGCGCAATGTCAAATTTGAAATTCAACGGTTTGGAAATAAAATGAAAACCGAATAAGTGAAACAGCACTGTTGCTTCTTTTAATTCATTTTAACAAATAAATGCACCGGAACATGAATACTATTAACCTACATTGTATGATTCGAGATTATTGAAATGATTACCAACTTACTCGTGGCCACAAGGAAACACAGGATAGTTGTCTTCATTTTGCCTGCTGTACAATACATGAGGTCCATGAAAATATCTCTTTTTTATACTAAATGCTTATCACAGTATAATTGTAAAATACCTTAATCATTATGTATTAGCTGATTAAAATATCTGTATTGAACTTATCGGCGTTGCACGAAAATAAGAGTTATCGATCTTTGGTGTTAATAATAATAAACATTTCTGTATCTAGCTAACCAGGCACCGTTGCTCATATTATTCATTTCAACTACTCTTTGTTTGTAATGTCCATAGAATAATTGATTACTTGTTTACTTAACTTATAAAATATACATCCATTTTATGTGTGCCTATGTATTCAAAATAACTAAGTACTTATTAGATTTTTGGTGAACAGGTTAAATATTATTTATATACCTATTAACAGTTTAAGAGAATTCTTTGCGCTTTATTAAGAAAATTTTGTGAATGAAAAAACGTGAAATTTGGAATACTTATCGTTTATATAAAGAAGAGCAGAAAGCTAAAATTTTTAAACAATATTACGTGTTACAAATTTAAAAACTACGTGAAAACGGTTGCATCAAACTACACGCATCCAGTATAGCTACATGTTGACCTATCAGGGTTCGGAAAGTCAAACAATGATAGTTGAAGTTATACTGGAAATGGAAATGAAAAAAGTTTATATGAATTATGGTTGAATTTCGACCACCAGGCGATCTCTAGTACTTAATAAAATTTTGGTATGAATGAAAAATATAATCTAATCTATACTATTATATAACAAACATTGTCGTTCTTATAATGTCTCAAAAGTGCTACTTCTCTTAATTCAACACACCGAGAGCTAAGTAATAGCGTGATATCACATAGTAACTAACCTTCCTCAATAAATAAAAACGTTTAAACAAAGACACAAAAAACTCATCAGCTTTGTCATATAATAGCTATACTATTATATTTTTCATTCATACCAACATTTTATTAAGTACTAGAGATCGCCTGGTGGTCGAAATTCAACCATAATTCATATATTTTTTTTCATTTCCATTTCCAGTATAAGTTGAGCTGTCATTGTTAGACTTTCCGAACCCTGACAGGTCAACATGTAGCTATACTGGACGCGTGTAGTTTGATGCAACCGTTTTCACGTAGTTTTTAAATTTGTAACACGTAATATTGTTTAAAAATTTTAGCTTTCTGCTCTTCTTTATATAAACGATAAGTATTCCAAATTTCACGTTCCTTCATTCACAAAATTTTCTTAATAAAGCGCAAAGAATTCTCTTTACGTGTTAATAGGTATATAAATAATATACAATCAGTTCACTAAAAATCGAATACTTAGTCGTTTTGAATACATATTCTATGGATATTACAAACAAAGAGTAGTTGAAATGAATAATATGAGCAACGGTGCCTGTTTAGCTAGATACAGAAATGTTTATTATTATTAACGCCAAAGATCGATAATCCTTTTTTAGATGCAACGCCGATAAGTTTAGTACAGATATTTTAATCGACTAATACATAATGATTAAGTTATTTAACAATTGTACTGTGATAAGCATTTAGTATAAAAAAGAAATGTTTTCATGGGCTTCATGTATTGTACAGAAGGCAAAATGAAGACAGCTATCCTGTGTTTCCTTGTGGCCACGAGTAAGTTGGTAATCATTTCAATAATCTCGAATCATACAATGTAGGTTAATAGTATTCATAATCCTGTGTATTTATTTGTTAAAATGAATTAAAAGAAGCAACAGTGCTGTTTCACTTATTCGGTTTTCATTTTATTTCCAAACCGTTGAATTTCAAATTTGATATTGCGCTTTGGTTTTTAACTTCTGACCCTAATATTTAGTGAGGGCCCAATATCTTAAATCAGTAGTGTTTGTTTGTAAGATACAGTATAGTAACAGTAGATAAAGTAATTACAGTCATACTTTGATAACTCATAGAATTTTCGCCAATAGATTATGAAAACATTATACTTGTGTACGGTTTGCTGATTATATAGAAGGGAATAACAGCAGATGAGCGTTTAGAACTATTGTAAAAACTAGTAGATATATTCAGCAGTGAGTCAAGCTGTTGTCACTTTAGCCAAGTAATGTTGACTAACTAACATGTTTTTCTAGTATATACCGCATCAGCGGTACCCGTGGATAGCGGGTTCCCGGAAAATACCGTGAAATACCCGCGCTATATGGTGTTCCCTGATGGAGATGGGAACCCGCACACAGTGGACCTTGAAGAGGCAGTAGACACAGCTATCCTTGAAGAAATTACTAGGAATCCTGCTAACAACCAATATTTACTTTACACCAGGTATTGTAAATCAAAGTTTATTTCACTAGTAATAATAATTTACACAAGCTATTAGCAACATTTATTTTTTTTAGTATTGTAGTTGCCGCTATTTTTCATGATTAAAAACATATTCAGCAATTGTTGTATGGGTAAATGTTTTAGTTATTGCACTGATTTATCAAGAGTCTAGACCAACATTCTTAAAGACTCACTTTAGTCTATTTAGTTAAAGGATAGTTAAATAAGACTATGTATACGGCATCCAAAGTAAGAAAGTCCCTGTCTCTGGACTGTCTCGACCCTTAATCCTTGGGTATTTCATGCTCATACCCGTATTCCCGTGTTACATTTAGGAGAAATAGGACGAACAAGGAAAGAGTTAAAAATAATGAAACATTACTAATTTCTACACAATTTCTAATTGAGCTTATGGTCTGACATATATCTGATCTTTGCCAAAAGCAATCAGGCAAAAGTAACCCACGCTGATCGTTTGAAGTATCATTTGCTATTAACTAAAGTATTAAGCATTCGCATTTAAATTGCATGATTATTGATGTTCTTTTCTTACATAGTTCAATGTACCTATAAAGTGGTAGCCGTATGGAGATATTGCATTGTATAAACTTAAATTGTTACTTATTACCAAGCCAGTTTTCTATTGTACGCTTTTATTATATCATCCATGGATATAATAAAACCTAAGAAAATTCAAATTCTTAACATAATCTTTGGAATATAAAATTAAATGTTATTATAGTGATTTTTTTTTCAACTCTTGTTTTACAGACGCAATGCCAGGTCCGCACAAACTTTGGTTATGAACAACGCTAATTCTATAAGGAACTCCAATTTCAACGCTAATGTGCCTACAGTTGTGGTCGTCCACGGTTGGCTCAGTAATCAGAACACTAATATTAATCCCACTATCAGAGATGGTAAATATAAAATATATCAAAAATATTGTGACAGTGTAGAAGTCCAAATTACTTACAAAAGGGACCAAATAAATAAATATTCTATTAATAGTAATAAATTCACTTTGAAATAAAAATACTGTTTTATGCTAGCGGTTGCCTGCGAATTGGTTCGATTGACATTTTTTTCGAAATGGGAGTCGTACATTTTTCCAAGATAAAAAGTAGCCTTTGTGCTATTTCAGACTATAATCTATTTATATGCCAAATTTCATCCACATCCGTTCCACCATTTTGGCTTGAAAGAGTAACAAACATCAATCTATTTTCACAAACTATTGCCTTTATAATATTAGTAAGATTTATAATTTGAGATATTCCAATTCGCTTTAGACGTGGAACTGCGGCATAGCTAAACACGGGCATAGCCAACTGGGATTTATCATCATCATCATCATCATCATTTCAGTTATGGAACCATTAAGGAAGGAGGCCTATGTCCACCGCTGGACCTTCTTCAATGACTTTTCAATAATTTTTCCCTTTGCAGCATATCTTGGGAGAAGTGACACCAACGTCATTGTCTTAGACTGGAGAAGACTCGCTTCATCTACCTATGCCACAGCTGCTAACGGTGTACCGGCTGTAGGTCGTGGCCTAGGACAGTTCTTACAATTCTTAAGTCAAACCACTGGAGCAAGACTGGACTCAATGCACCTTGTCGGTTTTAGCTTGGGTGCTCATTTGGTTGGTAACGCTGGTCGACAGCTTGGAGGAAGAGTAGCTCGTGTCACAGGTCAGTACACCTTATTATACGTGTTGCTTTGTTTGTGTTGCTGTTTTAAAGCCATTGAAATCTGAATTTGACAACCGTTTTAGAATAGTGTCTGATGATTTCAATTTAATCGATTATATAATACGAGTATAATTTTAATCTGTAATGATATTTACTCAGCCTTGGATCCTGCTGGCCCTCTATGGAACCTCAACAGAGATCGCGTTAATCCCAACGACGGTATCTACGTTGAAGCGATACACACGGACGGTGGATACGCTTTTGGTGGTCTTGGCATTGGCACCAATGTCGCTAATGCTGATTTCTACCCCAACGGTGGTATCTCTATGCCTGGCTGTTACACAAACCTATGCAATCACAACAATGCCTGGAGATACTTCGCTTCTACTGTTACCCGCAACCATTTGATCGCTAATCTGTGCTTGACTTCTCTTCAAGTCTCGATGGACAGCTGCCGCGGACGGCAGTTCCCGATGGGAAATGATGATTTGAGGAAATCTGGGTTAGTAGTAACAACAGAAAAAGTAGTAAAGTATCTACATAAAGTTAGAGTTAAAGTTACTAAAAATGTATTTATTTTCAAATAACTTTATTTTAAATCAAAATATGCCTTTAGTTAAGTTTTGTTTGTACGAGATTTTAGATATATGATTAATTAACTTAATTGTTTTTCTTTTTCAGAACTGGTGTATTCAGAGTCAACACTAGGCGTTTCTATCCTTACTAATTAGAATTTAATTAAATGGAGCATTATTATATTCTTTTGTTTCATTTCAATTAATTCCAATATAGTCAAATTATTACTTAATTATTAGCTCTAGATACGATCATAAATCATCGAAGCAGGATAACAGTATTGCGCTCTCTCTTCCACTTATTGGTAGGTACGGGACCTTTTTGGTTAGCAGCTGGATGAGAGTTACTATATATTATATACAAATAGTCAATAAATGCTATATCAATAGCATTTATCGCTAATGTTATATTCTCTTGTTGTTAAAAAGGAATGAAAGTAAAAAAAAACATAATTATTAGCCAAACAAATCATCACAATATAAAAGATGAATGTATTTTCTATTTTTCATTATCGAGAGATCCTGTTTATTTTTGTCAGTTATTATCGGTTTTTGACTTTAATTGTCAACTTTAAGTTGATTAGGCTAAGCAAATACGTGTTCTCATACTATTTTTGCCACCCCTTTTCAACCCCTTGGGGGTAGAATTTTTGAAAATCTTTTCTTATCGGATGCATACATTCAAATTTCACGTCTCTACGACCAGCAGTTTAGGCTGTACGGTGATCCGTGAGTCAATCAGTCAGTCAGGACAAAGGCTTTTATAAATATAGATATACTTACACATATACATATATACATACAAATAATTTGATGTGTGAATCGGGACTTAATCGCGGTAATAATTAGAAGGTACAATACTTTTTTGGTTACCCGACGTTTCGATCGAATTGCACTGATCGTGGTCACGGGTAGACTGGTGAGAGCCTAGTGACGCCTCCGTGAAGTGCGAGTTTCGGCAACTACCTGCACTTGGTCTTCATTGTTTTTATTTACGTTCGCACTGTCGGTACTTTGACACACCACACTTACGACTTCCGTTGAGTGTTGTCGAGTAGCGTGTATTCGCTGACTATTGCATTTGCTGATGACAGGATTCCAAGATGTTAAAAAGCGGTACCCATCTTCTCTGTTGAAATTTTTAAATTTTTTGATTTCAACTGCTTCCCGTACTATTTTAGAGTAATAGTGTCGGTCGGTGGAGAGGACCTGTGGTTGGTGTAGTTCTATCCAGTGGTTTGGGCCTGACTCCAGCAAATGCTCTGCGATCGCTGACTAATTTATCTGACGGTTTTTCACAGCCGCAATGTGTTCTTTGACCCATTTATTACCGCGATTAAGTCCCGGTTCTCACATCAAATATGTATAGTACTTTGTTACTATGTATAATAATACTTTGCTAACTTAGTGGTGTTTACCTTTAAGTAATTGCTACACTATATTCTTATTATTGCATATATTATATTGTAAGTGTTTCTATGTGTAAGTAATTGTTGGTGAACCTTAAATAAATAAATTTAAAAAAAAGTCTCAAAAGTTTAAATACAATTACATACAAATAAACCTAATATCAGTCTGATTATTGCTGAGAAAGTAAATAATCCTTAATTCTCCTCTTAAAAATGTTTAAAAAAGGACTATCGCGTATTGAATAGAGAAGGGAATTCCACAACCGTACCGCAGAAACACGTAAGGTGAACTATTAGAAGGAGTTCGAAGGAGAAGAGAAGATGAAGAGCGACAAGCTTTGCTCCTTGGGACAAGAAAGTCGAAGCGCTCACGTAAATATATATGATAGGACTGTGAAGAACCGAATACAGTAATGAATATATGACCATCTCGACGCCGCCAAATAGTTAACCACTTAAGTTGTTTTCGGAAATCGGAGACATGATCATTATTCCTTAGACCGAATATAAAGCGGATAAATAGGTTCTACCGCTCAAGATTATCCCAATGTTCTTCAGTAGCATCGAGAAAGGTCAGATCAGTATAGTCAAGAAGCGGAAGGAGAAGGGATTTTTTGGCTCCTTTTGATATGGTTGAAGTGGACGATGACTGGCGCGTGACGTTAGTTGGGGCTGGTCATCTCCGAACTGCTATTACTTACATATAGTAGTAGTTTGCGCGACTGTTATAGTTTAGAACAATACGTTACATTGTCCTCACATTTAATTGGCGCATATTAGCAATGTAACCAGAGACTTGTAAAAAATATGTTGGAAAAGAGTGTCCTTGGAGTTTCTTGCCTGTTCTTCCCTACAGGATCTACGTATTGGAACAGTTAACTAGCTTCACGAGTGACTTAGTCTGACTGACTACTATTCCTAACAATTAAAAAATACCTATAATGATTTAAATAAAATAAATAATTTTGATCTGATTTATTGATTTTGATTGTGAAAGACAGATTTTAGTTTGAAAGAGAAGAACATTTTGGAGAGAATGATAGGTACCGACAACTTCCCTGCTTACCTCAGTAACACGAGTGGTCCGTGACATGTTACAGGCAATTAAAACCCCAAGATTTTACACAGAAACCGAATATAGTATAACAATATCATTGTATAAAACTGGAGGTAATGTAGAATGGTTTAGTCTACTATACACATGTATACTACTATACATACATTCTACATTACCTCCAGTTTTTTCAAATTTTAATCTCGCATTATTGGTGGTATGTACCTGCAGGGTTGACAAGCAGTCCGTACGATCTAGCCCATGTACTGATGTTCTTAAGAGATTTATATACGTTCACACAATTATCTAACACTGGATAACACTATATGACTTCTATCATACCTTTTTACAAATTATTTTAATAAATCTTTCTCAATTGCACTTTACAGATATGTTTATTACAATTTAAAACACGAGTTACGAATTGCGAACGACGCCGACGTCAAATTGCGTTCTCCTTAGTGCGCCTGTAGTGTCTCCCAGGCTAGGATACAAAAATAACATAACCACGATCGAAGACGTGAGCAAAAGTTTGTTATAGAAATAATGACAGTGGAGATTCAATAATAATAATAATAATTCAAGCAAGTAATACACATTATTTATTTAGTAAAAACAATACTATTTACAAAAAATACACCAATGAGTAATATATGTTTGGTTGAATGTCTGTAAGATATCGTAAACTGCGATAAGACCACCCATTGTACTGCCATTTAATATTATATTTCTAGTTTGTATCCTAATTTTTGGTATGCAATAAAGAGTACATCACATTATTCTTATCGTATGGTAATTTTTGTAGATGTTTGTGTCTAAAATGGCACTTTACAGTTTTTTTTTTAAATTATTAAAATTTCTCCCTCAGAAGAAAACTAAATCTAATATCAATTTCTACAACGAACCAAAAATTCGATATATGACGCTTGGTAAACAAATCATAAAATTAAATAATAAAAATGGTTTCTGTTTTGCTGCAAACCTGCCATAAGTACTATACAATGAACCAGAAATATTTAATTGCATAGTAAACATTTAGGGAACCATGCACTGTGGCGGTATCTCATGTTCAAGTAATTTAATAATATCTGATTATTGTAATCTGACTGGTGCAGCACCGAAAGCCACGATGGTCTCGTCCCAGCTCGATTTACAATAAAAAATGTTAGTAATTTATTCAATAGACGTCATACATACTCTCATGATTTATTCTTAAAGGGGTGTAGGAACAAATAGACCACGTTTATTTTAGTTATCGCAATAAAGTTGGAGTGTGTGCACTAAATACATATTGTCGTACTGTATGCTTTATAATAATACAAAAAGCGAACACATCGGCATAATCAGAATCGTATGTTCCAAAGAAATGAGAGGTGGGTTTACAGAAAATGGGAACAATCGGATCCCTGTTTGAGTGACGGGCATTTCCCAGTTGATGATGTTACAAATGCATTTTGGCGGAACATCTGGTCGGTGCCGGTCACACATTCAGAAGGTGATTGGATACGAGATGTCGGGCGCTCATGCGAGTCTATACAAGTAATGGAACCAATTTCCATAGCCACAAGTGACGTAAGTTGTGCAGTCCTGTCGTTATCAAACTGGAAATCGGCTGGACCAGACGGACTGCACAACTTTTGGCTTAAATGGTTCCGAAGCTCGCATGCTCGTTTGGCATCTCAGTTCCAAGCAGCACTGGATTCCGGTTCGTTACCCCAATTTTTGACAACTGGCGTAACCCACTTAATTTATAAATCTGGTAGTGCCATGGATCCGAAAAATTATAGACCAATTGCATGCCTACCAACTATGTATAAGCTCCTAACATCTATTCTGAGACTCAAAATTACTACACATTTAAATAAAAATTCCATCATATCTATTTCTCAGAATGGATGTAGAAGCGGGACCCGTGGCACTAAAGAGCTCCTTATCATAGATATGGCCATTAGCCAACAGGCACGTCGTCACCGTAAGAATCTGGCGACATGTTGGATAGACTATAAGAAGGCCTTTGATTCAGTTCCACATACATGACTTTTGAGAGTGCTAGAGTTGTACAAAATTGATACAACTCTGCACTTTTTTGTAGTCGTGTATGAGGCAGTGGAGAACGGCACTTTGCTATCCAGAATGCCGGCAGATTGCGGCAAACGATGTACCAATAAAGATCGAGCGGGGTATATTTCAAGGTGATAGTTTGAGTCCCTTGTGGTTCTGCCTAGCTTTGAATCCTCTCAGTACGCTGTTAGAAGGTTCAGGGCTAGGCAATAGGTTGCAGAAAGACGATCGAGTTATATCTCACCTTCTGTACATGGACGATTTGAAACTTATTGCCCCCACTAATTTGCAATTGACAGCGTTACTGAAAGTGACTGAAAACTTTAGCAACTCTATCAAGATGGAATTTGGTGTCGACAAGTGTGCAGTCATGCATGTAAAGAAAGGCGTGATAGTAGAATCTAAAGGAGTCGAACTTCCAGATTCAACAAAACTCAGATCTCTGTCTGCCACTGAAAGCTACAAGTATCTAGGTATATCACAGTCATTGGGAATACCTGAATCTCATATGAAACAAGCGCTGCAGGAGTGCTTCTTTGGTCGCCTGAAAAAAGTACTTAAAAGTCTTTTATCAGGGGGTAACAAAATGCGTGCCTGCAACGGTTGGGTCATGCCGGTTCTGATGTATTCCTTTGGTATACTTAGATGGACTCAGACCGAATTAGATGCCCTTGATAGGAGAGTCCGTACACTGCTGACTGCATTCCGAATGCACCACCCACGTTCATCGGTAATGAGGTTGTATATCCCGCGAAAGTTTGGGGGTCGTGGACTCTTAAACATTAAGACCCTACACATTCGCGAGATATACAACCTTAGAGAATATTTTCTTCATACTGATGTGGGAGTGCATCGTAATGTGGTCACAGTGGACAACGGACTCACTCCGCTCGCTCTGGCTAAAGAGAACTGGCGCAAGCCTGTAGTACTAAGTACTAATGATCGCAGGGAGGTATGGAAGGGCAAAGAACTTCATGGTCGTTTTTATCGGGCCCTCAATGGGCCTGATATAGATTTTAAAGCCTCTACACTTTGGCTACGGTTCGGTGATCTTTTCGGAGAACCGGAAAGTTTTGTCTTTGCAATTATGGACGAAGTTGTTATGACGAACAACTATCGGAAATATATTCTGAAAGATGGTACGGTGGACATCTGTCGGGCATGCCACTGTCCCGGTGAATCTATCAGGCATATTATTTCTGGATGTTCTCGTCTTACCAACGGGGAATATTTGCATGGACACAATCAAGTGGCCAGGATTGTACATCAACAACTTGCCCTTAAATACAATCTTGTGAATTCAGAGGTGCCATATTACAGGTATGTGCCCGACCCAGTTCTTGAAAATGGTCGTACCACATTGTATTGGGATCGATCTATCATCACTGACAGAACTATTGTTGCCAATAAGCCTGATATAGTGCTGATAGGCCGATTAGAGCGCCGCGCAATGATTATCGATATCGCTGTTCCTCATCACGAGTTCCTCGTGAAAGTTGAAAAAGAAAAACAATTAAAATATTTGGATTTGTCTCACGAGGTTGTCGATACGTGGGATGTCGATTCGGCGATCATTGTTCCGATTGTCATATCTATCTGCTCATGGAGAGCCAAGAGCCTCGATCAACACCTTAAGAGGCTCGCGTTAGACGGCTGGATCAAGGGACTGATGCAGAAAGCAGTTCTTTTCGACACGGCCCGTATGGTGAGGTGGTTCCTGTCTTTGGAGCCCTAACCACCGGTATCTTGGTCCCTATACCCGATGTCGGTGGTGTACTATTTTGTTTTATACATATTTAAAAATGTAATTTATAAGTTTTAAGTTTCATAAAGAGAGATAATAATAGTCATTTATTTCAGGTTGTCGACCCATACGTTGTTAGTAATACAATAAGTGCTTACCCTAATAATATCTATAAAATAAATTACATTTTATTACTGTTACATGTCAATTTATGAATAAAAATCATGTCAGCTTTATTATATACATTTTCATATAATTCTTTTATTATTAAATTCTGGCATTGGTTTAACCTCTTTAAAAATGAATATGTACGCTTTCTCATTATGGCATAAAAGTCATCCACTCCTGCCTCCGCAAACATATCCAGGTGCTACAAAATTTAGGTAGATACATAAGGGTTCTAAAGGCATTATTATACTGGACTCTTATGTTATGCATTGCTCTCATTGAAGGCTGAATTCAGAGGCTGCACGTGTAGAACGTTTGGCAGTAACTTTTAAATAATGTTGTCTTGACCTGAGCAGAACACCCCCTAAACCTACGACTAAGCATATTGGACTTGATTGCAAGCAACCTTCCCTCTCTTTCGACATCCAGATCATCGCTTAAATTACTAGGAACATTGTGGCCCAGATATACAAATTTGTCTACCACCCTAATCGGCCCACCATTCAGATAAACAGGTGGTATATTGTCGGGTCCCTTACCTGATTTGAATACAAGCAATTCGGTCTTTTTCGTGTTGTATGTTAGGCCGTGCTCGGTGGCATAGGATTCACAGATGTTAACAAGTAGTTGCAAGCTTCTTATTGAGGGGTTCAGCAGGACCATGTCGTCAGCGTAGCTGATATTGTTCAGATACGTGTCACCTATATGAGAGGCGAGGCCAGCTCCGCTGAGCGCCACAATAAGGTCATTCATGTAGAAGTTAAACAGAAATGCAGATGTAATTCCACCCTGCTTAACAGTCACATTATAGCTTGTATGAGTCAGAGGTGCTATTTCCCCATTTCACGACATTAGATTGATGTTCATTACAAAATTTCATTGTTTTAATCACTTCATGGGGCACGTCTGTTTTCATCATTTTTGTCCATAGTTTATGATAATCCAGACGTTCGAAGGCTCTACTCAGGTCAAGGAAACAGGCATATAGCGAGGTTTTACGCCCCACGTATCTGTAAACACATCGTTTTAGGGTGTATATAGCCATGTCTGTTGATAAGCCTTCGGTGAAGCAGAATTGCTTTGCGTCAATTTAAATGTTATTAGTCAATTTATGCTGATATTACGACAAAAATCTTATTCAATTATGGTGAATTTACCTTACAACTCTGGAGGCCACAAAGTAGGTGTGTTTAAAAGTAGGAACTTCAAATTTTTTATGATATTGTGAAATCAAATTTAGGTTCTATTAGTTCAGTCGATTTTACAACGAAGTGTCAGACGAATTTGCTGTTGGTTTTTTTTTGAAGTGAAAACTTCTTTAGCGGCCTTGTGCACTTTTTGGGATGGGTAAAAATGTTAAACAGGCGTCAGGACACGTCTTATATTTAAAAAAATATAACATTCGAAATTCAAACAATTATGAGCGGCCAGGAGCGCAGAACTTCCAGTGTATCCTATGTATACATTCAGATATGTTATTACCTACTTTTTATTTTTAACCTAATTATATAAATACAGATGTGTGTATGTATTTTATTAGAAATGAATTTTTATGCGTGATAAATGTATAATGAAACGCCTTTTTAATTAATAGCCTTTTTAATTCAAATTAGAAAGGATAATTGCGCCCGGTGTTCACTCTAAATACGCCAGTTCTGAAAAACAAAAACATTTTTTTAATTTTTTTTTTTTGTTTCATTTACAACGGCTGTAGGCCTGGATCATATATATCATTATGTTAAGAAAGTTATATTAAGTGATACCACAAATATAAACTCATATCTTTTCTGATTAATTTAGAAATAATATAAATTGCCAGATATTCTTGTTTTATGTTTCGTCCATAAATGATCAGACGATCAACGACGAAACGAAAAACGTACAAGTGCGCAGCAGTAATAACGAGCATTTAGTTGAGTCTAACTAAATGTTTCTTATTACTATTGATTTATTTTTAACGTAAAAGTCTTCAAGTTTGAGCTTGTCGATAGTCTCAGCTCTTATAAAAGAAAATGACGAAGAAAAAACAATACGTATAAATTACCCAGATTTCCTCAAATCATCATTGCCCATCGGGAACTGCCGTCCGCTACAGTTATTTAACGAAACTTGAAGAGAACTGGAGCACTCATTGGCGATCAGATGGTTGTAGGAGACAGTAGCAGCGAAGTACCTCCAGGCATTGTTGTGGTTGCAAATATTTGTGAGACAGCCAGGCATGGAGATGCCACCATTGGGGTAGAAATCAGCATTAGCAACATTTGTGCCAATGCCAAGACCACCAACAGTGTATCCACCATCAGTATGTATCGCTTCAACATAGACAGCGTCGTTGGAACCAATGCGATCTCTGTTGAGGTTCCATAGAGGGCCGGCAGGGTCCAAAGCTGATTAAATATTATGACAAATTAAAAATCATATCAAATAACAACATCTAACAAAATTTATTGTCTGACTAATTTTGTTTTAGTTAACTAAATAACGTTTAATGTTATGACAAAAGCTCGGAAAACTTGGCATTGACATGTCCTTGCATTTTCTCTTGCTTTTCCTTGTTAATTTTAATTCAATTAATAATAATTTATGATGGTCTTTCAACAACAAGCTAAATTTGTCCCTCTGAATTAGATGATCATAATAAGGAAATATTGTGTACTAGGAGATTTTCAAACAATAAAATGTTTAACTTAGGTTTTGGGATGAACTACTGACTATAACATTTAAATAGATTTAACTATAGGAAAACGTACCTGTGACGCGAGCTACTCTTCCTTCAAGCTCACGACCAGCGTTGCCCACTAAATGAGCACCCAGACTAAAGCCAACGATGTGGAAGGAGTTCAAATTTGCTCCAGTGACAGAACTGACTAATCTCAAGAACTGTCCTAGTCCCCGGCCTACATCAGGCACTCCATTGGCGGCGGTGATGTAGTTAGAAAGAGCTAGTCTTCTCCAATCTAAGACAATGACATTGGTTTCTCCTTTGCGGAGGTATGCTACAAAGAAAAAGATGGAAAACACATGTTTATTAAGAAAAGAAGAAAAAAGAAAGATGATGAAAGTGCTTAATTACAACAAGGACTATTAATTTATTTTTATGAATATAATGATTGATTCAATACTGAAATGCATTATTAGTACATAGTTTTGTCCTGGGATCATAAAAATATGAGAATTTCATATTTGGATTTCTATTATAAAAATTCAACACGAAGAAATAAACAATAATTATAATTTAGATATTTGAAATTAATGATGTTAGAGCTTTGAATTAGAAGTGGTATTCATCATCAGCCCCTCATTATCCACTGCTGAACATAAGCCTCTCCTAATGAACGCCACTGAGCTCGATCGTCAGCTCTCATCATCCAGTTTTTCCCCGCTGTTTTGCGCAGATCGTCACTCCACCTGGTCGCAGGGCGTCCTACACTACGCTTTCCTTGATCGTGGTCTCCACTCCAGAACTCGTCTACCCCAGCGGTTATCGGTTCTGCGGGCAATGTGGCCAGCCCACTGCCACTTCAACTTGCTAATTCTTTGAGCTATGTCGGTTACCTTGGTTCTGTGTCGAATAACTTCGTTCCGAATTTCGTCCCACAGAGACACACCAAGCATAGCTCTCTCCATAACTTGCTGAGTGACCTTGAGCTTGTGGACCAACTTCACTGTGAGTGTCCACGTCTCGGAGTGTGTATTGAAGAGAGTGGTATTATTATTGTTGAATAGAGACAATTAAATCCTCTTATGCAGTCATAAGGAGTCGAATGTCGATATAATGCCTGTCATAATTAGTTTGATCATACATTGATGGTAGGTGCCCTATTTCTATCTTGACGATGCTGGCTGATATATTTGCAATATAATTTTTTTATAACAATATATATTGAAATGTATATAATATATGTCACCAATTTGTAAAAATTACATGAATTGTGTATGATCGTTTCTGACTGTGCATTGCTAGATCTGTTACGAGGTTGAAGATTTACATCAGTTTTGGTAAAACTGAAGTTTTCTGCAGTTTTAGCTGCTATCTTACTAATTATATCTATAGACACAAAATAAGATCCCTTTCTGATGTCGCTCTCATCGTTACTAAGTTTCTTTTATATTTCTTACTTACCGTCTCTGATAGCGGGGTTAATGTCAGTCTCCTGGTTACTCAGCCAGCCATGAGCAATGACTACAGTAGGATGATTGCGGTTGAAATTGGAGTTTCTGATAGAGTTTTCGTTGTTAATAAACAAGCTTTGTGGTGACGTAGGATTGCGTCTGTAGAAAAAAGAATATATTAAAATACGGTTAATTATTTAAAATTCTAGTAAACTAAACTATCACTGTAATGCCACGAAAGAAGCTGAAAAACTTTGATTGAACTAGTTATCCTATGAGTAAGAAGTTACATACTTTTGTATTATTTGCATCAACCGGCTTGATTCTACATACGTCTGTTAATAGTTAGTTCATAAGTTATACTTTCTTTAATAAGATTATTTTTCGTTACTATTTTAACGTATATCTATAACCATCGGTGCCCTCTCTATTATTAATATTTTATTTATTATAATAAATAGTAGTATATAGCCTCTTTTGTACTGTCTTTTAATAATAAATGAAGGCATTACTTTTTAACCATAATAAAATCGACAAGAAATAGTGTCAAATACCTGGTAAACAGTAAATATTGATTGTTAGCAGGATTTCTGGTAATCTCTTGAAGGAGAGCTCCGTCTACTTTATCTTCAAGATCAACGGTGTGTGGGTTTCCGTCGCCATCAGGAAACGTGATGTGTCGTGGGTAGTTGAAGACATTTTCTGAGAATCCTTGATTGACTGGTACCGCTGATGCGGCATATACTAAAATGAAGAAAGTTTTATAAATAAATACACAAATATGTTTGATTTATCTATTGTTGATCCATGTTACCACTGACGTGCCTCATCTAAAGCATTAACAACAGTGACTTACAAGAACATGGAGCTCGAAACTCAAAAAATCTGACGGACAGTTAAACTATGTTTAAATCCTCAACGAATTTAATAACTATATGTCTTGAAGTAGTTTAAAACATTATGAATCAACTGATGTAGTTAGCAAAGCGGTAGATAAAAGAAAAAGAAATATTTAAATCGATGATGACTTTGTATATTTAGTAGTTAACTTCATCAAACCAAAATCGTAAGTAAAATCTTCCTATTTTATCCTGTAAAAATATTACAGTTAATCCACCTCCTCGTACCTAATCGCGTCGCGTCGAAACGATAGTTGAATAACTTTTAGTTTTAGTATTAGTAAATTTTGTTATTTTAAATTTAATTAAAGTTACGGAAATTTGCTCAATATAGAGAGAAGCGAATGAGATGATTGATAAATAAAAGGCAAAATAATATGTGGGAACCGAACTCACAAAGCCTGGTCTCAAATCTGATTAGAGCCCATAATAAAATAAACTGTGTATTTGATTGTTAAAATAAATTTTATCGACTTTTAACATTTAGTATCGCCCGAAAAACAAAAAATGGAAGAGATTAACTATGTTATTTTTATTAAGAGCATAATTGAAGCTACACAATGTATGTATAATAGTTGGAATTGTTGCAATATTTTTTTTTATTTAATTAAATTAATTGATTAAATGATTAGAAACTTACATGTGGCAACAAGGAAACAAAGGAAAATTGTCTTCATTTTCTCCGGTCTATGAAATATTATGTTGTCAAATAGAACAGTTCTCCTATTTATAAGAAATGCTTATCAAACTACCAAAGTAAGATAAATTTATTAGCATGACATGTATTATATGGCGATTAAAATATTAAGACTGTTGTTTTGGATTAAGAAAATAACTTCGTGAACCTAAGCGATAGCAGAGATAAGAACACAAATAAGCTGTAGCCCGGAGCCCTGCATCTTAAATATTTATAATCCCCAATTCTAATCCATATTATCGTAAGAATGTACGTATATTGTTAATTACTCTAGCACCAGATAACAACTATTTTTATATGCCTTTCATGAACAGATTATAAATATAACTAGAACATCGAGAATCGTTCACAACTCGGCAATAGGTACTCAGCGTTGACTGACTTCTGTTTACGAGCTGAAATCACCTTAGACGTACATTTATAAGCGTTTCCCTACCAGTGGGGATATCTTGGTAGGGATATATGGACCAGGCGAATTTAGATAATAGCCCAGTCAAGGAGCTAAAATACCTAAATTTTGGATTACCACGCATTTTAAATTTCGGATAAATAGTAATAAAATACGCTGATTAAGAATTTCAATACGCGCAGTCTGGACAAGTGAGGCGTCATTATTTAAAAAAAATAACAACGAAAAACAAAGAGATTTTTTTACAATTCGTGTGATATTTCGTTTCCAGTACATTTTTCGTCAAATGTGACTAACGCTTTTTTTGTTCTCCATTAAATTACCTATAAAATGAGATTTGTTCAGCAAATGAAGGTCAAATTTAAAAAAATTGCATTTTTAACATTTAATAAAAGAAAGGCTGATGAGAATGGGGTAAACCATGGTAGTAGAGACCAAATTACAAAAATTTGTACAATTTTTTATAAAAATCTTTACTCAGATGCATCAAAACCAAAAGGCCCAACAGAATACCAGTGCCCAGACCCCAATTCCATCCCTCGCATTACTGGCCACGAAGTACATCTTGCTCTCCGAAGCATGAAGTATAGTAAGAGCCCTGGAGAGGATGGCGTTACAACGGAAGCTCTCAGGATCGCGGAACCATCACTGCTGCCCCGCATTACCAACTTACTGAACTCTATCCTTTACACAGGGAAGCTGCCAGCTGGACTATGCCACTCAAATATAATATTGCTTTATAAGAAAGGGGATAAATGTGACATCGGTAACTATAGGCCTATCAGCTTGGTCTCTCATGTCTACAAAACTTTCATTAAAGTAATTCAAAGGCGAATAGAAAACCAGTTAGATGCGCAAAAGCCCCCGGAGCAGGCAGGCTTTCGCTCGGGCTACTCGACCACCGATCACCTCCACACGCTGAACCAACTTATTGAAAAATGCAACGAGTATGGTCAACCGCTATACCTTGCATTCGTTGACTATTCAAAAGCTTTTGACAGCCTTACACATTCATCCATTTTCTCAGCGGTACACAATCAGGCAATCGATACAACTTACGTCGACATCATCAAGGCGATCTACGATAACAGCACCGCTGATGTCAAACTTCACTTGCCTGGGCCATCCTTCATAATAGATACTTCATAATAGCGTTAAGCAGGGAGACCCATTGTCTCCGAAATTGTTTACCGCCGTTCTCGAGGAGGTCTTTCGAGGTCTGGAGGCCACATGGACGGATATTGAAGTCGGCGAGAGAAGGCTCACAAACCTTCGCTTCACCGACGATATAGTCTTGTGCGCTCCCGACGCGCCAACATTACAGCATATGCTTCAAGATCTCAGCACGACAAGTCTTGTTGTCGGACTGAAGATGAATCGGTCAAAGACTCAGGTAATGACCAACAGCGCGAAACGTAGGGTTGAGGTAGATGGGCAGGAGATTCAGTATGTCAACGAGTACACCTACTTGGGCCAGATAGTAAGCTTCGAAAACAGGCAGAACAAGGAGATCGATCGCCGTATCAACAACGCCTGGAAGAGCTTCTGGTCCATGAGGGAGATGTTGAAGGGTGAGCTACCACTCACTCTGAAGCGCAAGCTCGTCGACATGTGCATCCTGCCCGTCTTAACCTACGGCGCTCAAACCTGGTCTTTGACCGAGCATCAAAAGTCCAGGCTTAAGATCTGCCAACGGGCCATGGAACGCAGCATACTGGGTGTCAAATTGACGGACCACGTCAGAAACACTGAACTGCGTTCCAAAACTGGCATCGCTGATGTTGGAGTGGTGACCGCCAAGCTAAAGTGGTGCTGGGCAGGACATGTGGCCTAGGGTGGCTGAGGACCGAGAGGAGTGGAAGCGTAGGGGGAGGCCTTTGCCCAGCAGTGGGACATGTGCGAGGCTAACTAAAAAAATAAAATTTTGAAAGGAACAAACGTAGAGGTCTGAAACTTTCTGAAATTGTAGCTTGTGATGATATTAAAAAGTTTTATATATATTTCAGCGAGATCGCTTTTAAACTTTTTAAATTGTTAACGATCATATTTTTTTTTTGCCTTTACATGGCGCCATTTTTTTCTAAACTACTAAAACTGATCGGAGCAGCTCAGAAAATTCAGAAAATTATTTAAGTTTATGAGCCCGTTGGAATTTTTAAGAAATATCGATTTTAACCACTTTTATAACGATATTTTGAGGTATACCTTTTTTACGCGACGTATTAAAATTGGTACTTGGGAGACCGAGCTTCGCTCGGTAGCTTTTTGTAAAATTGCATTTTTACAGGAAATACAACTATGCAGTTTAATTTAAAATGCAAAACTGTATCTGTTTAGAAAACTTTCATCAAAATCGTTAGAGCCGTTCCCTAGATTCAGATTATAGTATTAGGTTTTAGATATATCTTTTTTTATTTTTCAAATAACCGGTTTTAATATCTAACATATTAATTAATATAACAAAAGCACTTAGCGACTTTGAACAGGTTTCATTTTGTAGGTAATTTAATGGAGAACAAAAAGGTTTTGGGCATGTATGACGAAAAAACGTACTGGAACCGAGATATCACACGAAATGTAAAAAGTCTTCTTTTTTCGTTAAATTGTTAAAAAAATGACGCCCCACTTGTCCAGGCTGCGGGTTTCGAAATTTATCCAAAAAATAAAAATGCGTGGTTATCGAAATGTCCATTTTTGATCATAAAACAGCTAGGTTGACTGGGCTATAAGTTTCAGGTCGCAGGATCGTTTTTTGTTTTAAGTTAAACTTTTCAAATTCTAAATTTAGTAAAATACTCTTGAGGGTGATGGAGTTGTACAAGATTGATACAACGCTATGCAGTTTCTTGAAATCATGTATGCGGCAATGGGGAACGGTTCAGGATGTCAGTGGTCTCAGGGTGACGGTGAGTTTATAAAGTTCATACGGCGTATATTTCAGGGTGACAGTTTGAGTCCCTTGTGGTTCGGCTTAGTTTTGAGTCCTCTTTGCTGGAGGGTTCAGAACCAGGCTGTTGTTTGCGGAGAGGAGGTCAGGTTATATCCCATCTTATTTTTATAGATGATTTCGAACTCCTTGCCTTCAAGCAATACCGGACTGTTAAGATTACTAGAAGTAACTAACCTACCTACCTAAAACCTTTAGTAAATGCATATGAACTATGAGAAGGAGCTCGAAGGAGAAGAGAAGATGAAGATCGACAAGCTTGGCTCCTTGGGACAAGAAAGTCGAAGCGCTCATGTAGATATACAGGATAGGAACTGCAAAGAACCGAATACAGTAATGAAAATATATATCTTGTCGCCGCCGAATAGGTAATCATTTAAGTTGTTTTCGGAAATCGGAGACATGATCATTATTCCTTAGACCGAATATGAAGCGAAATTGGTTCTACCGTTCTAGATTATCCCAAAGTTCTTCCGTAGCGTCGGGACTTGTCATCTCCGACCTGCAATTACTTACATATAGTAGCAGTTTGCGCGACTGTTATAGTTTAGAACAATACGTTACATTGTCCTCACATTTAATTGCAGCATATTAGCAATGTAACCAGAGACTTGTAAAAAATGTGTTGAAAAAGAGTGTCCTTGGAGTTTTTTGCCTGTTCTTCTCTACAGGAACTACGGATTGGAACAGTTAACTAGCTTCACGACTGACTACTACTCCTGACAATTCAAAAATACCTATAATGGTTTAATTGAAATAAATAATTTTCATTTTATTTATTGATTTTGATTGTGAAAGGCAGATTTTAGTTTGAAAGGGAAGAATATTTTGAAGAAGCTAGAGAGAAAGATAGGTACCGACAACTTCCCTGCTTACCTCAGTAACATGAGTGGTCCATGACATGTAACAGGCAATTAAAACCCCAAGATTTTACACAGAAGCCGAATATGGTATAACAATATCATTGTATAAAACTGGAGGTAATGTAGGTAATATGTACATGTAGTAGACTAAACCGTTTTACATTACCTCCAGATTTTCCAAATCTCAAGCTCTCATTATTGGTGGCATGTACCTGCATGGTTGACAAGCAGTCCGTACGATATAGCCCATGTACTGATGTTCTTAAGAGGTTTATATAAGTTTACCCAATTATCTAATAATGGATAAACACTATATGACTTCTATCATGTCTTTTTGCAAATTATTTTAATAAATATTTCTCAATTGCACTTTACAGATATGTTTATTACAATTTAAAACACGAGTTACGAATTGCAAACAACGTCAGATTGCGTTCTTCCCGGTGTGCCCGTAGTGTCTCCCAGGCCCAGGGTACAAAAATAACATAACCACGATGGAAGCCGTGAGAAAAAGTTTGTTATAGAAATAATAACAGTGGGGTTTTAATAATAATAAATTCAAGCAAGTAATATACATTATTTATTTGGTAAAAAGAATAATATTTACAAAAAATACACCAATGACTAATATATGATTGGTTGGTTGTCTGTAAGATATCGCAAACTGCGATAAGACCACCCATTATTGCCATTTAATATTATATTTCTAGTTTATATCCTAATTTTTTAATTTTTGCTATTTGCAATAAAGAGTACATCACATTACTCTTATCGTATGATCATTTTTGTAGATATTTGTGTCTAAAATGGCATTTTACAGTAATTTTTAAATTGATAAAATTTCTCCCTCAGAAGAAAACTAAATCAAATATCAATTTCTAAAACCAACCAAAAATACGATATACGATGCTTGGTAAACAAATCATAAAATTGAATAATAAAAATAGTTTCTCTTTTGCTGCCAACCTGCCACAAGCACTATACACTGAACAAGAAATATTTAACTGCATAGTAAACATTTAGGGAACCATGCACTGTGGCGGTATCTCGTGTTTAAGTAAATTAATAATATCTGATTATTGTAATCTGACTGGTGCAGCATCGAAAACCACGATGGTCTCGTCCCAGCTCGATTTATAATAAAAAATATTAGTAATATACTCAATTGACTCTCATATACTCTCATGATTTAAGGAACAAATAGACCACGTTTGTATTAGTTAGCGCAATGAAGTTGGAGTATGTTCACTAAATACTGTATTAATTGTCGTACTGTATGCTTTATACTGATATTACGACAAAAATCTTGTTCAATTATGGTGAATTTACCTTAAAACTCTTGGTGCCACTTGGTACACAAAGTAGATGTGTTTAAAAGTAGGAACTTAATTTTTTTTATGATATTGTGAAATCAAATTTAGGTTCTATTAGTTCAGTCGATTTTATAACGAGGTGTCAGACGAATTTGCTGTTAGTTTTTTTTATGTTATAGGAAGCAAACGAGCAGACGGGTCACCTGATGGTAAGTGGCTACCGCCGCCCAAGAGCACCTGCAACTCAAGAGTCACAAGTGCGTTGCCGGCCTTTAAGGTGGGAGTAGGAAGAGGGAGGTAGGGAGTGTGATAGGGAGAGGGGAAAGGGAAGGAGAGGAAAGGGTTAGGGCCTCCGGTAACCTCACTTACTCGGCGAACAGCAATGGAAACATTGCTCCGGTAAAGCCGGCCCCTACGTGCCGGAGCATGGCTCTCCCAAGTGAAAAATAGTTTGGGTTAGTGCGTGATAAATGTATAATGAAACGCCTCTTTAATTAATAGCCTTTTTAATTCAAATTAGAAAGGATAATTACGCCCGGTGTTCACTCTAAATACGCCAGTTCTGAAAAACAAAAACATTTTATTAATTATTTTTTTTTGTTTCATTTACAACGGCTGTAGGCCTGGATTACATATATCATTATGTTAAGAAAGTTATATTAAGTGATACCATAAATATAAACTCATATCTTTTCTGATTAATTTACAAATAATATAAAATGCCAGATATTCTTGTTTTATGTTTCGTCTATAAATGATCAGACGATCAACGACGAAACGAAAAACGTACAAGTGCGCAGCAGTAATAACGAGCATTTAGTTGAGTCTAACTAAATGTTTCTTATTACTATTGATTTATTTTTAACGTAAAAGTCTTCAAGTTTGAGCTTGTCGATAGTCTCAGCTCTTATAAAAGAAAATGACGAAGAAAAAACAATACGTATAAATTACCCAGATTTCCTCAAATCATCATTGCCCATCGGGAACTGCCGTCCGCTACAGTTATTTAACGAAACTTGAAGAGAACTGGAGCACTCATTGGCGATCAGATGGTTGTAGGAGACAGTAGCAGCGAAGTACCTCCAGGCATTGTTGTGGTTGCAAATATTTGTGAGACAGCCAGGCATGGAGATGCCACCATTGGGGTAGAAATCAGCATTAGCAACATTTGTGCCAATGCCAAGACCACCAACAGTGTATCCACCATCAGTATGTATCGCTTCAACATAGACAGCGTCGTTGGAACCAATGCGATCTCTGTTGAGGTTCCATAGAGGGCCGGCAGGGTCCAAAGCTGAGTAAATGTTATGACAAATTAAAAATCATATAAAATAATCTAACAGAATTTATTGTTGAACTAATTTTGAAAATTAAAAACAAGAGGAAATGCTACGTAAAAATTTACTCTATCGTGATTGGTTATTAAGTATGATGATCATGATGTATGTCTCGATGTAACCATCGACGGTTACCCCAAGAACTAGGCATTGGCGTTGACATGTCATTGCATTTTCTGCTGCTTTTTCCTTGTTAATATAATTAATAATAATTTATGATGTTCTTTCAACAACAAGTGAAATTTGTCCCTCTGAACTAGATGATCATAATAAGGAAATTTTGTCTAGTAGGAGATTTTAATATAATAAAATGTAAAAAACTTAGGTTTTGGGATGAACTACTGACTATAACATTTGAATAGATTTAACTATAGGAAAACGTACCTGTGACGCGAGCTACTCTTCCTTCAAGCTCACGACCAGCGTTGCCCACTAAATGAGCACCCAAACTAAAGCCAACGATGTGGAAGGAGTTCAAATTTGCTCCAGTCACAGAACTGACTAATCTCAAGAACTGTCCTAGTCCCCGGCCTACATCAGGTACACCATTGGCGGCGGTGACGTAGTTAGAAAGAGCTAGTCTTCTCCAATCTAAGACAATGACATTGGTTTCTCCTTTGCGGAGGTATGCTACAAAGAAAAAGATGGAAAATACATTTTTATTAAGAAAAGAAGAAAAAAGAAAGATGATGAAATTGCTAAATTACAACAAGGAGTATTAATTTATTTTAATAAACATTTAACTAAGGTCTAAGAAATTAAATAATATAATGATTGCTTCAATATTGAAATTGATTATTAGTACATAGTTTTGTCCTGGGATCATAAAAGTATGAGAATTTCATGCTTGGATTTCTATTATAGAAATTCAACACGAAGACATCCACAACAATTATAATTTAGATATTTGATATTAATGACGTTAGTGCTTTGAATTAGAAGTGGTATTATTATTGTTGAATAGAGACAATTGAATCCTCTTATGTCAATATAACGCCTGTCATAATTAGTTTGATCATACATGGATGGAAGGTGCCCTATTTCTATCTTGACGATGCTGGCTGATATATTTGACAATATATTTTTTTATAACAATATATATTGAAATGTATATAATATATGTCAACAATTTGTAAAAACTACATGAATTGTGTATGATCGTTTTTGACTGTGCATTGCTAGGTCTGTTACGAGGTTGAAGATTTACATAAGTATTGGTAAAACTGAAGTTTTCTGCGGTTTTAGCTGCTATCTTACTAATTATATCTATAAACATAAAATAAGATTTAAAAAAAAATCCTTTCTGATGTCGCTCTCATCGTTACTAAGTTTCTTTTATATTTCTTACTTACCGTCTCTGATAGCGGGGTTAATGTCAGTCTCCTGGTTACTCAGCCAGCCATGAGCAATGACTACAGTAGGATGATTGCGGTTGAAATTGGAGTTTCTGATAGAGTTTTCGTTGTTAATAAACAAGCTTTGTGGTGACGTAGGATTGCGTCTGTAGAAAAAAGAATATATTAAAATACGGTTAATTATTTAAAATTCTATTAACTAAAATATCACTGTAATGCCAAGAAAGAAGCTAAAAAACTTTGATTGAACTACTTATCCTATGAATAAGAAGTACATACTTTTGTACTATTTGCATCAACCGGTTTGATTTTACATAAGTCTGTTAATAGTTTATAAATTATACTTTCTTTAATAAGAATAAATAAATTACTATGATTTGTTATTTAAGATGTAGAATATCGCACATACTTTACTTATTTTTCGTTACTATTTTAATGTATATCTATAACCATCAGTGGCATCTCTATTATTAATATTTTATTTATTATAATAAATAGTAGTATATATCCTCTTTTGTACTGTCTTTCAATAATAAATAAACGCATTACTTCTTAACCATAATCGAAAAGAAATAGTGTCAAATACCTGGTAAACAGTAAATATTGATTGTTTGCAGGATTTCTGGTAATCTCTTGAAGGAGAGCTCCGTCTACTTTATCTTCAAGATCAACGGTGTGTGGGTTTCCGTCGCCATCAGGAAACGTGATGTGTCGTGGGTAGTTAAAGACATTTTCCGAGAATCCTTGATTCACTGGTACCGCTGATGCGGCATATACTAAAATGAAGAAAGTTTTATAAATAAATACACAAATATGTTTGATTTATCTATTGTTGATCCATGTTACCACTGACGTGCCTCCTCTAAAGCATTAACAACAGTCACTTACAAGAACATCGAGCTCGAAACTCGAAAAATCTCAGGGAAAGTTAAACTATGTTTAAATCCTCAACGAACTTAATAACTACATATATTGAAGTAGTTTAAAACATTATGAATGGTAGATAAAAGAAAAAGAAATATTTAAATCGATGATGACTTTGTATGTTTAGTAGTAAACTTCGTCAAACCAAAGTCGTAAGTAAAATCTTCCTATTTTATCACCTGTAATTTACATTAATTCAATGAGATGTAAAAATATTACAGTAAATCCACCTCCTCGTACCTAATGGCACAGTATATATATATACAGTATTGTGACTCTCCCCTTTCCTTGAAATAATTACCTACCACCGGACGGTACGTAAACCGTGTGTTTACGTACAGTTGCTGACGCGGCTGCCCATAATTTCATCTACCTACTTGAGTTTCTTTCTAGTTTTGTGATTGTAAATATTATAATTTATTTTTTATTAAAAAATATGAAAATTGGTTGTGTATGAAATGAGTAGTAGGTAGGTACCTGCTATTTTTTTCCTTTCATAATCATTATATAATGATATTTCGTCTTATTCAATAATAATAGATAGCTTAGCCTAAGAAACTACCTACTAGTTTTTTTAACGCGAGTGTGGGTAAGTCACTCGTGTGTCACTTTTGTCACCCTATCTACTTATTTATTTATTAATCCAAGTACTTTACTCGAGGGAAAAAGCGAAATACCTACCTATTAAAAAAGAAACAAATTACGTACTAGTAGGTACATAAAACTTATCTTATAGTCTTACCTTTCGGAGTTTCCAGGTAATTTAAAAAATGTTATTCCTGAGTGCGTTTTTGAAAAATTCAAGCAACCAAAAACAGCACAATATAGTCTATAATTTCTATTTACCGTATTAAGTACTTAAATATTTGTATTTATTTCTATGAAATACACAAATCACACCCTTACTGCTTAAAAAACGATCACTACGTTCGTTCGTCACTGCGGAGCACACACACAGTCGTAACTGTTTGTGTACCGAGTGTATACCGAACGCAAGGCATGTAGATAAGTATCGTGATCTGACCGTTTGTATGAAGATACCATACTGTATATACATTATACTATGATAATGGGGTCGCGAATAAGATACGTATATTTGTATATATGTATCTACATTAAAGATTAAATACCAATACTGATATCAAAAATTTTGTTATTTTAAAATTTAATTAAAGTTACGGAAATTTGATCAATATAGAGAGAAGCGAATGAGATGATTGATAAATAATATGTGGGAACCGAACTCACAAAGCCTGATCTCAAATCTGATTGGAGCCCATAATAAAATAAATTGTGTATCTGATTGTGAAAATCCATTTTATCGACTTTTAAGATTTAGTATCGCCCGAAATCAAAAATAGAAGAGATTAAATATGTTATTTTTATTAAGAGCATAATTGAAACTACTACACAATGTGTCTATGATAGTTGAATTGTTGCAATATTTTTTCTAATATCGATTAAATTTAATATTATTTACGTGTTCAAGGGAATTAACGCGATCACCAAAAGGTATTATATACCTCTAAATTGTCTGACCGACCCGACATGAAAAACCGATAGATTAGCAAATCAGCGATTGCCATGCACTCGAAGCGGGCACCAATCACTGGATTGAATTTCACCGTACGCTAGTCTCTCTCTCTCCACGGAACGTCACTTTTACTCAAGAGTTGTACGTGAAGCGATTGAAATTAAAAAACACAAAACTTTCAATCGGGAAGATGGTTTTAAATTATCTACAGCGTGGAATCCAGTGATAAAAAATATGCCACCTTGCTTTTATGCGCAGTCGGGTGAACACCAGAATAGGGACACATCGGTTTGCTTACAGAATAGGGACACTGTTAGTATAGTATGTGACGGTACATAGCGAAACGAAAATATCAAAAATATCGAAAAAGTGGGGGTGGATGAAAAACCTTCTACCTCACGGTCTCGACGACGGAGGGCGTGCACCGCTGAGCCAGGCAATTCAAATGTATGTAATACCTTTTAATGATCGCGTTAATTCCCGTAAACACGTAAATAATATTATATCATGTACCGCGAAAGTTTAAAAATCGATTAAATGATTAGAAACTTACATGTGGCAACAAGGAAACAAAGGAAAATTGTCTTCATTTTCTCCGGTCTATGAAATATTATGTTGTCAAATAGAACAGTTCTTCTTTTTATATGAAGTGCTTATCAAAGTACCAAAGTAAGATAAATTTATCAGCATGACATGTACTATACGGCGATTAAAATATTAAGACTGTTGTTTTGGATTAAGAAAATAACTTCGTGAACCTAAGTGATAGCAGAGATAAAGAACACAAACAAGCTGTTGCCCGGAGCACTTCTTCTTAAATATTTATTTATTTATAATCCCTACTTCTTATCCATATTATCGTAATCTTCATTTGCTGTTAAATAAAAGCATTTAGCGACTTTAACCAAATCTATAGAAAATTAAGCTTTATATTATATCTTGTGTGGTTTCACCCGCGTAAGTCCCGATCCCGTGGGAATATCGGGATAAAAAGTAGCCTATGCGTTAAGCCAGGTCTCCAGCTATCGACATACTGAGTTTCATCGCAACCGGTTCAGTGGTTTTTGCGTGAAAGAGTAACAAACATCCATCCATCCATCCATCAAAACTTTCACATTTATAATATTAGTAGGATTGGTTAGTCATTAAACCAGTATTGCTTTTAATTTTCTTTTAGCCGAAGCATAGTCAAGGAGCTAAACTCTTAACAAAAGTTAAGAGTTTAGCTCCTTGACTATGCTTCGGCCCCTTGGATAGTTATTGGTTCATCTACGTTGAACTACTACTTCTTTAGAATTTGCTCAAAACAATGGGACTTCGGTAATAGATATGTATCTACAAAGACAAGGATTTCATCATTGTTTTCTACAGGAATCCGAAAGGAATATTTTAATGAATCAATGTGTAAAACCAACCTACAAACGAACTAAGAAACATTCGTACGTCGTATTCTTTGCATTTGTGTTTGTACTTAGCTGTAGGCGTAATTAGCACTAACTTTCTGAGCGTAGAACTCTACAAACAGGGGATGGTGGAAGATGTAAAGTTACATTTAGGTTATTTTTGCTATACAACACTTATTAAATGAATACAAAAGCGAGCCTTATTTGTTTATCACTGATTGTTTTTTACTACGAATTTTAGCGTGGCACAGCTAAAAGCAATGTAAATAATCTAACGTTTAAAAATTAAATGGCATCGTAACTACATCTGTCATCCAAAACTTTTGCAAAATATCTCAATTTATTTCTATGTATAAAATACTGTAAAATTATTCATCTTAGGAAATAAATCAAATGCTGAACAATTATTGCATTTATCTTTTAAAAGAAAACTGCAAAGCTTCTTAAGAAAACCTCATCCCATTGCAGTCACGTCTCCCACTTTAGTAAGTGGACTGTAGAACAAATGAAATTTAATTATTTCCTTTGCCACTGTATTCCGTGTGAATTCAATTAATAAGGTATGTCGTATTTTTTAAGTACTATATTATTTTTACTAATCTAAGTGGTTATTAATGTTATTTAAAAAATATCTAGGCCAAATTTTACACTCCAAGATAGATCACACTAGATGTATTTAGAACTAGGAAAGAACGATTAGAAAACAGCTGATGATCTTTGAACGGCTGAACAGATTTTCTTTAAATTATAGCTAAGAACACTCGCGATTAAGTCACCTTTCAAACAAACAAAAAACTACATCCGTTTAAAAGTTATAATGCCACAGACAGGCATGTGTGCTTGTCTGTGGACTACAACTTCCTACGCAAATAAGCTGTGGCTTATTTGCGTAGGAAGTTGTATACATACTAATAGGTGCAAGAACTTTCATTCCAGTAGTTACATCAGTTATTAGTCAGTAGTTAGATCAGTGCGTAGCTTGCCTTTCTTTGCTAGAGGATGTTGAAGTATGTTTAACTGTTTGTGGAAGTCGCCACATATCCAATACAAAGTTATCAATGGCGCCTTTTATATTTAAAATAGATAGATAAATGGTGTTTCATAATGAACTGAAAATGACTATAATAAAACCGACTATAATAAAATTTCAAAAAGAATGATAAAAGACCTATAGTACTAGTTCCTGTCATATCAAAAATATTTTAAAAGGTTATTCATAGGTGTCTTTGTGAGTTAAATGGTTTATTAGCTAATGAATAGACTGGACTTTGAAAAAATAAAAATATTAATATAGCGTGCCATAACTTTCTTAATACAGTCAAAAGAGTAGTAGATGGGAAAAATCAAGTCTCTGCTATTCTAATGGACCTAACTAAAGCATTTGACTGCATCGATCATGTAATTTTATTAAACAAATTGTATGCTTACGGAGTGAAAGGTAATGTTCTGGATTTAATAAAATCGATGAAAGTGACCGAAAACAAGTAACTCAGATCTCTAGAATATGTACCAGGACCCTACCTACTCATCGGAACAGCGAAATTTTGTTTTGAAATTCTTCAGGGAAGTGTTGCTGCGACCACTATTGTTTATCATTTACATTAATGAATTTCCGCAGTCAATTAATTATAAGACCATACTTTTTGCATTCATTCTTGCATTTCATTTTTGCAAATGACAGCACAATAATATTTACCGGTAACAATAAATTACAGGTTCAGCATGACATGAACACTACTACAATACATGATTTAATAAAGTGGCTGACAATTTATAAATTTAAATAAAACTACAATAAATGACATTTTGAACTAGGAAAAATATAAAATAAAATAACAAACTTAAACATACGCTATAATGATATACAGATACACACAGGTACACACAACAACATTTGTAGAACTTAACAAAGATGAAGGTCTGGATTGGAAATTTCATACAGAAATACTATGTTCAAAAATAGATCAGCATTAATATACTCTTCACATGCTATCAAAAACAAAAATCAATACTTCGACTGTTATAACAGCATACTACGGCTACGTCTTTCCAGCTCTGACTTACGGTGTCATATTTTGGGGTAATTCCACGAATGTCGAAAGTGTTTTCAAGGCACAGAAGAAGTGCATAAGTGCATTTAGAAGTTAAAGACCACTGATATTTGTAGATATTACTTTCGAGAATTAAAAAAATTAACTTTGCCATATATATATATTTTGGCATATATATTTTGGAAACTTTGCAGTTTGTGAGAAAAAAAATACAACTAAACAGACATCTCAATAGTAAAAGACATCATTTAAAAATATCTTGTCCTAGAAATAGTACAATATGTCTCAATAAGAGCATATTTTGCATGGCTTCAAGAATATGCATCGAGCTACCGAAGTCTATACTGCAAATAGAAAGTATAAATGTGTTCAAAACTAAAATTAAGCATCTTTTTCTAGAAAAATGTAATTAGTCTATTGACGAATACGTCAGTGATAAAACAATATAATTAATGTTGATGAATCTTTATTTGATAAGAAATGACATGTTATGATTATATTATAGATAAATTTTGTTGTTGTTGTGTCACTTATTGATTATTATAGACGAATCGACTAATCTTTTTACGACTAATCCTATTACGTACTAGCTGTGTCCGCAACTTCGTTCGCGTCTTTGTCGGAAAACAACAATAATATATGTCGCTAATAATAAGCGTTTTATTTTTTATAGTGTAGAGGCGGTAAAACAACCTGGAGCGTACAAAACAATATTGTTTCGATTGTTTACACACGAAATAACGACGTAACAGGGAACAGCACCTATTTTTTTTCGTGTGGAATTTCAACAGGCAATTGGTGAGGCCTTATTGATATAAGGCCTCACCAATTGCCCGATGAGTTGAAATTTGCCGCCCGCCCGATGACTTAAACCTATGAAAATCACACGGTGTGCCTTACAGCCTGTAGTGAGTGGACAATCGGTACTGCGATGTTATGCCTCCAATAGGCTCCGTCTACTAACTGGCCGATATCCAGCCACACCCTTCGCGGTAGATTCTGCTGCGGGTGAAGGACATAAAAACCCGTCTCATCCTCCCGCGGCCACTGTCAGGGTAACAGAAGAACAGAAGTTCTCCTCGCAGTACATCGCAGAATATTTATTTAAGTTTTATTACATTATAATAGTGGCAGCTAACCAGAACAGTACTTTTTATTTAACCGAGCCCACATACATGTCATACATCTCACCATTTTAAGGATCCTGCAGAGGCAACTTATTTCCTACATCTAAAGAGCCCAGTGTCTGTATGTATACCCAGTTTTTGTTTCCGGTGGAAATAGTGACCAATCAATTTGTGTGATTGCTACCGACAGTAATAATTTGAGTCTTTGATGGGTTTTCCTAAAGACCATGCGACCTACTCCAGTAACTCATATGGTCCAAATTTTTGTTGATGATGTCAGCAGCTTTTTTTATGGTATAGGGTGCAAACGAGCAGACGGGTTACCTAATGGTAAATGACTACCGCCGCCCATTTGCACCTGTAACTCAAGAGTCACAAGTGCGTTGACAGCCTTTACGGTGGGAGTAGGGGAAGGTTGGAAGAGGCGGAAGGGAAGGGAAAGGGAAGGGTTAGGGCCTCCGGTAACCTCACTCACTCGGTGAAAAGCACTGCCGGTTTTCTGTGAGATGTGAGGTCGTGGTACCACTCCGGTTGAGCTGGCCCACTATTCTTATGGCTCTCCCACTATTCTTAAGATAAATTTACCAATGGTGCATGAGTATATCTGCAGATCATCAGCATAAAGGTAGTATTGAGAAAGTAATTGATTTGATATAGAATGCATAAAGATTGCGAAAAGTAAAGGAGACAAAACGCCACCCTGGGGCACACCAGCAAATGTTTTTCACTAAGCCAGATTGATATGGATTGAGGAGGTCATGTTTGCACAGAAAAGAATGAAGCTGGGTATGATCAAGACGCTCTACGTACATACGTACATTTAAGCTTACGTTTGCGGGTTCTGTATTAAAGTATGGATTATTATTGATGTAGGGTGACTCCACACACATAAACAGAGCATTCATAATACAAAAAAAAGTGTGAGAGCTATATGTGGAGTAAACCCGTTAGAATCCTGTAAGCCTCTTTTTAGGAAGTTAAACTTATTTTTTCTTTTTTTTTTTAATATACTTAATGGAGCGTGGGTCGCACATTATTAGTATTCTTGTTAACCCCGCCAGCTAAATGCTTGTGGTTAGGAGGGGGTTCACGCCAGTAGTGCACTGGGTAGAGTCAGAACCCTACACAGTGCAACCACTTGATCGCAAGTCCGACTCACAAAATTGCAGACAGACTTAAAATTATATAGATAAAATTGTTTTTATATCATATCCTATAGAAGTTAAACATTATTGACATAATTTTGATATTGTATTGATCTTTATTTTATTCTCTTTAGTAAATTTATTTAATTAATATATGTAAATTCAATTATATCTTGCTTACTAATTATATTATTTAAGTAATGTTATATGTTTAAGTATGTAGTATAAATGCAAGCAAAAATATTGTTATTTGCATGACAACACAACATGAACTTGTTACTTTATGACATAAGGTCTTTTGTTACCCGGTTTCCGCAAATAAAGTTTCATTTTATTTCCACTTATCCAAGACGTGCATGTGACATACTTGAATATGTTCCAATGCTTCTGGATTAATCATAGAATCAACAAAATTAATGATTTAAAGGATTAATGCTTTTGCAATATCATATTATTATTACTAATTACTTTTATCGTAATACTGGATTAACTTTGTTTTGAGGTTAACACTAATTATTATGCAACATATTTTGATACCACTATGAATTATGATAATCATCTTATTATTATTAATCCTTAAGGGTATTTTAACTGTTATCAATGTTTGAAAATGTTGTCGGTTTATTTATTTGTTGCGTCTTGATTCCAAGCTTAATAAGTTATACTCTTCAAGTAGGCATTGACATGGACCCTTCGAATGGCGAAATTTGTAATGGATGCTTTTTAAAAGCATTTGTGCCAATACATGGACTCTATCGTATATATGTCCGTTGACCGTTAAATGTGTACGTTGTCAGGGTTTAGAAAAGGACCCAGGGTAGACCTTTTATCCTGAACAAAGTACTATTCATGATGAATAGTAATTGAATTAACAAAATCTACAGTAACGCGAGTGAAGCCGCGAGCAAAAGTCAATATTTTCAAAAACTTTAATTGAAATATTTTGTAATAATTGTGTGAAAATTTAAATGTTTTAAAAGCATTTTAGAAATAATTAAAGTTACACTCGAAAAAACCTTACCGTGTTATTACTTTACGAGCAATTCTTGTATGTATGTATTTATATTTCGGGTTTCTCGGAAACGGCTCTAACGATTTTACATTACACGATACAGTTTTACATTTTAAGTTCGACTGCATAGTTGTATTTCCTGTAAAAACGCAATTTTACAAAAAAAATATACATTAAAAAAAATGTTGATTTTACAAAAAGCTACCGAGCAAAGCTCGGTCTCCCAGGTACTAATCTTATTATGAACCAAAAAAATCTCATCAGAATAATATAAATAACCAACGTTTCGATAAACCCCACGGAATAATCATGTAGTCGTTTAGCAAGTTATTTTATCCCGATGGTAATATTTTACATCAAGCAAGGAACAGGTGGGCTTAATATCAGTTAATTGCCCTTTGTTTCAACAAAATAATGATTTTATGTCCAAGTTTGAAACAACTGTAATAACGGTGCCTTATTACTTGTGGTTCTTGACTAGCTACGTGGTCATAATTTAAACATCAGTTTTGGTACTTTAGTTGAGATTGACACTTCATCACTGTAGGGCAATAAATTGATCTTGACAGATTGTGTAGTTATATTTATACACTAGCTACCGTGCCACGCATTACTGTGGCTAATTAATTTGCAATAAAAAATATTGTGGCTATAAATTGAGATAAAAACTATCCTATCTCTCAAGTGTGCAAAATTTCATTAAAATCAGGTCATTAGTTTAGGAGTTCATCGCGAACAAACAACGTGACGCGAAATTTTTATAAAATATTCTTGGAACTTGATTTTATAGATGATAAAAATATATCCTGATTTAAATTGTATTGAATTAATTATCCGCCATATACCAATCTATAAATTAATCAAGATTGGAAGTGTATTTACCGTTTCTATATTAAAATATAAAAAAATATCATTTTACAATCAAGTAATGTTATTTTACTTGAGATAACAGACATTGTTTTTTACTTTTATTCTAAGGAAAGAACAAAGACATGACTTAAACTTGAATTTATAATTTAACTCGAATAAACTAAATTATCTACCAAATGAAGAAAAAACAACAAATATAACATAAGGTCAAAAAAACGTTAAGTGAATAAGTTTCTCTTGGATAGAAAATGGTACACACATTTTCATCTTCATCGTGACTTTCCATCAGGTGAGTTGGAAGAAAAACGCCTATTCTGTATTCATTAAAAAAAGGCAAACGAGGTGAGATAATACAACTAGAGCAATGTGAGACAAAACATTTTTATTTTTGAATGTTTATTGCAATATTTTTTTATATTTAAGGCAGGAAATAAAACACTTTTTAATTTCTTTTTTTATTTTGTTATTGCAGTACAATATCAATATTATCAAGACATTTTTTTGACTGAGAGGGGACCATTCAAGCAATCATCAGACGTAAAGTACACCCATACTATGAGCAGTTACTTCTAAAACACAAATAATGGCCCTATGTGAAAATTGAAACTACGATAATCGTTGTCGTTGCAACTTGCAAGGTGAACACTTAACCGCCACGCTATAATGTGCAGTAAAAAATATGTGGTGTACGGTATGACTAACAATTAAAAGTAATTAAACTTATATTGCTGCCTAAAGTTTTTGAGGTGTTCCAAAACCTATTCATTTATTTTCAACCCTGGAGGCTTGTATACTGTTTTAAGAATCGTGAAGTAGGACCATGATGTGCTTATAATCTGAAAGTACAATAGCATACTATAATAATTATTTCAATAATAGATTGGTGTCAGGTTATGCCTTTTTGTAAGTTGCCAGTCATACCTAGAAATACATATTACTACTACATAGACCACGATAATGGTATCATTATATTTTTGGTTAAATTTGGCTCTTTAGTTCTGTTAGTTAGATTAGGCTGAATATAACTAACTTCATTCATTCTTTATTTAATGATTACGTTATTTGATAAAGGACTTATTTAAGCAACCCGCCCCGGTTTCGCACATTTTCAACAATCATCATCATGTTTCAACCAATTTACACAAAACTTTAACAAATTATACACTTAAATCTTCCTCATAAATCGCTCTTTCTATTGGTGAAAACTGCATGCAAATCCGTTCAGTAGTTTTTGAGTTTATGGCAAACAGACAGACAGACAGACGCGGCGGGGGTCTTTGTTTTATAATATGTAGTGATTAAAAGTACATCATCTGAAAGAAAAACACGTGCGTTTAAAGACAGAGAGAAAGAGATACTTGAATTTGTCAACACTCCACTCAAAAGTATATGGAAAGACCTGAGGACATTAAAATTCAACCAATAATCCTGTGTTGAACTGTAGATCAATATGATTTAAAATCATCACTATCCTTTCCTTCTTAACCTAAAGTTACTAGTTCTTCTTCTTTCTGGTTTAAATTGGTTGTTATTAGTACCAACATATCTAAGTGATAACGACCGATATCCAAATTGATACACTACGATTAATATACCTTAGTAAAACTTGAATAGCAGATTGTTGAAAATTTATACGCAGTAAGTTGCTGTGGCTTGTGAGACCTGAAAAATATATTGTAATAATAAATAATGAAGCTTAATATTAAAGCGTATTGTCTATCTGGTCATCTGACATACCTATGTGTGTGTGTGTGCTATGAACATATAATATTGAACGGATTTTATTGCGTAACTGAATACTAAAAATCTGAATCTTTAGCATAATTTTTTCCTACCTGTGTATCCAAACTACAATGAAATCATTATGAATGTTCAATAGTTACTTCTATCTTACAATCTAATATATTTCATAACTGTTAAGTTAAAACCATCTATCGCATCTAGACTATGTACGTACGTTTGTACGTATCTCATTAAATGTAAAATATTTTGAGTTACCTGAACCAATCAATGATGATGCAGAATCAGTGGCTTCAGCTCTTGACAGATGTTCTACTTTGTTTTTTTATCAATATTTGCACTAACAGAGATTATCTGGCACTGTGCACTCTCTATTCCGAGATTTGCACGAGATTCCATTTTTGAACTTTCGGATTAAATTTTTCAAATTTCAAAGTGGACTTGTTACGAATTTCGACATTGAAAATGTCGATGCATACAAAAAACTTGGTACTAGATAATCCTGAGGCCTCAGGAGGGCAATTTTTTGTAGTGTACGCTTGCGTATCCTAAGTGGAAGACAGTCTTGGAGAACTGACCCTTCTAGTATACCAACAGTATTAGTTTTGCTCTTTGCGGAAGAGATTTTATTTGATAGTAACTTTGGCTCTGACCAGGGACTGTCAAATTCTTTAGCGAGGTTAAGGTTAACAAATAGAGCCTCTACCTTTCCACAAAGTTTTCAATAAAAATAATCCCGAATCCCGCTATCCCGATTTGGTTTACTCAACAACACCTAGTAATTTTTAGTTATAAATTGTGTGCATGACTTAATAATCTGGTGCTTGTCAGTAACATTCGTAGTTTAACAATTAACAAAGAAATTACCTTATCATTATAGTTAAAATTATCTTTTTAGATTTTTGATCCATTTTGTACCAATTACACAGGAAAGCTGCGTCACCAATTTTTGTACTCTGCATGCAAAAATATTTTTTTTATTATTTTTAATAATAACAGGTGTGAAGGCGATAAACCTTAGTAACAGTTTAAATTTGGTCATGGTTTAATTACAATATTGTACAAGTTCAAAAACAAATAACTATCGAATTATGTAATATGTTAATTTCAAAAATCTTGAACCAGAAATAACCTATGGTACGCCTAATGTTTTCTCGAGGACTTCCTTCCTAGGGTATACCCGAGTCCCTTGCGATAGACTCACTTGTGACGGAATACCGTGTGGTTTTAGTAAGTTCGATTCCGACATACCACTTCGACGACGAATAGCCTTGGTGAAATGATGACAAGTAGGGGTTTCCACACGAAAATAAAAAAAATTGTACGCCTAATGTTACAAGAAGCTCGTGAGAAAAAAACATAAGCAAATAATTTGATGTCTTTTCTGCCTTTCACGGAAGGTCAAAAGTCGCGAGTTTGTATTCTCAATGGATAAAATCTCAATAAACTTGAAAAAGTTTGTTGGTGATTTCACTTAAAGTACACTATTATTCTTTGCTTTGAATTATTACTTGATTTTAGAGATATACATATTTATAAAGACACAGTGAATTGTTACTTTTATGTATTGGTCTACTTACATCTCGTATAATATTTTCTCCAAACACACTCATCATTAAAATTTGCAGAAGAACAGATGTTAAGAATAGAAGGTTTCCAGGAAGTTGCTCCCACGATCCTGTCTGTAACCCAATATCAAAGTAAGAAATTAATTTCACATAATATATAATATCATGTGTAGAGAGGCTCGTGGCTAAGTGGTCACATTACGAGTTTAAGTAATACTAGCCAGGTCAGTCTTAGGATGAGTGACCAAGTGACCATTTTTAACACTTTGAGACCCCTCCGTGCCTTGGAGAGCACGTTAAGCCATCGATCCCGGTCCCTATACGAACATTTGTGGCATTCGTTACAGGTAGTTGGAGCCTTAAAAAGTCCGACAACCTGGTCTAACTAAAGAACTTCAATATCGCCTAGTACTGAGGTTGTGGAGGTCTGATGGCAGTCGCTTCACGTAAAATATCGAATTTCGGCCGTATCGTAGTTAGACTGAAAGTTGACCCCAACTTAATTGAGAAAAGGCGCGGAGGATGATATAATATCATATGTAATATTTACACTTTTTATCTATATAGAAACTTAAAGTGACCAAAACCCTATATAGTTTCGTTGATATCAATTTATTGTCAATATCCTGTCCTGCCTGGTATCAAATTTATATATATTTATTTATATATGATGATATTTACTGTTAAATTAAATCCAAGCGCACATATTTCTAAAGACCCCACCAGCACATTGAACAGATTGGGTGCCGTAAAAATGTCTTCCAAATCTTCCGCCAACCTGAAATGTTGATAAAAATTTTTATTTAATTATAGTAATTTCTATTTCGCCCGCATTCTTAATTAAATTAGCTAATTAATATCGTGCAGCTGGGTAAAGGCTTCTTTGTTTAATTAATTACAGGAATAAGGGCATCTTGAAATTGGTGTGAGTGAATTATCCTTGAAATTTTTTTCAAGCATAATTCACAGAACTCGTTGCTTATATGCGTAATATAGAAATTCTTTGTATATTGGGTTTGTATTGTTGACTTCGCGGTAGAGCTCTTCCCTGGGTCATGATTCAATGTATGTTTCCTCTGCTTGAATCAGCCTTTAGCTTACTTCTACTACTTATAAATCTTAATACCTAACATAGCGGGTGCATAGGTGCTCTCACTTCTTACTTTAAAATATACTGATGTCTTTTAACAATTTCTCCCAAAATATCCACTTTTGTTTCATCTAAACCTCTGATCATTTGACTGATAACACAGAAATTGGCGCAGATGTGAGAAGTCAGGACAAAATATAGACCATCAACAGTTGTATAAAAAAGAACACATACAAAACCTGAAAGCAAAACACGTTACTAAATAAATATGATATGAGAAAAATTTAATTGATATTAAAGTTTTTGGTTTACGTACCACATATAATTGAGTACGAATAAGCAGCAATCCAAGGAATCCAAGTGTCGGTAGAAAATGGTAACAAAATAGCATACGGTAAAATAAATACTATTTCTTTTGTTGTCAAGTAATGGTATAACATCAAAAAAGAGGATGAAAAATTATACACAGAAATAAGTACCAAATTGAGAACAATAAAATATTTCATCAGCAAGTTTACCAAAACTAAATCATGTCTTACAAGCTGCCTTTCAGTAGTATTGGCTATAATAGGTTTATAAAGTTCACGAAGACTTTCACTCAATGTAAAGATTTTTACCTGTTTCTGACCTATTGTGATAACTTTCAATAATGATAAAAGTCCAACGGCTATACATGGTGCCAATTGCATTATCTCAAGAAGATTTTCAGAAGATATACTTGAGAAGAAAAATGCAGCCTCTAATATAAGCATTATAATTATAGTTAGTGCTAGAATGTAAAATCTCAGATGTATTTTACATTCACCATAAGGAGTTCCTAAGAGCCATAAATTAATTTTCATCTGTTTGAAAAACTCTTCGTAAGCTGGTATATCCATTTTGTAATTTTTTCAATCTTACAGTTTAAGTTGTCGTATCTGTCTTTTAACAAAATGAAAAAGGTGCTGGTTTATAAAGTCATATATACATAGACATGATGTACAATGTACTTTCGTACAGTAATTAGTTTTCGTGTGTTTAAATAGCCCTTAACAACCATAGGGTTAGCACAAACCTTAATAAATGTATATTTTTTTTGCTATATTTTTTGTTAGAGAGCTCCGACTCCCCTACAACAGCCAGTTCGAGTTACCCTGACCAGCTCGCTTACACTCCACAATCCATCTGTATAAGCAATATCCCTTTCCTTAATATGCCTGCCCCCCCCCCCGCGACTATTACGTTAGTGGGACCAATTATAGTTGTCAAAATGTGGGTGCTTAGTACACCTCTGCTTGTATGTATATATATATTGAAAACCGATGATTTGCTATTTATATATAGAATTAAGTAAAATTGTTTAGTTAAATATTTTAAATTCTAATCTAATCTATTGATATATACCCATATCGCAATTTAAAGTCCCGTCTTTTGTAATGACTGAGATCTATTGATACTTCTCTTAACTTAGCAGCTGCGAGTAGTATTATAAGAGTGCAACCGTTTTATTTGAAGAAGCTACTCGATGCCATTTAAAATAATGAAATTTGGTTACAAAGAGAAATAAGAAAAGACTGCGTACTTGACGCAATGCCAACCCTAGAGACTGGACAAAAAATAAAACATTCATTTGATAAATCTAGGCCTGTTTTCGACCATAAATGTAATTGAAAATTCCATTTGAACTTAACCTCTTTACTAATCATTCATATTTAACATGTGAGAATTAACAGTTTAAATGATTTTACTTAATATACGCTCAAACGGAAAAATTTATGTTAAAGCAATTATTGATGAAATACTAATTTCGATGGTGATAAATAAAATATATTTGAAAGCAAAGACAATTAAAAAAGTATGCCATATAGAACTTCACTTTGGCAAACGAGTATTTTGATTGTTTGGAAGTGTTATCAGGTTTGTATTATGTTTCGTTTATTTAGTGTTTTTTGAAGTCTTTATAAATTCTTATTAGGAATAACAGAATTCTTTTAAGAATCACTTCATTGTTTGCCCGTCTGTCAGTCAAAAACGTAAAAAATACATAGTTTTTATTAGTCATTTGGAGCTGAAAAAATGTAGCTCCTCAATCAACTCATTAAATAAATACGGCAACTTGTGCAGTATATTTTGATTCCCGCAAGTATATAAATCAAGAACTATGCAGTACTATAGAATACAAAGTTTTTTTTACTGACTGATATCTGTGTGTGTATAGAAGATTTTTGAAAACCAGCGTTAGGCACCTGGCTGGAGAGGCAACATGGAGGTCTCTCGTACCGGATGACGCAGGAACTCACTGGATACGGCTGCTTAAGGAAATACCTCTGTCACATTGGTCGGGAGTCAACGTCTGTGTGCCACCACTGCAGGGGCTAGCGCGGAGATACCGCACTCCACACTATGTTGGAGTGCATTGCGTATCGGTTTGGGTAGACTCTCGCTGGAGACCAAAATAGCCCATGATAGCCCAGAGCAAGAGTGCGTGGGATTCCGCCGCCTCATCTTGTTTTTTTTATTGTGTATGGTATACGCGTTTGTCTTCCAACTCACCTGATGGAAAGTGATGTTGAAGACGAAGATGGTACACGCCTATCCAAGAGAAGGATACACCTTGGAAAGTGGGTGTAAGTTCGAAAGCACCCTTGTTCGCCGAAAAGAGACACGCCTGTGTTTTAGAAGGGTTAAAATTAACAAGATTGGCGTCACCCTAATCGGACACCCGCTGCAATGTCAAATTAACCCATTCAGTCATGGACTCTCACAAAGATTGGATTTCTTGTGAACTTACTCGCGCATTGGACATACATATATCTCTCTACAACGGCGCTGTCATCGGCGTAGGCAATAATGGCAGGTGTTCAGAGATCATTAATATGGAGCAGGAACAAGGTTTCAAAGAGAACAGATCCCTGAGGTACACCGGCCATCTAATACGATTTGTATCGAAGGTTCCTTCAGGAAATCAGATATCCAGTCGCAGACGTCGGTTGGTTTGCTTTACGCTGGAAGCTTACTCAATAGGGCCTCGTGCCAGACCCGGTCAAAGGCCTTAGAGATGTCTAGGCCTCGCTCCATAAGTGGGTGGCATATATCAAGAGGTCCTCCGTCGACCGTCCTCTGCGAAAACCATATAGGTTGTCAATGAGGAGCTCGTTGGTTTCTAGGTATGCCAGGAGACGCTTATTCAATACACGCTCCATAATCTTGCACATTATGGAGGTGATTGCAATTGGTCGATAATTGGCTGGGTCTGCTCAGCTTCCCCTTTTGGGTATAGGTTGAACGTTAGCAAGCTTCAAGGATCTTGGGGCTTTGCCAGTTTCTAGTGAGAGTCCACTTAGGTGTGTCAGAACAGGAGACAACTCGGCTGCGCAGCGCTTAAGAACCACTACGTGAAATGCCATCTGGTCCGCAGGCCTCATTCACGTCTAGATGCAGCAAACATTTAAGTACCTCTTTGTAGAGTAGTGATGCATGCAAAAGAAGCGGTGGAAAGGGAACAGGAGAGAACTTGTAGTCTTCCGTCCCGCAGAAAACGCACCAGGCACTGGAGAGTGCAAAACAATTTCCGGCCTCCATGAGCGCTTGCCTGAGGGCGACGGACGGGGCTATCTCTTGCCCTAGCAGAATCAGGCCTGAGACAGTAGCGCGACGTGCTTCGTGCATGCCTCTCTAAATTAGAGGGGAGAGGCACATCATAGTGGGGTCGCCTTGCCCAACAGGTGGCCAAGTCTGCCGGGGTTTCGGTGGATTTTTTTGCTGGGGTACACCGGAGGCCTTGGCACACACACACATACTACCTTACCGTTTTGTCCGATGAGGTGACGACCTACGGAGGTTTAAATACAAAAAAGGCACATATTTGACATTTGCAGAACCAGATCCTTTTTAATAGACGCGCGAAATACACATATTTCAAGCGTAATTGTTGTTTTTAGATGGAAGGTATTTGTGTGTGTACTGTGTATGTCTTAAGTGTCTAAGTGTTTTGAACTCTCAGTACTCTGTGACATATGACAAAAAATAATTTAAAAAATAGTATAAAATAACAAACTTATACGAGTTTATGACATACCGATCAAAAATCGAAGCGAATAAGGAGAGAGACTGATAGATTAAGAAAAGAAGGGGAAGAAAGAAAAACAAGAAAATCTTGAATGTTTTATCTTTATTTTACTACCAAGCCAATGTGACAGCTGTATGTGCTAGAATAAAAAAAAATTAACAGGATCTAAATTCGTCTTCTACCAGTACTTCTAGTTAATTGTATTTTAATGTGTAGTAAATGATTTTAAAAATTTTTATTACTATTCTAAGCTTTATTTATTTCAGGTCTGGTGGCTTGTACACTGTTTTGAGAATCGTGAAGTAGGACCATGACGTGCTTATAATCTGAAAGACAAAATTTAAAATTAACGTCCAATATTTTTACAGAAAGCTAAATACCAAAGTTATCGAAAAAACTAAGAATGAAATCCGTATGTAGAAGAAGTCCTATTATTATATCAATAAAAAAGTGTTTAACTTTAGATCTATAGCGCGAGGCATCCCTCCCTGCTACTCATACGTAAACAAAGTTATTAATCATGAAAGAGGCTTTTAAAATGTTCATATTGTATATTTAAGAATTTTTATGTCTAATGAGTTTTACAATAAATGTGGATAAAATTCGATAGAAAATCTAATATTAAGACGTGAAGAGATTTATTTATACGCATTTAAAAAAAAGTCGCTAACAGAGGTGCGTGAAATTTAAAATACATACTTAGAACTTATATTTAGAAGTGCAGAAAGCTAAATTTTTTAAATAATATGTGTTGAAAATTTAAATTTAAGTGAAAACGGCTACTTCGAGTTACACAGGTCCATTCTTAAACTAAAATGGGAATGTCTAATAAAGATATTCCAAGGCCTATGTAATACAAGCCAAAAATGTATGCGTTTTAACACAAGTTAAATTATTTTATTTTAAATATTTATGTGTATTAAACCAGTAGGTATAAACTTTTCTTAAATAGATTATCAAGACCCGTGGCTTACGTCTTATAGTATCAGTCTTTTAAAGTTGGCTTCTAATATGACATTTCATTAGCAGAACAGTAAAGAAGTAACAAATCTGATGCAGGATAACTTTTTATGTACTTATTACATAAAATATTTTTTTTAAAACTTGTTAAACAAAATAAACAGTAACGTCACAACAGCAATATTTAAAGAAGTTTCTCGGAATACCCTTCATCATTTTAAAATAACGGCTGAAATTACTATAAATTCCAGTTGACTTTGTGATTATATTGGATTGACAAAGTTGTCTCCAATTATGGTTTTGAAATCATTCAACTCTTACTTAGTATCATAATGTCGTCGCCACATCAAAAACTCTTATTTATTTTATTAAAATTAGGGACAAACTATAATAGATGATAACACAGTTCACTATTTAATAAGAATAAGTTAATAGACATAATTTTGACTGGTTATACCGGTAATGCAATACTATTGGTCGATTGATAAATATTAACGAATAGTGGGATTATAAAAGGGTAGGAATACGACGAGAACTATCGAAGAGTGGTACGAACAATTTAGCAGTTACTTGATTTTCATATTTTATATCAGGGGTTGTGAGAATATTTCTAACAATAACTATTCATAACTTACCATTTTGTTAGAAACCGTCTCACAATCACTGTTTAAACTATGAAAATCACTAACTAACAGTAACTGCCATGTTGTTCGTGCCTCACTCCGCACTCAAGTTTGTTATTCATTTAGAATACATTCCTACCCTTTTATAACCCCACTATTCATCAATATTTATCAACCGACCAATAGTATTGCTTTACCTTTATTGCTAACCATTTTTTTTTTTTTTTTTTTGTTGACGAGGTGGAAGGTCCTACATGGATGTCCTCCGCCTTGGGGAGGCGAAGGGGTCTGTCGGACTCTTACCGACTAAAACCCACCCCGGTGTTCCACTACTTGCCTATGATCAGGGGAGCGAGAATCGCTATTGCATTCTTCCGCAACCCCCGACAGGCATTGACCCGTCTCACCCTAGATGGGTCCCGTCACCCGGTGCGACCATCACCCGTCGGCCGCACTCCTCTGAGAGTGCACGCGGAACACTGCATGCTGCCTCTCGGGCCTGTATCTGTTCGGACGACGACTTCCCCAAAAAAGTTCACCGCCCGCAGGCCACTTCCTAAGGTGGCTGGAGGTCATTAAACGCCCTCCGGCGCCCGGTGCGTCTGCTGCGGGCAGAGAGAGCTGTACTCCGCTCTCTCTCCCGTTCCGCCGCCTCCTTTGCGGACATCACCTCCTCACAGAAGGAGGCGACAGCGTTCCAAGCGCTCTCGCTCCGAACCATAGCCCGAACTACGGTTGGGAGCGAGAAATTACCCGCAGCACCGACTGCCACGACGAGATCACGGCGCTGGTTTGCCCAGGCTGGGCATTCCGACAGTGTGTGCAGCGCCGTGTCGTCGGGGCAGTTACCACAATGGTGGCACCGTGACGTCGGCTCCCGGCCGATCCGACACAGATACTTGCCGAAGCAACCATGTCCGGAAAGCACCTGTGTCATCCGGAAGGTGAGGGCCCCGTGCCCTCTCTCCAGCCACTCTCGTAGGACAGGTCTTACCGTATCCCCCAACTGTATCCTCACGTTGAAGTCGTGGGGGGGCTTGCGTGGGTCAATGATCTCTGGGGCTATGCCGGTAGAGTCACTCATGCCGGATTGACCCAGAGGGAGACTCCAGACTAAGTGGGATACCCGGCGGAGTCTGACATAGACTGCCGTGCGGGACGTGGCGTTCTTTATTCGGACGCCACGCTGCTCTCTAAGTGTTCCTCTGACCTAGCAGAAGGCATATTAGAGGAGCAGAGGGTTCCTCTAGGGAAGAGGAATCAAGGCGAGCTCGGTGTGTACTTGCCCTGCCTCCAAGTGGGCAGCCTGGGAAGTAGTCCTCCGCTGCCCTCGCCGCGAGATCGTAATCCCAGTAGGAGTGTCTAGTTATGGTCATGTCTCTAACTAGACAGTGGGACCGAGGGCCTTGGCTTAACCGCCCGGACCGCGAGGAATAAACCTCTCTAAAAAATTATCTGAATCTTAAGTTCTGGTGTGCGGCGAGAAGATGAATGGCTGACAGATTACGCTTCTCATCCCAGAGGAGCATCAGTTATGAGCGCACCCCCAGCTAAGGTACCTGTGGACACCCTAGTAGGGTGACAAATTTTCACCTGCTCAGGTACAGAGGCTCTGCCTGGGTCGACTAATACTTCCTCACTACTCGTGGGAATAAAATGGAAAATCTCAATACACAAAACTTAACAGGTGAACGACAACCTAAAGTCGTATCAGAGGAGCTTGTCCTGTCAGATACTGACACGGTTTCAAGCCAGAAGAGTACGGTGACAGTGAATAGTGTCTCGCTAAGCGGTAAGCTGTGGCGTAAGCGCACTCGCACGGACTCACCCAAGGGGGAGCACTCGGGGTCGGATTCAGCCTCCAGTGATGAAGTGGTGCCGGCTGCCAAAGTCACCACTGCTCGGCGCGGAAGGGGTCGGCCACCCACTACAGGCCAATATGTTGGCATGGCTACAGCCAGGCGAGAATTGGCTGCAGCACGAAAGGCTGCCGAACTTGCGGAGAGAGAGGCGCAGGAGGAGGTGGAACTTACGAAGTTGACCCAAAAGGTCAATGCCGGGAGGATCGCTGCTTCCCCACTCAATCCCGTAGACCAAAGAGAACCTTTATTGCTAACCATACCAACCATCATAATAATGTCTATTAACACATTTTTATTAAATAGTGAACTGTTTTATCATCTATTATAGTTTGCCCCTATTTTTAATAAAATAAATAAGAGTTTTTGATGTGGCGACAACAATTTATAGCTCAGCAACATAGTTATTTGTAGTAAAGTACGCAATTTAATTGTAATACGTTTATTACCTACCTTAGAGAAACTCGAGTAACCGATTACTGAGAATTTATAGGCGGTTAATTTTTGTGCCTTCTGGGATCTGAAAAGTAGATAGAAAAAAAAACAAAATCTTATGAAATGTTAATATAACAGTGCCTTATCTTTTCTAATGATACAAGAGCTGCCAAAATCGGGCGCATCTACTTTCAGTAGGTAAAAATACGTGATTTTGAGACGTTTTTTTCTTTTCCATTTTTTATGTCGTTTTTTTTATGTCCCTTAAATAATATTAATACACAATTTCCAGTCAGTATGCCGTTGCTAAAACTTTACCAGACGCAATCAAGGTTAGTGAAAAAAAAAAATTCAAGTCATTTTCAGAAAGCTGAAATTTATATGTTATATATCTATAAACGAAAAATGTTATAATAATTTGCCAGACAGAAATTCAGTTGTTTAATAGAAGCCAGACGGATTGAAGTTTCAAAAAAGAAATCATTAAATCAAATAAACACTTACTAAATAACATATAGTTGTATGTGTATATATTTGTAATCATCTTTAAAACCCTTTATTTTGATACCCTGCTCGATAGGATAGGTTAGGATAGAAAAACTTGAAATCATACATTTTGGCACCAAACATCCACTATGTTTTATTTAATAATATAGTGTTATTATACACACTCGTGCAATTAAGACAATGTATTCCAGAATCGCAGACTCCGAAGCGCTCCTTCGTCTAACATTGTCCAGGGTACTTAGGGATAAAGCCTCACTCTCCACAACAACATCAACAGGTAACTGTGGTGATCTGTTAGTCACCGAATTCACCGTTGGCGGCGAAGAAGTTGTAGTGGATAATAATTCCATACCTCAGAGCGTATCCTATCAAGTACGATATCATTGTTGTTGTTGTTGTGCTGACACGTTGATAGTTAGCTCAAAACTCTTGAAACAGATATTATACGAACACGGTACGCAGTAAGGTTAGTTCCCGAATCTGTAGCCCGCTTATTATTATTACTAAATGTTATGATGGTCTTACCTTATCATTATAAATAGAATCGTCTTTCTAGATTTGGGATCCATATTGTACCAATTACACTGGTAAGCTGCATCACCGACTTTCGTACTCTGAATTCAAACACATTTAAAACTAATCATGGGGTTATTATGTAACTGGAATGTTTAGGGGTTCTAAGGACTGTCAGTTATAAGAAGCTAGTGACCATATATAAATCCACACTGATGGGTACATGTCATCGTCAAGTCACTTAACAAATAAGCAGTAACCAAAGCCGTTTTTTTTTTAACATTACTAGTATTCTTATTCTTTCTTATTCTAACCCCTGCAGCTAAGCTAAATGCTTGTGTTAGGCTTATCAATATAAAGATATTTTGATTATCTGTATTGAAAAGCATTAAAAAGGTGTATGGCTAACTTTACTTACATCCCTTATAATATTTTCTCCAAAAACGCTCATCATTAGAATCTGCAAAAGTACGGAAACCAAAAACAGAAGGCAGCCTGGAATCTCTTCCCAAGGTCCTATCTGAAAAATAAAAGGTAAAAAAAATAGTTTTGGAAGCTACATATTAACACGTTTAAGAAAATTTTAGGGAGGAATGTGAAATTTGGAATAATTAAAAATTAATATGTAGAAGAAATGCAGTAAGTTAAAAATTTTAAACAATATGAGTTTTTAATTAAAAAATTAATTGTGTGAGCTCGACTACAAATACGTACACAAGTCTAGTATGGTATGTTGGCCTGCTATAGTATAGTATATACAATGACTGTTGAGCTTATACTAAAAATTAATAGCTTGATTTAAGTTACAAATAGGTTAATGAAAAAACAAAACATTTAACATTTAATGAATTATGGTCAAACTTGGACCATCAGTCGATTATAAGTGATTATCAAGTATGGGTTTTTGCTGTGACTGATTTCTTTCTTCAAACTTACAAAGAGCACCCTTCACCCAATCATAGTGAAACTATTTGATAGTATTCAATAGTATCAATAAGCCAGCTGTCTATGCTCTCTTGTGGAGTGTGCCAATGCCAGTTCTTTGTAGTTCTAGTGAGTCGAAACTGTATTCCGCTAGTCCCAGTTGGTCGGGCTGAAATCCGCTGCTCCAGTGAGTGTGGGCTGCCTGCGGTACTGTGGTGAAGTCACCAGTGAGACGAGGCGGTTGCTGCGTAGACGGGAGAGAGATGCTCTTCTTACACGTAACACACATTGCCGCAGCAGGCGTGTGGTATCTCTGTTGAGGCCGAGGATGTTAGCTGGCTGAGATTTGATTACCGCTAATTGCTATAGGAATGTATCTGATGTTGGCGATGGTGAAGCTGCTGATCTGCTATATGAAGGATGCTTCAAATCACAAACTTTTGAAACTAATTCATAAAAAATATCATCACACAGAGACGGCGTACTACTAATGAGGGTTTGCTGTTAATTCGAATGAAACGCAGATACCAAAGCAAAGCAAACCCTTGCAGATTTTCAATCTCTAAGGTATACTAAGATTTGATTTGTTTTGACCTTTCTCAAAGTCTGACAACTGAATTTGTCAAAAGCATAGCATTAGAGATAACTGCGCTGCACTGGCTTAGCGAAAGTACATAGAACAGACCCATATTGGGCCCCGTAATATTGAAAGGATTTACCATTATATTTAATCCGAGTGCACATATTTGTAAGGCGCCTGTCAATATATTAAACAGATTGGGCACCATGAAAATTTCTTCCAAATCGTCCCCGAGCCTGGAATAATTGCAATGACATTTTTTAAAATACTTTTATAATAGTTACAATTACCTACTTCAGTATCTCTATTAAGCGTTTTTATTAATTTCAAAATAATTTAAGACACTAACTTTAAAACTTTGGGGTTCCATGATATAATTACGTATAGATACGAGAATTAACACAATCTGCTATGACTTCACTCAAGAACAGAGCTTACGATGTTTGTAACTCTGAACATTTAAAGTGAGAGCTGGATCATGTTCAAGAGGTAATCAAAAGTAACAGATATCAGGTGAATAGGTGCCATATATCGAAGGAGTAACGGATAAGATCGGCTCAATGTCAAAGAAATACTCCAATCCGGTAGTATACCCACCAGGCATAAAGGTTCAAACATCAAGGATGTCTTGCCGTTACAAACTCCTAGTTCCTAGAAAGGCCAAACAACCCTGACTATTGCCAAAAGAGTCAAAGAACATATTGCTGCTGTAAAGAACCCACAGATTAGCAAAACAGCGATTGCAGAACATGCACTCGAAGCGGGTACCAATCACTGGACTGAATTTCACCGTACGCAAGTCCTCTCCACCGAAGGTCATTTTTACATGGCGAAACAAACATATTGAAAATGTGCTGGTGGATGAAGAAGCGTCTACCTCACGGACTTGACAATGGAGAGCGTGCACTACTGAGTGAGTCAGCCTGTGACCACAGGTAGTACAACCTGGTCGAAACGTCAAGCAATCCAGAGGTATGTAAAACCTATTTCGTGATCGCGTCAATTCCCGTTTAAATACATAATTATAATTGAATATGTTTTGTAGGTCTTTGTTTCTTAACAGACAGCATTAGATTTATATGTATTTGTTGTATAATAGTATTTAGTAAAGTGTAGTAAAGGTAGAACTAGGTACATCAAAATATATGTACGGAAAAGTAGTCAACAACCCAAAAAGGATTGACGTCAGAAAGCAAATAGAAATGGCGTCAGATTCCAGTAGATAGATATGGAATCATAGTAAATCTGCCGCATAATTGTAATAAAAACTTGATAAAGAAAAAAATATATAAAAAATTCACAACAAATTCGACAAAAATGAACACCTAAACACCTGTGGTCAAAGATTAGCAATGACATGCTTAACTGAAAGTGTTAACAAAGTGAAATCTAACATGAATTTTGACACTGATTCGCCCATTGAAATATTTAATATAATAAACAATATGGCTAACAAATCATCTACTGGCTATGACGAAATACCTTTTGACAAAGATCATAGACAATATTGACTTACTGGCGACTCCACTGTCATTGTTTCGAAATAATTGCATTGGATTGGACCGTTTACTGACCAATTGAAAATTGCTATTTTTAAGAAAGATTCAAAACCGGATTCCTTTAAAATTACAGATCAACAGAGAAATATCTATACTGCTAGTTTTGTCCAAGTAATGCCTAAGGCGTCGAAGTTGTGATCAAGTGGTTGCAGTTTCAAACTTTCTTACTGTAAATACTTAATTTAGAATTGAAACCCATACATAGTACAAATTTATTTATAATCAAATTAAAAAAAAAAATTGTTGGAGAAGTGCTATTATAGTTAGTTCATTAATGATACAAAGCAATATTTAAAAATTTTGACCCATAATTTTGGTTTTAATAATTATTGACGGAATGAGGGTTTACTTAAGAAACGGAATTGGATTATTAAACATGGAATTATAATTATAACTTTTTAGTATTTGATTATTGGTTAGTTAATCACTTAATTTTGTTATGAAATAAATGACTTATTATAAGGTGTGTTAATATTTTAGCAGTGTCATGGATAGCTAAAAAAAAAATGCCAGATTAAATTGAATTTTTTGAAGTATTTTAAAACAACATTTTATCCATTTTCATATCAATTTTAATCATTTTGTTTCTTTTTTTTCAGAAATTTTCCTGACAAATCTGGTTATTTCCACAACAGTTTCATCTAGTTGGTAAAATTAAGGAATATAGCTACACTATCCGTAAAGTGTAGTTAAAATTCTAACCATGGCAAAAATAATTTTCCAAAATAAAATAAAACAAAAAAAAAGTAAAAAGAGAAGAAAATTTATAAAATAAAAAGTTAAATAATGCTGAAGTCAAATATATTTATTTCGGATAACATTTTTATATTCAAATTCTTTCCGCTTCTCATACTTTTGCCACGTTCAAGCTTCCACACTGTATAACCGCATTTTATTACCTAATATTGGCTTTCTCAACATGAGCGCCAACATATATTTCACTTACTTTAAAATGTTCTGGTGAGCCTTTACAATATCATTTAAAGTGCCGATGTTGGTGTCATCTAAACTTTCAATCATATCACTAATAACGCAAAAATTCGCGCAAATGTGTGATGACAGGACAACGTAAAAACCATCAGCAGTTGTAAAAAGTATCACAGCTGCGTATCCTAGAAACAATAATTTGATTATATAATTGAAATCTACATAAGGGTTATATTTTAAAATTAATTAATTCGTTTGCTTTTAAATAGGTTATATAGTTCTAATAGGTTCACTTACCACATATAGCGGAGTACGAATAATATAGAAACCAAGGTAAAAATGTATCGGTAGCAAATGGTTTCCACACAGAGAATGGTAACATTAATGTTATTTCATTCGTTGTTAGGTAGTGATATAACATATCACCCAGTGTTGAAAAGTTATAAATACTAATAAGTACTACATTTAGTATAAAATACGGTTTTAGTAACATACTTATCACAACTAAATCACGCCTTACAAGTAGCCTTTTGTTAGGATCAACTAAAATACGATCGTAAAGCTTTCGCAAACTTTCACTTAATTGAAAAATTTTCACTCGTTTTACGCCTATTTGGATTCCTTTTGAAATGGATAATATTCCATTTAATACACATGGAGCTGATTGCAATAGCTCATTAAAGTTTTCTGAAGATGTATTTGAGAAAAAGAACGTTGCTTCTGAGAAAACCATAGCTATTACTAAACATACGATGATGTAAAATCTTTTCTCTATTTTATAATTGCCGTAGGGCGTTCCTTCTAACCACATAGTAGTCTTCCACTGTTTTAGAAAGTTGTCATATGGAGGAAGATCCATTTTTTTCCTTAAAATAGTAAACCTTTATATGACTGTATGAAGTTCGGTTTAGTTGTAAGAGATCTATTATAAAAAGGTAGAAATGGACGTTAAAATGAACTTAAAAGGTAGTGATATATAAATAACAATGTTACTCTCAAGAAGTGAAAATTAGTAATAAGTACACTAACTTACTCCTATTGCATTTATATCCTAAAGAAGAACTGCAGGGCTGGTACAAACCGAGAAATTATTAAAAGAAAATAAATTTAATATCATGAACTTTGATTGTAAATAAAGTTTTGATTGTCTACCTACGTAGAAAATCAAGTAGACAATAAGGAGCTATCTCCTTAAAGAGGTGCAATTTTGAAAGCGGAAATCACGTCGCCCTCAGAAGAGACTCAATCTATCTTGATAGTTTTATAACTACTAAGTTAATAATAATAATATCTGGCAACACTAAATGGCAGTCGTTAATTTGATGTATTCCATTCGAATATCAGATTTTAATATCATTAATATTTCTTTTTAGTTAAATTTATTTTGTATTCCAAATGGATTTGACTTGTTGAATTTAATAACAAAACAAGAATTAGGTACAGTCAATTAAAATGGTTTGGTTAGTATTTATATCGTTATATTTACAACTAACTACACAAAATTAGCTGAATCAAAATATACTGTGATCTTTCCTAGTTTCTTTTTTCTTTTCTACTTAAATCTATTTACTTATTTCTACAGGTAGCCTGGTAGAAAATGCCTACGGCATTAAGTCCGTCATTGTACTTTTTTTTTGTGCATTAAATGTCAAATAAATAAATGAAAACATTAAACATCCTTTAGCTATAATGTTATAATTTGGGTCTGGCCTAAATTAATCTTCAGATTATCACCATACTGATATTGTTTATTACACTACCTCATGCAATTCAATCATAAAAAGAAAGTATTACGCAAAACACGAAGAGTAATAAATCGGAGAAATCGATATACACACTAAAAATGCGACAAATTGCAAACTTCTACCTTTTAATATAATAGAGAAGAGGTGGCGAATATTAAAACAGACATAAAAAAATATTATTAATCATTCTGGTAACAGTGGCACAAAAAAAAAAACAATCAAAAAAGTGTGCATTGTCAACCCTAGCACTATGGAACGATTAAAATATTCACTTGAGGTTTCTTTGATTTGACATTATAAACATCGATATAGTTTAACACCTCTTGTCGATAATTTCTGACACTGAAAATTCTGTTTCATCAGAAACCTTACACTTTATATTCATATCAAACTGTCAGTATAAATACAGAAAGGATTTACAGTATACGTCTAAAGAGAATTTTAATGTGTTAAATATATAGTTCATATAAAAGCCTCGTACCATGTCACGTGTCGGTTCTCATAGTCTGACACATTGATACGTCTCATAGATATATCAGAATGTGTCAATATATATGTATTGGCTACTTGGCAAGTACTATCCATCAGTATGTACCCACCATCATATTAGTATAACCATATAACCAATGTTCTACAAGTAATCAAACAAAATTAATACTTTTTCAGACACCCAGACGTTGCAGTAAAATTAATCACGAAATGGCAGGTATATTATATCAAAAATATATATTTAAAAGTTATGATTTTCGGAGTTGTGGATCTCTTACATGTACAAATACAAGTTAGAAACATGTCTTAAACTTGTAAATAAAATTTTGACACTATTGTAAATTAAAGTTTTGGCCCATGGTCTTAAATTTTGAAACGTATTAATAATAAACTGAAAAATAATATGAGTAACAATGAATGTAAATAATTGTTTTTCGTTGACGGGTTTTTAAGTAGATTCATACTTTCAAATCATTAAACGCAGTATGTTAAAACGCAGTATGATGAAATGGTTATTGGTTTATTATTAGTAAAATGCAAGGTGTAAATGTTTTCACTCGGGTGGAACTAAGGGCGGCGGTACAGCGGCTTCAAGCCACGAATACCGCCCCCGGACCCGACGGCATACCAGGCAGAGTGTGGGTTCTAGCCCTTCAAGCTCTCGGGCCCCGACTGCAAGGACTCTTCAGCGCTTGTCTCGTGAGGGGTCAGTTTCCAAGAATATGGAAAACTGGCAAATTGGTCCTTATTCGTAAGGGGGGGCGTCCGGCGGACTCACCATCTGCCTACTGGCCTATTGTATTGCTCGATGAGGTACCCACCTCAATGGTTGACGACCACATGCTCGACGAAACGGTTCGCAATGATGCGCTCGAAGAGCTCACCCAAGCTCTTCGAGCGCATCATTGCGAACCGTCTCGTCGAGCATCTTTCCATAGTGGGTTCTGATTTAGCCGAAAACCAGTTTGGCTTCCGCCGGGGACGATCCAACATCGACGTGGTCATACGCGTTACAGCTCTGGCGGAGGAAGCAGTGTCCCGGGGTGAGGTGATACTGGCGGTGCCCCTTGACATCGCCAACGCTTTTAACACCTTACCCTGGAGTTGCATTACGGAGGCACTACTTTCTCACAATGTGCCCCTGTACCTCCACCGCATTGTCGGGCATACTTATCAGAGAGAGCTGTGATCTACCCGAGTCGGGCAGGACACGGTCGGCGAGAGATGTCGTACGGTGTTCGGTTCTAGGCCCACTCCTTTGGAACATTGGCTACGGCTGGGTGCTGCGCGGTGTGTTTCTGAAAGGTGTCACCGTGACGTGTTATGCAGACAACACCCACGTAAGACGCATCGCGAAGCAACCATTAAGGCTACGGCTGGTCTCACCCATGTCGTTCTAAGGATCCGGCGGTTGGATCTCGAGGTGGTTCTTCATAAATCTGAGACCGTTTGTTTCCATGGGCCTCGGAAGAAGCCACCTGTGGGATTTAGACTCATGGTAGGAGGCGTTAGCATCGGCGTCGAAATCACGATGAAGTACTTGGAACTCGTACTCGACAGCCGATGGGACTTTGGGCCCCACTTCCGAAGTCTGGCTTCCAAACTTACGGGAACGGCGGCCGCACTTTTGCGGCTGCTACCCAATTTGGGGGGCCCGATGCCTCCTGCAGGAGACTACGTAGGGATAGCCTTGTATGGGGCTCCAGTTTGGGTAGGAAACATAATGTTGCGTTTCTTCGACGTCCGCAGCGGGCGATGGCCATCAGGATCATAAGAGGGTATCGCATGATCTCCTTTGAAGCGGCGAGTCTCTTAGCCGGCACTCTGCTGTGGGACCTGGAAGCAAAAACCTTTACATCCTCATATGAATAGAGCAAGGAGACGCAGGACCGTGGTCTGATCCCTTTGCCTGGCTTAATCAAGGCCCAGAGGTCCCAGGTCTACCAAGTACTCATGGCTAAGTGGAAAGAGTGACTTGGGCGATCGAGCACAGGGCACGCCACAATTATGGCGGTAAGACCCGATATGGAGGAATGGCTAGAAAGGCGTCATGGCAGTCTCTCTTACCAGCTGACGCAAGTACTTACTGGGCACGGATGCTTCGGGAAGTACCTGTATCCCGTTGCCTGTGTGCCATCACTGCGGGAGCTGTCCCGAGGATACTGCACTACATACTCTAGTGGAGTGCCCAGCGTGGGTCCAACTACACCACGACCTCAAGATGGCTATAGGTGTGGGAAGCCTCTCGCTAGAGACCATGGTGCAAGCTATGGTAGCAGCAGAGGCGGCGAAAAGGGATCGGGAGGTAACTAGCAGTCTCCCGTACTGCAGAGGACGCACCGAAAGAGGAGCCCCTCAGCGCTGGAACCTGGCACCGAAAGAGGAAAAATTATGCCGAGACGGTGGCCAGGGTCTGTCAGGGGTCCAAGGAGTTCCTTCCTAGGTTATACCTGAGCCCTCGGACATAGACACCCGTGACGGAACATCATGTGGTTTTAGTCGGTTCGATTCCAACATATCCACTTCGCCGAGTATTAGCTCGGTGCAGTGGTACCCAAGGGGTTTTCCACAAGATAAAAAAAAAGGTGTAAATGATGGATGGATGGAAGGATGCGTTCCAAATAAATGAAGCACAAGTTGCATCTGATACTTGGTCAAGCATGAAACGCATATGGGACTATCCAAATAAGTACTTGATAGATCCACCACGGCGCTTGCGGGGGGCTTCATGCTGAGCAAAAGGTCGTTGACGCACGTTTCAATTGACTTGCTATCTTGGCTTTACTGGTAAGTTTATAGTTTGGTCTTCGACCAATAACCAAATGATTAGATATTTTTCACTATTCCGTTATTAATTATGCTGTTTAAATATATTCCTTAATATTACTTACTGCTTTTCGGGTCTGGCACCAAATTCAAACATACCAGTTAGTGCACTCAGATGATGGGCGGCATGTCATTCACGAGCGTTTAAATAATAAAACTCTGGAACATCGCGAACACTGGTTTGATATTGATTGTACATACTGTGCGAAGCAATGCAAACATCGGCTTGGCGTTATTCGGAAATCATTGTGTCTACACAGCCTTGTCAAGGCTCTAGCCTTGTCTTCCTTAGTCTATTGTAACTACCTCAGCTCAGAAGTACTACAACTTATTACACTTGATTGAATAAGTAGTGAAAAAATACATACAGCTAAACGTAGGACCTTCTCCTTTTTTTAAGTCGTTTAATAAGGCTAAGCGTTTCTTACCGGTTTGAATGCTGACAACGGTTACTTAAGTGCTGACAAAAAGTTAAAAAAGTATCAGATAGGTAATAAATATACTATAGTTTTACATAACATTTTTTTTTGTATATTTGCAGGTATAAGTCTGTTGCCACAGTCTATGTTATACGGAAATACGGTACTTTTTCATTGGATTCTACAAGGTATCTACTGGACAAGGTAAAGGTACGGGTCTTCGTGCCCAGCACTGTTAAAACATGTCACAGTTTTCGTGAGCAACAAAGCTGTGTGGTCGAATCCTCCAACAGCACATTTAGCACTTGCATGGTCATCGTTTACATTGCCACCGACTTCCGTTACCCGGAATTTACATGGTTAATGGTACCTAAAGAGAAAGACTACTTGGTTCGACATATTGGCTTCTCATTGGGATTTTGACGGCCCCAGGCTGGAGGTTGCTGCACAGTTTTTAACTAATGCAAACATTATCGTATATTTATTTATGTTATTGTACTACTGTCTAAGTTTCCAATACAGATTTATTATAATTGTTATTTTAGGGAGAGGTAAAAGGGAAGCTGCACAGATATTAGAAATTTACGAAATCTACAATTAAAAAGTAATTTAAATCTTAAAGATTGTTCTGAAGGACTTTTTCAAATCCTAACCGCAAATTGTCGTTATTACAACAAGTGGACTAACTAAAGCACCAGATAGTCCTCATTTCTAATAAAGCAGAAAATGTGTGTCTATGACGACAGCATGAAAAACATAAATCTATAATAAGTACTGCACAATCTGCACATCCTATACAACATTATAAAAATCTCTCAGCGTACAATGCAGTATATTAAGAAAAATGCAGTTTTAATTTATAACGTTTTATTGCTTCTATTTTGGGTAAGTATTTTACAAATAGTGTAAGCCAAATCTTTAACACATAAAATAAATGTACCATAGTTTTACATTACATATTATTTTTGTAAAACTGCAGGCACAAGTCTGCCGCCACAGTCTACATTAAATGGGAAATCACAGTACTTTTTCTTTGGACTCCACAAGGTACCAACTGGACAAGGTAAAGGCACGGGTCTTCCTGCCCAGCACTGGTAAAACATGTCACAGTTTTCGTGAGCAACATAACTGTGGTCTGATCCTTCAGCAGCACAAATAGCACCAGCTTGGCTCGGGTCATCATTAACATTGCCATCACCTTCCGTAATTGGTTTTTCCTCGTTTTCGTCATTTATATCAGGAATTATTCTATCCCCGCAATTTACAGTGTTTGGCCATTCACACCTGTCTTTAGTAGGGTCAAACAAAAGACCAGCTGGACATAATTGAGATACTGGAACACCAAATGAGCAAGTGTAAAACTGATTACAACTTTCATGGGCTACTAACACACCAGATGATTTTGGAGTAGCGCAAATCTTTGCAGCTTGACTGGGATCGTCGTGATTATTACCGACTGGGACTTCGTCATCCCAAATTACATCATCATCTAAAATTCCATTATCTTCTCCATCTGGTTTATTGTTATCAGGAATCATCCTATTGCCACAATCTACATTATTCGGAAAATCGCAGTAGTTTTTCTTTGGACTCCACAAGGTACCAATTGGACAAGGTAGAGGAACGGGTCTTCCCGCCCAGCACTGGTAAAACATGTCACAGTTTTCGTGAGCAACATAGCTGTGGTCTGATCCTTCAACAGCACATATAGTGCCAGCTTGGCTCGGGTCATCATTAACATTGGCATCACCTTCCATAACTGGTTTTTCCTCGTTTTCGTCATTTTTATCAGGAATTATTCTATCCCCGCAATTTACGGTGTTTGGCCATTCACACCTGTCTTTGGTAGGGTCAAACAAAAGACCAGCTGGACATAATTGAGCTACTGGAACACCAAATGAGCAAGTGTAAAACTGATTACAATTTTCATGGGCTACTAACACACCAGATGATTTTGGAGTAGCACAAATCTTTGCAGCTTGACTGGGATCGTCGTGATTATTACCGACTGGGACTTCGTCATCCCAAATTACATCATCATCTAAAATTCCATTATCTTCTCCATCTGGTTTATTGTTATCAGGAATTATCCTATTGCCACAATCTACATTATTCGGAAAATCGCAGTAGTTTTTCTTTGGACTCCACAAGGTACCAACTGGACAAGGTAAAGGAACGGGTCTTCCTGCCCAGCACTGATAAAATTTGTTACATATTTCGTGAGCAACAATGCTGTGGTCTGATCCTTCAGCAGCACATATAACACCAGCTTGGCTGGGGTCATCATTTACATTGCTACTGCCCTCTGTAATTGGATTTTCCTCGTTTTCATCATTTTTATCAGGAATTATTCTGTTCCCACAATTCACAGTGTTTGGCCATTCACACCTGTCTTTAGTAGGGTCAAACAAAAGACCAGCTGGGCATAATCGAGCTACTGGAAGACCAAATGTACATATGTAGAACTGGTTACAATTTTCGTGGGCCACTAATACATCAGATGAATCTGAAGTGGCACAAATATTTGGAGCTTGACTAGGATCGTCGTGGTTATTACCGATTGGCGCATTGTCTTTCCAAATTACCGCTGCTTGAGCAAATGCAACAACGCAGAGCACAGAAACTATCGCACCTGGAAAACACAAGATCAAATAAAAATCAAACACAAATAAAAGCTTACAGATAACAATTATGAAATAAAATCAATTCAAAAATCGTGCCTTCATAGTTAAGTTAAAAATATTTCAAAATTTCAGTTTCTTAAATTTACGTACGTAGGCACGCATTTCATGAAATTTATGGTAAAAAGATATTTTAATTCTACTATTTTAAAATAGGTATACATGTATGAGATTTGTTTTATTTATTTAAATACAAAATGCTATGCCCTTAACATTTCTATTTTTTTCATTTTTCGAGACCGATTACATATAATTTTTTTAATGCACTCAAACTTTTATTTTAATGCATCAATCATTCTGTATTTTGAATTAATCACTTACTTTGTCGTATGTATTATAATATATCGATATTTTACATTTAAATAACGTTAATTACATTAATAAAAACATGGGTGTGAAAGGAAGCACGGATAAATCAAAAGATAAAAAGTATGTAATTATAATGTAACATTTTATTAATTTCAATAGGGAAATTCAAAAATTAATAACTACGGGACTTTAAGTAAATATTAAACCAAATTAAGTAAAGTATTATTTCTATTAATAAAAAATCTAAAAACTTTAAAAGTAAGTAAGTATACATTATTGCAAAGACCGTAAAAAAGTAGAAAATAGATTAATCTTCTTACCTTGCATAATACGTTTGTATTGCCAACGCTGTGTAGTAAAAATTTAATCGTTTAGCTCGAACAAACACTGATGAACTGCATACAATTGCATACCATTTATACGTCGTTAAGTTTACTTTATAATAGATTATCTAAACAAGATTATTTGAACATTGACTTGAAATAGATTACCGAGAAAGACCGCTTCAAAGTACACATTAAATTACGAGAAATGATATGATTAAAATAATTATAAGATTTAATAATACCGTGTGACGTAATAATTGGTGACGCAATATATATATCAGAAAAAAAATTGCAATTGAAATCTTGTGTTTTATTTTTTAACACGCTTCATTTAGCTTCAGTTGTAACTTATTAAGTAAACAAATCTAGGAAGGTAATTTTAACTTACTTCTAATAAATTGTCGTATCGAAATAGATCTTAGTACCGGCAGTGGTACCGGGGTTTTCATTGGGGCGGTGTGTCGGAATCGAACCGACTAAAACCACACGGTGTGCCGTACTGCGCCTAAAATAGGAGGGAACAGCTTTTATTAAGACATCCGGACGTGTCCGGACCCTAGTAAACAGGTGTATTAAGCGTTGTCGTTTATCAATATAAAACATAAATAATAACAAAAAAAATAGCATGGATTTTAAAACAAATTTTTCATTTTGGATTAAATTAATTTAGATTATACGTGTGTTTAACTGCTTAATGCGACTATAACGGCTCAACCATCCTTAACCCACGGTGTTTATTGAAAGAATTTAAATATTTCAAGTTCAACTTGCGTTAAAGTCACTCAAACAGACTAAAAAAATACTTGGTAAGTTTGTTAGAAAGAAAGAAAGCGCAATGGTTCAAGATATAAGAATGTGATGACACTGTTTTAATTCGAAAAAAACGTGAGAATGCCTACTCAAGTAGGTACTCAATTCCTTTTTTTGTCATATTTTTATTATGTGTCGTAAGGTGAGGCCCAAGGATTTGAAAATATTAAAAATATTATAACAATACAAGTGATACCATTGATCGACGTTTCGACTTATTTATTTATATCAATACTTTCCCGAATAATCTTTTCGCCAACCAAGCAGTTTGAGTTGCTCCATAACCTAACGGGTGCTAGAGAATTCTTTTTGACTCATTATTCTCTTATTTCACGCTTTATATTCTTTCAACGTAGTTTTCACCAACTTCAAAATTAAAAACAATAATAAGTTGAAAATTGGAATTAAATTATTTGATTTTTTTTTAGTATACAAAATAATTAAATTGCAAAAAAAGCGTTATGGAACACAGCTTCCGCAATAATATATTTTAAGTAAATTAAAATAAAAAATAAAACATACAATGAAAGATATACAAATTTCATATGATTTTATTTTAAAATTGAAATACGAGGTTTTCAAATCTTGTTAAAGCGCCTACGCAATTAGCGTGCGCAATTGCGTGAATGTCCTTCGGCATCTATTTACTTTTGTACGGCGGCTAAGTTTAGGGGCATATGTTACATATGTTTATACATTATTATAATTATTCACTTTGATCTGTACTGTTCATTCATTACAAGTTGTTACCACATCGCTGCCTTTTATTTAAATCTATTAGCCAGATTACGGTCCTCTGAGCCGGATGTTGTTATAACTTAGGCAAAGTACGGAAAAAAAAAAATCGAAAGTCGGTGCAGTTGGGCATTTGAACAAAGTGCATTAAGAAAGAAGAAAGAAGAAGAAAGAAAATCCATTTAATCGTTCTGGTGTGATTGATTAACAGTAAGACTAAAAACCCATCGTGAGTGAAAGGAGTTTAAAGATCTTTTAAACGAAGACAGAACTATAATATTCGATATCTTTTTACGATTCATGCGCAACCGCGCTGATTTAGTTGAGACATTAGAATTGTCGCGAAATAAACGTCTCTCACACGTTTGGCTTAGCGGGACTTTACAACTCCCAATGTTCTCAAAAATTTACAGACTTTGGCTTTGGCAGTGCTTTGATAAGTTGGCATTGTGCATTTCTACATATCTTATTGCAGTGATTATTCATATTTTCCCGAAGTGTCCGTGGGTCAACACTTTTGTTTTAATAATAATTCTTTATTGCCACAAAATAGTACATATACATATACACACATATAGCACGCGACTCCACGGATGGCGCAATGGTTTTAGTTGTCACCTCGTCACTACGCCGCGCCGAGTGTTCTTTGTTCAAATCCTACACGAGACAAAAATTTGTGTGATCCACAAATAGGTGTCCCGAGTCTGGATTTTCTTTGTGTCCTTTGAATGTTTGTGGAGCCCCCTGCGACACAGGAATATTCCTAATACGCGAGTGGTCTTTCAAAAAAACAAAAGAAAAAAAAATATTATCAAAGTTAAACATTCCAAAATATACAACTTCAGAAAAACATATCATTTTAATATTCTACTGGCACTTTAAATAGGATAACCTGCGCTATACGTACCAGCGACCTCTGCAGTTTCATAGATATTCCGATATTAAACAGATGATAATGCAACAAAGATCCACATTACTACATCACTACATATTATAAAACAAAATCCCCCGCCGCGTCTGTCTGTCTGTTCACGATAAACTGAGAAACTACTGAACGGATTTTCATGCGGTTTTCACTAATAGACGGAGTGATTCATGAGGAAGGTTTTGGTAAATAATTTGTACCCGTGCGAAGTTGCGGGTTGCTAGTAAAAGTATATTACATTACAATAACAGCTTGAATACATTAGTAATGACAATATCTGATAAGAAAAACATGCAATTAAGTTAAGGAATAATTAATATTAATAAACCTCGAATGCGTGTGTGATGTGTTTGTAGTATGCGTGAGCACGTGCGTATTTGTGTGTATGTTCGTGAGCGTGCGTGTGTGTATTTTGTGTGAGTGTCTGATCGTCGATGCATTGTTTGTACTTATAAAGTAGTTACTTATTCGATGGGACGAAGAAGTTTCTCCATTTCATCATAGCTAAGTCTTAGAAGCCAGTCTGTTACAATCCTATTACATTCATTTCCATTTTTACAGTAAATTTTTAAAACTTTATTAACCTTCATGTAAATAAATCGTCCGAGAAAGCAAAAAAATCTGTTGCTAAAGGATGTTTTGTGCCTTTCACCTAGTGGAAGTTTGAACCTCCGAGATGTTTTTTGCGAAGAAGAAGAAAGATGGGCTAATTTAGAATTTAACGAATGTTGTTTTAATATAATTTGAAAAATGAATAGTTGACGCACTGTTGGAACTTCACAGTACATATATTATACAGTTCTTTTGTAGGATTGCGGTATGATTTAAAGATGCACACTTTTAATATGGCCCTATGTGCGCGTCAGCGAGGTGCAATCTAGTTTCATCGTCTTCATGTGAGATACGACGCAAAGTTGTTTCGCTGGTGGCTCGCAGTCGGCGCACTGTGAGCATGCGGACCGCGCGCTGACTGCGAGTCGAGTTGTATGGTTGCAGCAAGCGCACTTACTGCCCGCTGTTGGCTTTTTCATTTTGACATTATGAAATATTATACGACCACGTTTTAAAGTTCAGATTTGAATGACAACTTAATTGCTGGGCTGGAGCCGTGCAGTTACCGTGACGGTATAGTGTGTGATGAGCTTTAGTCTCTCGTCGATAATTATATCTAGATATTTGATAGTAGCAACATTGTGTAATTGAGGGCAATTACATGCCAGATTATTGCTTGTTGTGTGATTGTGAGCGGTAATAGAATATCTATTAGTTTCAAAGTATTGATGTTTTTTAAAATGAAAATTAAGAAATTTAGTCTTGTCAACATTAAGTGATAATGTGTTATCTCCTAACCACTTTGTTATTTTATTGAGACTGGTTTGTGCCGCATTATAGACTTGTTCCTACGTTGGGCTTGTAAAAATAAGCGTCGTGTCATCAGCAAATGCCAACAGTTTACCATCCGTTAGTTCTAACTTGCACATTTCATTAATGTAGACTGAGAAGAGTCTTCTATTTGTTTTTAGCTACAGACTTTTTAGACATAATCTACCGCATCTCATCAGTAAACCATGGACCCAGTGAATGCTTCATTTTAGTACATCACAAAGGCACATGCAAATTTCCAGAGAAAATTTAGACTTTCTAATTCGTTTCTATTTATTTTTTCTTTGTCATTACTTTAGTAGTCCTTAAGGAGGAAAAGCTGCCTCGTTTGTAGTGAAGATTTTGAATAGTACTGAAGATTCATCCTGGTTCAAATAGGATTGCTCGTGTTGCTGTCATCCACACGTCCATTAAGACTATTAGAAGAACGGTCGAAAGCGTATCTTTCAACGTCCGGGGGCATGTTAAAATGCCTACGCTTACGTTCCGTACAGGCGGTTACGTTTAGATGCCTAAGTTAGATATGTTGGTAGATTAATATAATCAGCCACTTCTATCTGTACTGTTCAACCATTACAAGTTTAGATGTGGTAAAATTAAACTTGAGAGTTCTCTATAGTATTCTCAAAGGTCTGTAAAGTTACGGACATAAGGCCAATTTGGATTGTAAACTAATCTGCGGCTACTATTTACCCCATTGCTGCTTTTTATTTAAATATATTAGCCGGATTTTAGTATTTACAAATGTCTAAAACGTGTATCGCTGTGAGAGGTTCCAAAATATAAATCAGACCTATATTCTTAGAGACGGATTGATTGCTTATTACATTTACGAATTGCGAATTACAGCGTAGAATACAATGGACCATTATGTTGGGTAGGCCTTACAGATCTACAGACAACACTATTACTTGCTAATATTTTAATTTCAAAATATATAATTATTATATTGGTATCAGAATATTTTCTTATTACGTTGACTTCAGAGTTTGGTGTTTTAGAAAGATGAAACGTCCTATTTTTGTGAATGTGAGGCACCCTCTAAACATGTTAATTTTACTTTAAAACCATTTGCAGAAGGTGATTTCTTTGCTTTGTTCAATAAATTTATGATATTCACTTTAAAGGCAGACTTATAGCTTTCTAATAAATCAGATAATAGGCAAAAACAGCTAATAATACTTAATTTTTATCATCTAATTCTTACACCTTATATTTGATACTAGCTGCGCCCCGCGGTTTCACCCGCTTAAGTCCGGATCCCGTGGGAATATCGGGATAAAAAGTAGCCTATGTGTTAATCCAGATCAGACATACCAAGTTTCATCGCAATCGGTTGAGTAGTTTTTGTGTGAAAGAGTAACAAACATCCATCCATCCATACTCACAAACTTTCACCTTTATAATATTAGTAAGATATATTATATTTAATTTATATCATTCTAATTTATATCATCCCCGTTTATAAACTACCCCACTGCTGGGCACGGCTACGAGTATGAGAATACTAGAAAAATCTCAAGTTTAATTTTCCTAGTGAAATAAAAATATCTAAATAAATAAGAAGAAATCAAAAGTATAGGAAATCTAAATACAGTAAGTTACTATGATCTTAGGCAAAGTATTATGTTATGAAAGAAAAGTCATTGATTTGTCACAATCAACATTTTCTGACATTTTCTTTTTGTTATGTTTTATTAAATTTTAGAATTTTAACTAATAGGAAATTAATTGTTTAATAATAATTTGCAATGAGCATTACGCTCAAAATAAAAATACGACAATTATAACGCCAAAACCCAAGAGATCACAATTAAGAACGTCTTCTCGACAACTAACTTAAAATTTAAACTATTTAAAATCGTTTTAAATTAAAACTTTCACAATATTTTTATTAACTATCGCATTGAGTTTGTCTGTTTTGAAGATTTACTTAAGTCCCTCAACTCGTAAATTACGATATTATATTGTCTTTGATTTTATATAATATAACGCAATAAAATTTTCAAATAACATTAAAAGTATTTTTTAATGTTCAATCAAAATACCAAGACCTTATGAGGACAACTTGGTAGTCTAATAGACACGTTTGGTTATCAAAAGGAAATACTTATAAATTACTTAAATAAAAATAAAAGACTTTTATGAAAAATATCAATCCACGTTTATTGTGAATAATTAACATAACTATTTCTGACCGAAAAAGACATCTTTAGTGACTTTGAGTTTAACCAATCACACAACTGCATGGCATCCTACTAAATCTGTACCGGTTTTTTATTAAAGATTTTTTAAGATTAAGATTGATTGTTGTATTTATCTTTTAATAGCATAAATAGCCAAGTCAGTGGATAGGTCCCGGTGAAATTCAAACTTAAGAGGGATAGTAATTTCGTTTAACTATTAAATAAATTACAATTTCATTGTAAAGAAAAAACATTGCGCATTGTAAAGAAAAAGCGCTCACTTATCTACTTACTAATCAAGAAATTTAAAAAAGCACTTGATCTATGAAGATGCAGTTTTATGAAAAACCTTATTTTGTTCTAATAGAGACCTAAAATTTGGAAGGAAGATAGGAGAAGGACTAGGAGATGTCAGCTAAGAATTGATTTTGCAACAGGGCCTGATTTTTGGGGTATAGGGTCTTCGCAAGTTTGTATGAACGTTCCTAGTTTTTATACTGATAGACAAAAGAAGAAGAGTAGATAGGAAGTATATTTTTAATTAAAATTCCAAAAGGACAGTAATGTTTTTTTTTCATAGGATTAAGGTGGTCAAAAGATATTTGGTTCTTTCGGTATTATTTAAGTAATTCAGTGGAAATAAAGTACTGTTCTATATTTAATGTATCTAATAATATGAAGCATGTTGAAAAGACACCCCGAAAAGGTACAAATTAAACAGGTAATTATGTCAACGCTCATTATTAATAATTTCATGCAAAAGATGCTTCTACAAATGTACAGATAGACAGATTGACAAACGAAACTAAAAATAAAATGTTTTCGTTTCTATTGCTCTTATCCCTCATATTATTTTTTCCTAATTATTTCAAATGTACAGATATGCGCCAGTTACAATTACGTCAAATGTATAGGTAGGAGTTAGTGCAAAGTCATATTTTCAAATGTTTGCGACATTTTAAAAATCGTTTACACCCGAGTAACGGGACCCATAAAGTAAAACTACTTAGTTCGACATATTGGCTTCTCATTGGGGGTTTAAGTAGAGGTAAGAGGAAAACTGCACAGATATGAGAAATTTACGTGTTCTACAATTTTCCCGTCTTGCAAAAAATTATGTAAATCTTTAAGACTGTTCTGAAGGACATTTTCAAATCCTAACCACAAAGCGTTGTTATTGATGCATGTTTACCGCGCTCTGCTTCGGACGTGTGTGCTGTGTCATTTAATAATTAATATTTTTAGTGTAAAGCGCGGTGTAAGCCGACACTTGGTGAATCATGAGTGATACTATTGTGGCAAATGAGTTGCTGGCGTTCCTGCAGCGGAAGCAGGACGTGATGGACGTAGTGTCCGCCATCCAGATCTGTGTGAGTAACTTCAGCGTGGATGACATTGCTGCTGCCAAGCAACTGGTGTTCCGGTTGCTTAATAAAAGTGACCATATAGTGTCTCACCGGCGTGACGGGACAAAGAAGAGTGTACAAGACATTATCAGCTGAAGGAGACTGATCCTGATGACGTGTCCACGTATGTGGTGAAGGACTTACATAAGTTACCTCCTGTCACTTTCGACCACATCGACGTTACTGCTCTGCTGAAGGCCATTGTCTATTTAAAGTCAGGTTTAGCAGATGCACAGAAGAAGCTGGAGGCATCCTAGATCACTGTCTGTTACTGTCACTGTGTCAGACTTGCGCACTGAACTGGAATAGGTACGTAAGCCTGTGCCTGTAACTGGGTCACCGGCGCGTGTAAGTAATAAAAATAAGTAGTAAAATACATCGGTTGCAAGCTACGCGTCAACAGTTTTGTCACCGACAGCGATTGCAGAGTCTGTATTGTGGTCAGCGAGCGCGTCACGCCCCTCCCCCCCTCCCCCGTAGCCCCTCCTCGCAGCCCTAAGAGAACTACGCGACCTGCTGACCAAACGGTCTCTACGAGCACCCTTGAAGACCCCTGTGGACCCTAACGTAAAGGTGCGTGCCGTTGCGCCGTACATCCCGGTATACATCTCTCGCCTACACTACACCACTGAGGCTGAAGAGATCGCCAAGGACGTGAGCCAGAAGATTAATTGCGCGGCGAGAGTGCAGCTGCTTGAGTCGCGCCGCAACGATACGCACAAGACTTAGTGCAAGTAAAGAGTTACTAACTTAGTTTTATTTACTAACACAATATTTTAGTATGTATATTTAGATTAAGGTATTTAGCAATGGGCCTATGCAGCCTGAAATAAATGATTATTATTATTACAACAAGTGGACTAACTAAAGAACCACATAGTCTTCGTTTCTAATAAAACGGAAATGTATGGCGAAATACGCTGACAGATTTATATTTTTCATGCATAGGATGTGCATAATAAAATTAAATACATCCTATAAAATATTTTAAAAATAAAAATCTGTTGGCATAAAATACAATATATTTAATTAAAGAAAATGCAGTTTTAATTTATAAAGTTTTAATGTTGCTATTTTGTAGAAGTATTTTATAAATAGTGTAAGCCAAATGTTTAACAAATAAAATAAATATAGGTACTATAGTTTTTGGTTACATTTTATTTTTGTAAAACTGCAGGCACAAGTCTGTCGCCACAGTCTACGTTAAACGGGAAATCACAGTACTTTTTCTTTGGACTCCACAAGGTATTAACTGGACAAGGTAAAGGTACGGGTCTTCCTGCCCAGCACTGGTAATACATGTCACAGTTTTCGTGAGCAACATAGCTGTGGTCTGATCCTTCAGCAGCACATATAGCACCAGCTTGGCTAGGGTCATCGTTTACAATGCCACTGCCTTCCGTAATTGGTTTTTCCTCGTTTTCGTCATTTTTATCAGGAATTATTCTGTCCCTGCAATTCACAGTGTTTGGCCATTCACACCTGTCTTTAGTAGGGTCAAACAAAAGACCTGCTGGGCATAACTGAACTACTGGAAGACCAAATGTACATATGTAGAACTGGTTACAATTTTCGTGGGCTACTAATACATCAGATGAATCTGGAGTGGCACAAATCTTTGCAGCTTGACTGGGATCATCGTGGTTATTACCGACTGGGACTTCTTCATCCCAAATTACATCGTCATCCAAAATTACATCATCATCTCCATCTGGTTTATTGTACTCAGGAATTATCCTATTGCCACAATCTACATTATTCGGAAAATCGCAGTACTGTTTCTTCGGACTCCACAAGGTATCAACTGGACAAGGTAAAGGTACGGGTCTTCCTGCCCAGCACTGGTAAAACTTGTTACATATTTCGTGAGCCACATAGCTGTGGTCTGATCCTTCAGCAGCACATATAACACCAGCTTGGCTAGGGTCATCGTTTACAGTGCCACTGCCTTCTGTAATTGGTTTTTCCTCGTTTTCATCATTTTTATCAGGAATTATTCTGTCCCCGCAATTCACAGTGTTTGGCCATTCACACCTGTCTTTAGTAGGGTCAAACAAAAGACCAGCTGGGCATAACTGAACTACTGGAAGACCAAATGTACATATGTAGAACTGGTTACAATTTTCGTGGGCTACTAATACATCAGATGAATCTGGAGTGGCACAAATATTTGGAGCTTGACTAGGATCGTCGTGGTTATTACCGATTGGCGCATCGTCTTTCCCAATTACCGCTGCTTGAGCAAATGCTACAATGCAGAGCACAGAAAATATTGCACCTAGAAAAACACAAAATCAAAAAAAATCAATCACTACATACATACAATCACACACAAATAAAGCTTACAGATAACAGTTATGAAATCCATTTTAAAATCAAAAGTCGTAAATTCGTAGTTAAAATATTTCACAATTACATTTTCTTAATTTTACGTACGTATGCACGTATTTCATGAAATTTATGATAAAAAAGATATTTTAACTCTAATATTTTAAAACAGGTATGTATGAGAAACTATTAAGTATAATTTCTATTAAATGGAACTAAATACCAACTGTAAAATATTCTTTATTGCGAAGACCGTAAAAAGTATAACATAAATTTTTCTTCTTACCTTTCATTATGAGTTGGTATTGTCAGCGCTGTGTACCAATTTTATTTTAGCTTTAAACAAACACTGATGAACTGCAAACGAATGCACACCATTTATATGTCGTTTTAAGTTATCTTGATAAAAGATTATCTAAGCAAGATTATTTGAACATTGATTTAAAATAGGTTTTCGAGAAAGGATATGATAACAATAATTATGAGATTTAATAATACAGTGTGATAGGTGGCGCAATATTTAATATATCAGAAAGAAAATGCAATTGAAATCATGTGCTTTATTTTATTTATGAAGTAGAAATTGTGAGCCACAAAGAAGAAAATAGTAAATTTTATATGAACCTCAGCGTATATTTTCAAGTGAAAGCATGTATTCTGTGGTCTGTAATTAAATAAAATAATAATAATTAAATATACAAGTATCTAAGAATTAATCTCTAAAAATCGACAGAATATTATACTAAAATTGAGAATGACACACAGATAAATAATTAAATTACAAACATTATATTTTTCGTCTATGATGAATTTAGGTACGAGATGATGTGTCATTCTTGACGTGGGAACATGTGGTTATTTCTTTTTGATTCAAGTATAATTTTCAACAAATTATCATGCTTAGTACGCTGCTGTCTTGCAATTTTCGATGGACATCCAGCATACACTTTCAGTGCCAACCACAAGTGTCATCTGACTAAGCCAGGATTATCGTTTTTTTCCCACTATAAATTAAATTAGGGCTGTATGTAGTAAATAAGCTTTATTATTTACATGTATGTACATACATATATGTAGTGTATAAAATACAGAAAAATAATTGATAGCCTGTATTTTATAATTTATTATACGTAAATTAATCTCAATTGTCTTTAATTACTTCATACGACTGTAAAACCTTGTTTGGAACCAGTACACAGGCTTTTTTAATTATTAATCTCAATTTCAAGTTCGTGTTTCGATAAAGGCACTCAAACTCACAAAAACCATTTTTATATAGCCCAAGCGGGATCTGTTTTGTTTTGGGTAAGCCAGAAAGAAAAATGGATTTATAGATTTTCTTGGACTTTTCCTCTATAAATGACAATTTCACTGATGCACTCACTTGAAACCATGGGCTTAATTTATTATATTAAAAAAGTGATATACCTAATTAAACTTTATTGCACATAAATAAAGTACATTAGGTATCTGGTATTTCAAATATAGTTCTTTTTCTTTTAACCTGAGAGTGGCATGTGAAAATTATGTAATTAAATTAAATTTAAATTTATAAATTTTATCAATAAATAGTCACGTACATTATTAAAATAAGGAAGTTTGTTATAATATATCTTACAAACAAATCTTAGAACGAATTATAATATTCTGTAGTTAGTTATAATTTTCATATTGTTGGGGGTGTTAATCTTTGTCACATTAGATTCGGATACTTTTGTAGATGACAAAGATTAGTCTCAGCAATAATTTAAAAATCACCTTTTTTAAAGGTTTAGATTCCAGAATTATGATGCGGAAACTACTAGTCCGATCTTTATAAAATTTAGTGAGTATATTTATCATGTCTATTTCTGAATAAAGTAACAAGTATGGATGGAATAATTAAGAATGCAGCCCGGTATGGAACTCCCGGTTTCCGAATAAATATCAATCTGTGACTGTAATTTATACATTTTTAAATATTATAACAAAACAAGTGATGCTATTATCAATGTTTTGAATTATTTATGTCACCACGTTCTTGAATAAGCTTTTCTTAAACCAAGCCTATGGAGTAGCTCAAAAACCTTAACTACCGGTTTTAGAGCTCTTTTTGACTCATTCTCTTATTTTCACTCAAAGATAAATGAGATTTTATTCATCATCAATTTCTAGAGGAACTACAGAGACCACGGCTGTAATGTAAAGGATAAAGCGTAGGACTTTGGGATTTGACGTTGGCAAGATCAAGATGTTATACGTTCAAACTTCATCAAGGACATTTCCTAGTTAAACTTTAAGTAGCTTTACTACAAACTTCGAAGTTTGGAGCCGTTAAAAATAACAGTAATTTTAACCAATGTTATTAAAACGCATAGAGAGCGTGCGCCTTTACAGCTCTCTATTTGTTACCGACTCGGCACTAATTAAAATATGCGATATCGAAAAACTTTTTGACATATTAGAATTTTAGGGTTCCGGAAAAAGGAACCCTTATAGCATCACTTTGTTGTAGGTTTGACTGTCTGTCTGTCTGTCAAGACCCTTTTACTCAGGAACCTTTGGACGCATCAAGTTGAAATAAATACTAAAGTACTAACTACCTTGGAGCTGCAAAAAAATCAAGCTTCTTAATCAACGTACTCGAAAAATACGGAGATTTAGTCTTATATTTTAACAAATTTGAGCATACGTAGCAGGTAAATCAAAACCTATAGGGTACTTTCCATTGACCTACAATCATAAAATTTGCTAAGAAGCAAGATCTCATAGTATAAGTAAAAGAAAATTCGGAAAGACGTTAATATGTTGATATATCATTCATCAGATTATGTGATTACAAACTTATATTTTGCGGTTGGCAAGTTGACTTGTCGTTAACGATGTATAGGAGAATATTTTTAGAACTGCAAAGTTATATGTCATACGTTATACGTCTTCGTCGTACGATAGCTCCTTACAAGTTTGTTTGCTTACGGAAACCTCGGTGCGCGAGTCAGACGCGCACTTGTCCGGTCTTTTTTTATATAAATGTCTTTTGATTTTAAATATAAAGGAATGGCAGCTTGACTGGTCAATAGGCCCATGCCCTTTTTTTAAGCGTTACGATATTAGTGCTATTAAGCATTATGTGGTTACGATAAAGGAGTTTTCATGATTCGTATATCATTGATGTTTTGGACTAAAACAGATAAACAACAATACATTTTCAACAATTTAAATATGTTTTTTTGTTTCTGTTCTCTGACACGAGTGCTGTCAACTGTGCGTTGGCAACGTCGGAAGGAGTTCACGTTGATTTTTTGTTATACAAGAATAAGATGGTCAGAAAACTTTTAGGGTTTATTTATATTCATCTGTTACACAAAATTCTACTAATGTTAAAGTGGTTAAACTGACACTGCTTCGAACTTTGGTCTTTTCTGTGCTGTATTTTCAAGATACAAATGCGTATACATGCATACGCTCATGCCATTTCACCTTCAGGGTAGTCAGAGATACTTTCTTTTATCCTTACATATAACACGAGCTTTCTATATATGAACCTTTCGGTTTCGGGTATCTGACCTGTCCTTTCTTCAGAACATCGTCAATCTGATCATGGGATGGTGGCCATCCTGGTGGTCGGCCCCTACTGGGCACTCATTTCATGAATGACAAAATAAGTATATATTCACTTATTTGGCAATTCGTTCAGCACTCGTTCTTTCCACGTGCCCAAGCCATGTGTCGAAATATACTTCTATGTATATTATTACTACTCCTAGTATGTACTTATATTAATATATATATAAATATGTTTTGTGATGTTACTGATAATGTGAATATAAAATTTGAAACGTTTGTTTGAACTAGGCTCTGTTTATAGAAATTAAAACTGTATATGAATCGATGTTCCTTGCAACATAAGGACTATTAGAGACAGATTAGTCAAAAACGAAACCAGACTTACCTCGGAAAGTTATACCTGACTACAAAATTGCTAAGCCTTCCTCTTAAAAGGAAAATCGTTGCCATTTTCGTTGTTTTATAACATATCAAATTATAATAGAAATAGTTTGAAAACATCGTTCTTATGCCATTTACTAAAAAAAACCTACAATTCCCAATGATTGAATGGCCAATGTGGTTATTCAAACATTTATTTTAAGATAAGAGTTGGTTCAAAGTACAAATACCAAAAATTTAAGTGATCTAAAAATTTTAAGGCATGATAAAAAATTTAAATCTACTAATACTAATAAAAGTATTAGATAGTCCTCGTTTTGAATAAAGAGAATATGTGTGTATGGAAAAATACACTGACAGATTTTTATTTTAACGCATAGGATCATCATTAAATAAAATAAAAATCAATTTAAATTTATAAAATTTTAATATGTTTGCATTTTGAGAAATATATTACAAATAGTGTAAGCCAAATGTTAACATATTTGATACAATCGTTTTTCTTTACATTTATTTTTGTAAAACTGCAGGTACAAGTCTGCTGCCACAGTCTACATTAGACGGGAAATCACAGTACTTTTTCTTTGGACTCCACAAGGTACCAACTGGACAAGGTAAAGGTACGGGTCTTCCTGCCCAGCACTGGTAAAACTTGTCACAGTTTTCGTGAGCAACATAGCTGTGATCTGATCCTTCAGCAGCACATATAGCACCAGCTTGGCTCGGGTCATCATTAACATTGCCATCATCTTCCGTAATTGGTTTTTCCTCGTTTTCGTCATTTTTATCAGGAATTATTCTATCCCCGCAATTAACAGTGTTTGACCATTCACACCTGTCTTTAGTAGGGTCAAACAAAAGACCAGCTGGACATAATTGAGCTACTGGAACACCAAATGAGCAAGTGTAAAACTGATTACAATTTTCATGGGCTACTAACACTCCAGATGATTTTGGAGTAGCACAAATCTTTGCAGCTTGACTGGGATCGTCGTGGTTATTACCGACTGGGACTTCGTCATCCCAAATTACATCATCATCGGGATTTCCATCATCGTCTCCATCTGGTTTATTGTCGAGAATTATCCTATTGCCACAATCTACATTATTCGGAAAATCGCAGTAGTTTTTCTTTGGACTCCACAAGGTACCAACTGGACAAGGTAAAGGAACGGGTCTTCCTGCCCAGCACTGATAAAATTTGTTACATATTTCGTGAGCAACAATGCTATGGTCTGATCCTTCAGCAGCACATATAGCAGCAGCTTGGCTGGGGTCATCATTTACGTCGCCACCGCCTTCGGGAATTGGTTTTTCCTCACTTTCATCATTTTTATCAGGAATTATTCTGTCCCCGCAATTTACAGTGTTTGGCCACTCACACTGTTCTTTACTAGGGTCGTACAAAAGTCCACTAGGGCATTTTTTAGCCACAGGAACGCCAAATGCGCATTTATAGAACTGATTGCAAAATTCATTAGCATCTAGAACACCATTAGAATCTGAAGCTGCGCAGATAGCAGGTGCTTGACTGGGATCATCATTAATAGATACTATAGAATCTTCAGATTCTTTACCAAGCACCGCTCCTTGAGCAAGTGCAACAACGAACAGCACAGAAAATATTTCACCTGAAAAAATATTACATTTTAATATATTACTTTCGAATATTAATGTATACCTTTAAATATATAATAAAAGATTTCAGATAACAATAATGAAATTCACTGTTCAGTTAAGTTAAAGATATTTCACAAAAACAGTTTATTAAATTGATTTGTTTTAAATGTAACTAAATTGTCATAAGAAATGTAGTAAATTCAGGATAAAAGAATACCTATGATAGCAAAGTGGTAGTATGCTCTTAATAAATCTAATCTATAAAAAAATAAAAATAAATAAAATATTAGTAAGATATACTATATTTAATTTATATCATTCTAATTTATATCATCCCCGTTTATAAACTACCCCACTGCTGGGCATAGTCTTCTCCCATAATGTGAGGGGTTAGTCTGTAACCCACGCTGATTTAATGCCCGTAACTTTACAGACCTACGAGTATGAGAACACTAGAAAAATCTCAAGTTTAATTTTCCTAGTGAAATAAAAATATCTAAATAAATAAGAAGAAATCAAAATTATAGGAAATCTAAATACAGTAAGTTACTATGATCTTAGGCAAAGTATTATGTTATGAAAGAAAAGTCATTGATTTGTCACAATCAACATTTTCTGACATTTTCTTTTTGTTATGTTTTATTAAATTTTAGAATTTTAACTAATAGGAAATTAATTGTTTAATAATAATTTGCAATGAGCATTACGCTTAAAATAAAAACACGACAATTATAACGCCAAAACCCAAGAGATCACAATTAAGAACGTCTTCTCGACAACTAACTTAAAATTTAAACTATTTAAAATCGTTTTAAATTAAAACTTTCACAATATTTTTATTAAGTATCGCATTGAGTTTGTCTGTTTTGAAGATTTGCTTAAGTCCCTCAACTCGTAAATTTCGATATAATATTGTCTTTGATTTTATATAATATAACGCAATAAAATTTTCAAATAACATTAAAAGTATTTTTTAATGTTCAATCAAAATACCAAGACCTTATGAGGACAACTTGGTAGTCTAATAGACACGTTTGGTTATCAAAAGGAAATACTTATAAATTACTTAAATAAAAATAAAAGACTTTTATGAAAAATATCAATCCACGTTTATTGTGAATAATTAACATAACTATTTCTGACCGAAAAAGCCATCTTTAGTGACCTTGAGTTTAACCAATCACACAACTGCATGGCGTCCTACTAAATCTATACCGGTTTTTTATTAAAGATTTTTTAAGATTAAGATTGATTGTTGTATTTATCTTTTAATAGCATAAATAGCCAAGTCAGTGAATAGGTCCCGGTGAAATCCAAACTTAAGAGGGATAGTAATTTCGTTTAACTATTAAATAAATTACAATTTCAAATCTATATCTGTATAGCAGGTATATAAAACCGTAAAGAAAAAGCGCTCACTTATCTACTTACTAATCAAGAAATTTAAAAAAGCACTTGATCTATGAAGATGCATTTTATGAAAAATCTTATTTTGTTCTAATAGAGACCTAAAATTTGGAAGGAAGATAGGTGAAGGACTAGGAGACGTCAGCTAAGAATTGATTTTGCAACAGGGCCTGATTTTTGGGGTATAGGGTCTTCGCAAGTTTGTATGAACGTTCCTAGTTTTTGTACTGATAGACAAAAGAAGAAGAGTAGATAGGAAGTATATTTTTAATTAAAATTCCAAAAGGATAGTAATGTTTTTTTTTCATAGGATTAAGTTGGTCAAAAGATATTTGGTTCTTTCGGTATTATTTAAGTAATTCAGTGGAAATAAAGTACTGTTCTATATTTAATGTATCTAATAATATGAAGCATGTTGAAAAGACACCCCGAAAAGGTACAAATTAAACAGGTCATTATGTCAACGCTCATTATAAATAATTTCATGCAGAAGATGCTTCTACAAATGTACAGATAGACAGATTGACAAACGAAACTAAAAATAAAATGTTTTCGTTTCTATTACTCTTATCCCTCATATTATTTTTTCCTAATTATTTCAAATGTACAGATATGCGCCAGTTACAATTACGTCAAATGTATAGGTAGGAGTTAGTGCAAAGTCATATTTTCAAATGTTTGCGACATTTTAAAAATCGTTTACACCCGAGTAACGGGACCCATAAAGTAAAACTACTTAGTTCGACATATTGGCTTCTCATTGGGGGTTTAAGTAGAGGTAAGAGGAAAACTGCACAGATATGAGAAATTTACGTGTTCTACAATTCTCCCGTCTTGCAAAAAATAATGTAAATCTTTAAGACTGTTCTGAAGGACATTTTCAAATCCTAACCACAAAGCGTTGTTATTGATGCATGTTTACCGCGCTTTGCTTCGGACGTGTGTGCTGTGTCATTTAATAATTAATATTTTTAGTGTAAAGCGCGGTGTAAGCCGACACTTGGTGAATCATGAGTGATACTATTGTGGCAAATGAGTTGCTGGCGTTCCTGCAGCGGAAGCAGGACGTGATGGACGTAGTGTCCGCCATCCAGATCTGTGTGAGTAACTTCAGCGTGGATGACATTGCTGCTGCCAAGCAACTGGTGTTCCGGTTGCTTAATAAAAGTGACCATATAGTGTCTCACCGGCGTGACGGGACAAAGAAGAGTGTACAAGACATTATCAGCTGAAGGAGACTGATCCTGATGACGTGTCCACGTATGTGGTGAAGGACTTACATAAGTTACCTCCTGTCACTTTCGACCACATCGACGTTACTGCTCTGCTGAAGGCCATTGTCTATTTAAAGTCAGGTTTAGCAGATGCACAGAAGAAGCTGGAGGCATCCTAGATCACTGTCTGTTACTGTCACTGTGTCAGACTTGCGCACTGAACTGGAATAGGTACGTAAGCCTGTGCCTGTAACTGGGTCACCGGCGCGTGTAAGTAATAAAAATAAGTAGTAAAATACATCGGTTGCAAGCTAAGCGTCAACAGTTTTGTCACCGACAGCGATTGCAGAGTCTGTATTGTGGTCAGCGAGCGCGTCACGCAGCTCCCCCCCCCCGTAGCCCCTCCCCGCAGCCCTAAGAGAACTACGCGACCTGCTGACCAAACGGTCTCTACGAGCACCCTTGAAGACCCCTGTGGACCCTAACGTAAAGGTGCGTGCCGTTGCGCCGTACATCCCGGTATACATCTCTCGCCTACACTACACCACTGAGGCTGAAGAGATCGCCAAGGACGTGCGCCAGAAGATTAATTGCGCGGCGAGAGTGCAGCTGCTTGAGTCGCGCCGCAACGTCAACTTCAAGGCGTCCGTAGTGCGAGTACCCAACTGTTATTTGCACCAGGTATTAGATGAAAGCTTTTGGCGGTGTAGTATTCCGTTGCTTCCACGGACAAGTACCAACAGACAGCACAAGACTTAGTGCAAGTGAAGAGTTACTAACTTAGTTTTATTTACTAACACAATATTTTAGTATGTATATTTAGATTAGGGTATGTATTTAGCAACGGGCCTATGTAGCCTGAAATAAATGATTATTATTATTACAACAAGTGGACTAACTAAAGAACCAGATAGTCTTCGTTTCTAATAAAACGGAAATGTATGGCGAAATACGCTGACAGATTTAGATTTTTCATGCATAGGATGTGCATAATAAAATTAAATACATCCTATAAAATATTTTAAAAACAAAAATCTGTTGGCATAAAATACAATATATTTAATTAAAGAAAATGCAGTTTTAATTTATAAAGTTTTAATGTTGCTATTTTGTAGAAGTATTTTACAAATAGTGTAAGCCAAATGTTTAACAGATAAAATAAATATAGGTACTATAGTTTTTGGTTATATTTTATTTTTGTAAAACTGCAGGCACAAGTCTGTCGCCACAGTCTACGTTAAACGGGAAATCGCAGTACTTTTTCTTTGGACTCCACAAGGTATTAACTGGACAAGGTAAAGGTACGGGTCTTCCTGCCCAGCACTGGTAATACATGTCACAGTTTTCGTGAGCAACATAGCTGTGGTCTGATCCTTCAGCAGCACATATAGCACCAGCTTGGCTAGGGTCATCGTTTACAATGCCACTGCCTTCCGTAATTGGTTTTTCCTCGTTTTCGTCATTTTTATCAGGAATTATTCTGTCCCCGCAATTCACAGTGTTTGGCCATTCACACCTGTCTTTAGTAGGGTCAAACAAAAGACCAGCTGGGCATAATCGAGCTACTGGAAGACCAAATGTACATATGTAGTACTGGTTACAATTTTCGTGGGCTACTAATACATCAGATGAATCTGGAGTGGCACAAATCTTTGGAGCTTGACTAGGATCGTCGTGGTTATTACCGATTGGCGTCTCGTCTTCCCAGATAACATCGTCAACAGAAATTACATCACCATCACCATCTACTTTATTGTTATCAGGAATTATTCTGTTGCCACAATCTACATTATTCGGAAAATCGCAGTACTTTTTCTTCGGACTCCACAAGGTATCAACTGGACAAGGTAAAGGAACGGGTCTTCCTGCCCAGCACTGGTAAAACTTGTTACATTTTTCATGAGCAACAATGCTGTGGTCTGATCCTTCAGCAGCACATATAACACCAGCTTGGCTGGGATCATCGTTTATATTGCCACTGCCTTCCGTAGTTGGCTTTTCCTCGTTTTCGTCATTTTTATCAGGAATTATTCTGTCCCCGCAATTCACAGTGTTTGGCCATTCACACCTGTCTTTAGTAGGGTCAAACAAAAGACCGGCTGGGCATAATCGAGCTACAGGAAGACCAAATGTACATATGTAGAACTGGTTACAATTTTCGTGGGCTACTAATACATCAGATGAATCTGGAGTGGCACAAATCTTTGGGGCTTGACTAGGATCGTCGTGGTTACTACCGATTGGCGCATCGTCTTTCCCAATTACCGCTGCTTGAGCAAAAGCAACAATGCAGAGCACAGAAAATATTGCACCTAGAAAAACACAAAATCAAATAAAAATCAGTCACGAATAATAATTAAATAAAGCTTACAGATAACAGTTATGAAATCCATTTTAAAATCAAAAGTCGTAAATTCGTAGTTAAAATATTTCACAATTACATTTTCTTAATTTTACGTCCGTACGCACGTATTTCATGAAATTTATGATAAAAAAGATATTTTAACTCTAATATTTTAAAACAGGTATGTATGAGAAACTATTAAGTATAATTTCTATTAAATGTAACTAAATACCAACTGTAAAATATTCTTTATTGCGAAGACCGTAAAAAGTATAACATAAATTTTTCTTCTTACCTTTCATTATGAGTTGGTATTGTCAGCGCTGTGTACCAATTTTATTTTAGCTTTAAACAAACACTGATGAACTGCAAACGAATGCACACCATTTATATGTCGTTTTAAGTTATCTTGATAAAAGATTATCTAAGCAAGATTATTTGAACATTGATTTAAAATAGGTTTTCGAGAAAGGATATGATAACAATAATTATGAGATTTAATAATACAGTGTGATAGGTGGCGCAATATTTAATATATCAGAAAGAAAATGCAATTGAAATCATGTGCTTTATTTTATTTATGAAGTAGAAATTGTGAGCCACAAAGAAGAAAATAGTAAATTTTATATGAACCTCAGCGTATATTTTCAAGTGAAAGCATGTATTCTGTGGTCTGTAATTAAATAAAATAATAATAATTAAATGTACAAGTATCTAAGAATTAATCTCTAAAAATCGACAGAATAATATACTAAAATTGAGAATGACACACAGATAAATAATTAAATTACAAACATTATATTTTTCGTCTATGATGAATTTAGGTACGAGATGATGTGTCATTCTTGACGTGGGAACATGTGGTTATTTCTTTTTGATTCAAGTATAATTTTCAACAAATTATCATGCTTAGTACGCTGCTGTCTTGCAATTTTCGATGGACATCCAGCATACACTTTCAGTGCCAACCACAAGTGTCATCTGACTAAGCCAGGATTATCGTTTTTTTCCCACTATAAATTAAATTAGGGCTGTATGTAGTAAATAGGTTCTCCGTATTAAGCTTTATTATTTACATGTATGTACATACATATATGTAGTGTATAAAATACAGAAAAATAATTGATAGCCTGTATTTTATAATTTATTATACGTAAATTAATCTCAATTGTCTTTAATTACTTCATACGACTGTAACACCTTGTTTGGAACCAGTATACAGGCTTTTTTAATTATTAATCTCAATTTCAAGTTCGTGTTTCGATAAAGGCACTCAAACTCACAAAAGACATTTTTATATAGCCCAAGCGGGATCTGTTTTGTTTTGGGTAAGCCAGAAAGAAGAATGGATTTATAGATTTGCTTGGACTTTTCCTTTATAAATGACAATTTCACTGATGCACTCACTTGAAACCATGGGCTTAATTTATTATTTAAAAAAAGTGATATACCTAATTAAACTTTATTGCACATAAATAAAGTACATTAGTTATCTGGTATTTCAAATATAGTTCTTTTTCTTTTAACCTGAGAGTGGCATGTGAAAATTATGTATTATTATTAAATTTAAATTTATAAATTTTTTAAAAAAATAGTCACGTACATTATTAAAATAAGGAAGTTTGTTATAATTCTTAATGAAAACGACCGTGTGCATTTATACAACAGACTAACAATTTATTGAAATCTCACATTCCTTACTTGGTTACACTTTATGAACATAGAGGTCGTTACTTGTAGCATACATGAATAGGTTATAATATTTTGATATTATTATATAATATTATTACCCCCACTATATCAAAATGTTATACAGTAAATACAACGTACTAAGACACTAAATTAATTATATTTATGTTGCACCCCCATCAGTTCCAAAAACTCATAATGTTTTATACAGCTTAAAGATTTTGTTAGAACATCTGCAGCCATATCAGCTGTTGGTAGGTACTCCACTTTAACAATGTTGTTATTAATACACTCTCTTCCAAAATGATATCTAATATCTACATGTTTTGATTTACAATGAAAAACTGTGTTATATAATAATTTATGGGCACTTTGATTGTCATTAAATATAAGAATAGAATCAGAGCTACCAGTTATTTCTTTATACAAATTTCTTAAGTAAACAGCTTCTTTACAACTTTCAGAGATGCCAATATATTCTGCTTCTGTGCTAGACAGAGCTACATTATTTTGCTTTTTACTACTCCAAGAAATTACACCTCCTGATAGTGTTTGATTTCCTATCTAAAGTATCACTGCCCCAATCTGCATCTACATAACCAATTATATCCTTATTACCTGTACCACAATATTTAATGCAATAATCTTTAGTTCTCTTTAAATATCTCAAGATCCGCTTAGCATGAGCCCAATGCTCTCTATTATAGAAATTGTTAAACTGACTTAGGTACCCTACTGAGAATGCAATATCCGGACGTGTAAGTATGGCAAGGTACATTAAACAACCGATTAATTGTTGGTATGGCAAACTCTTATCACAATTACTATGTTTAGCCAACTTCAGTCCACTTTCCATAGGAGTATCTATAGTTTTACAATTTTCTAAATTAAATTTTAACAATAACTGTTCTATGTAATGACTTTGATCTAATGTTAACACTTTATTTTCTTTATCATAACACACTGACATACCAAGGCATTGTTTTATTTGGCCTAAATCTGTAATCTTAAATTGAGACTCTAACACACACTTCAACTTATCAGTGTCCTTAGAACAATTTGAAAAAATGAAAAAATCATCGACATATAACGCAATTATAGTCACATTTTCATCTTCATTCTTTACATACAAACAAGGTTCATATTTAGATTTTAAATAACCATTCTTTGTTAAACAAATATCTACTTTGTTATACCACATTCTTGATGACTGCTTCAATCCATAAATGGCTTTCTTTAACTTTAGAACTTTATTAGTATCTGAACTATCAAAACCTTCAGGTATTTGCATGTAAATATTTTCATGAAGTTCGCCATTTAAGAATGCAGTTACCTCATCAAAATGTCTAATGTCAAGTCCTAGTTTCACTGACAAAGCAAAAAGTAATCTTAAAGAACTATGTCGCACTACTGGTGAAAATGTCTCTGCATAGTCAATACTCGGTTGTTGGGAGAAGCCCTTTGCCACTAATCTCGCACGATAACGCATTTTATTATCAGGTTCTATTTTCTTTTTGAGCACCCACTTACACTGCACAATTGTACCACTACTAGGAATATCTACCACATTCCAAGCATCATTGTCTTCAAAGCACCTCAGTTCATCTTTGACAGCCTGCAATCACTGGTTTCCCTCAGGCCCCTTCAACACTTGCTTCAGTGTAAGATCGGTTCCGCAAACCATATCATTATCCGAGTAGCAAATTCCACCAAAACCATATCTATCTGGAGCATGGCATTCGCTTGTAGGTCTATCTGGATGATAATCATCATCTATAGTTTCTACAGAATCCTCGTACTCACTCGGCATGTAGTCTGAAATAGAATCATCTTCTGACACTTCTTTTAAAGTTGAATCTGTGTCATCCCCCACTGAATCTTGTAGATTCGGGCTTTTCTGTAGCATACAATCATTCACAGATTCCTGATCCTTGCCTTCAGATGCAACCTCCATCATGATTGATTCTTTTTACATTACAATCACATCTCTGCTAGTAGTTATAACTCATTTCACAGGATCATACACTCTGTAGCCCTTGATGTTCTCGGGAAATCCAACTAGTATACATTCAGTGGATTTCTTATCCCATTTTGACCTCTTCTCTTTATTGACGTGGACCATGACTGGTGATCCAAAGATCCTTAGATTGCTAAGATCTGGTTTAACACCTGTCCATAACTCATATGGCGTTTTACCACCTAAAACAGATGAAACTGTCCGATTATGCAAATATACGACTGTATTACAAGCTTCAGCCCAAAACTTTTTATCCATCATGGCATAATATAACATACATTTTGCCTTCTCAATGATAGTTCTGTTCATCCTTTCACATAACCCGTTTTGCTGTGGTGTTTATGGATTTGTTTTTTGGTGAACTATGCCATATTTTTTTAAGAAAACATCAAAATCTGAATTACAGAACTCCTTTCCATTGTCACTTCTGAAGACTTTCACTTTTCTATTAGTTTGATTCTCTGACATCACCTTGAACTCTTTAAAATATTTCAAAGCTTTATTTTTATGCTTCAAAAAATGAATAAAGGTCATTCGACTGAAGTCGTCAACAAATAAAAGAAAGTAGGACGAGCCTCCCAGTGATTTCTCCTCCATGGGTCCACAAAGATCACTGTGCACCACATTTAATAGTTCTGTGCTTCTTGTACCAACATTTGTGAAAGGTAGCCGACAGTGCTTGCCCTCACAACATGTCTTGCATGATGATTTGCTTATCTCATTTTTTTTAACGAAATACATTCCTGTTACAGCATTCTTCGTTTTCATCAAGCTATCACTGTTCACGTGACCTAATCTGCGATGCCAGATGTGACCTGAGGTGGTGGCCGCAGCTATCAACCTCTCTTGTGTGTTCAATCTATAGACACCATTCAACAATGTAGCAGTAGCAACTAAAACTCCATCTCTGTTGTGTATAAGACAGCCATCCTTATTGAAATACACTCTATTTCCTTTTTCTATCAATTTGCTCACGGAAATGAGGTTAGTTGTCAATTCTGGTACACAAAACACATCTTCGATGTTGATGTCGATTTCACTGTCATTAACTGTAGTTATTATCTTAACATTGCCAGCACACGTAACTGAAACAGTTTCTTGATTTGCAACTATGATATCTTCTTGAACTTTATGGTATCGGCTTGCTATCCAATCTGTGTTAGCGGTTAAGTGGACGCTAGCACCGGAATCGATATACCAGTCCTTTTTATTGAAACTTCCGCTTAGAAATACAGCTGAAAATGCGTTGGTTTGTTTACGGTCTTCGTTTCTATTGTTTAAATTCGAGTTATTTGGACATTGAGTTCGGTAGTGTCCAATTTGTTTACAACGATAGCATTTGACATTGACAGTTTTCATGTTGGCATTACTTGTCTTTGGCAAATTTGAGGTCGAGGCGCCATCTTTATTTAGTGTTGTGGATGCCTGTTTCCTTTTGTGTTGCTATTTTTTAGACACTTCAAATGCGCCATCCTCACTACTTTTTCCGTTTCCTGTCTCCATATTTAGAAGTTTGCTTTTAATTTCGTCCGTTGTCACTTGAATGCCTGAATGCTCTATCGCCATGATCATGGGAGAGAACTTACTTGGTAATCCAGCTAGCAATAACGAACCAATCCATTCGTCATTAATTGCGAATCCCGTTCCACAAAGTTTCTAACCTGTCTCAATTATTTGAGTGACATACGAGGTCATGAAACTGCAATTATTCAGACGGATAGAAATTAAATTTCTCAGGAGACTTATTCTTCTGGTGAAACCGGAATCATCAAAAAGAGACTTCAATTTTTCCCACAACTCTTTAGTAGACTTGACTATCTTGATGTGCACGTACAACGACGCATCTATCGTTAAAATCAGTTTCGCCTTCGTCTTGGTGTCATCCGCGGCTGATGCAATAATTGGCACAAAACCGGCATCCAACTCTGGTTTGATGCACTTCATCATTCCTTCAAGTATAAGGAAATTTTCAGCTGCAAACGCCCACTCGTCGTAATTTTCCCTTCCTCGTAACTTAGGCACATTCACGATATAATTAGTCGCCATTACGGTAATATGAAATAGCAACCGGCTAACTGTTTGCAAACGGATTCAAAGTCTAATACGCGTAAACTAGCCTGACTAACTGCGAAAAACACTAACGTGTCGAGCTGCAACTTTTTAACTCAAAAACTAGTCTAATAGCCAAAATTCTGGGCTCATAACCTCTTAATGAAAACGACCGTGTGCATTTACACAACAGACTAACAATTTTTTGAAATCTCACATTTCTTACTTGGTTACACTTTATGAACATAGAGGTCGTTACTTGTAGCATACCTGAATAGGTTATAATATTTTGATATTATTATATAATATTAATAATAATATATCTTACAAACATATCTTAGAACGAATTGTAATATTCTGTAGTTAGTTATAATTTTCATATTGTTGGTGGTGTTAATCTTTGTCACATTAGATTTGGATACTTTTGTAGATGACAAAGATTAGTCTCAGCAATAATTTGAAAATCACCTTTTTTTTAAAGATTCTAGAACTATGATGCGGAAACTACTAGTCCGATCTTTATAAAATTTTATGGGTATATTTATCATGTCTATTTCTGAATAAAGTAACAAGTATGGATGGAATAATTAAGAATGCAGCCCGGTATGGAACTCCCGGTTTCCGAATAAATATCAGTCTGTGACTGTGATTTATACATTTTTAAATATTAAAACAAAACAAGCTATGCTATTATCAATGTTTTGAATTATTTATGTCACCACGTTCTTGAATAAGCTTTTCTTAAACCAAGCCTATGGAGTAGCTCAAAAACCTTAACTACCGGTTTTAGAGCTAATTTTTACTCATTCTCTTATTTTCACTCAAAGATAAATGAGATTTTATTCATCATGGATTTCTAGAGGAATTACAGAGACCACGGCTGTAATGTAAAGGATAAAGCGTAGGACTTTTGGCTTTGACGTTGGCAAGATCAAGATGTTATTCGTTCAAACTTCATCAAGGACATTTCCTAGTTAAATTTTAAGTAGCTTTACTACAAACTTCGAAGTTTGGAGCTGTTAAAAATAACAGTAATTTTAACCAATGTTATTAAAACGCACAGAGAGCGTGCACCTTTACAGCTCTCTATTTGTTACCGACTCGGCACTAATTAAAATATGCGATATCGAAAAACTTTTTAACATATTAGAATTTTAGGGTTCCAGAAAAAAGGAATCCTTATAGCATCACTTTGTTTTAGGTTTGACTGTCTGTCTGTCTGTCAAGACTCTTTTACTCAGGAACCTTTGGACGCATCAAGTTGAAATGAATACTAAAGTACTAACTACCTTGGAGCTGCAAAAAAATCAAGCTTCTTAATCAACGTACTCGAAAAATACGGAGATTTAGTCTTATATTTTAACAAATTTGAGCATACATAGCAGGTAAATCAAAACCTATAGGGTACTTTCCATTGACCTACAATCATAAAATTTGCTAAGAAGCAAGATCTCATAGTATAAGTAAAAGAAAATTCGGAAAGACGTTAATATGTTGATATATCATTCATCAGATTATGTGATTACAAACTTATATTTTGCGGTTGGCAAGTTGACTTGTCGTTAACGATGTATAGGAGAATATTTTTAGAACTGCAAAGTTATACGAGTATGTCATACGTTATACGTCTTCGTCGTACGATAGCTCCTTACAAATTTGTTTGCTTACGGAAACCTCGGTGCGCGAGTCAGACGCGCACTTGTCCGGTCTTTTTTTATATAAATGTCTTTTGATTTTAAATATAAAGGAATGGCAGCTTGCAGTCAAACTTAAAAAAACTTTTTTTAAGCGTTACGATATTAGTGCTATTAAGCATTATGTGGTTACGATAAAGGAGTTTTCATGATTCGTATATCATTGATGTTTTGGACTAAAACAGATAAACAACAATACATTTTCAACAATTTAAATATGTTTTTTTGTTTCTGTTCTCTGACACGAGTGCTGTCAACTGTGCGTTGGCAACGTCGGAAGGAGTTCACGTTGATTTTTTGTTATACAAGAATAAGATGGTCAGAAAACTTTTAGGGTTTATTTACATTCATCTGTTACACAAAATTCTACTAATGTTAAAGTGGTTAAACTGACACTGCTTCGAACTTTGGTCTTTTCTGTGCTGTATTTTCAAGATACAAATGCGTATACATGCATACGCTCATGCCATTTCACCTTCAGGGTAGTCAGAGATACTTTCTTTTATCTTTACATATAACACGAGCTTTCTATATATGAACCTTTCGGTTTCGGGTATCTGACCTGTCCTTTCTTCAGAACATCGTCAATCTGATCATGGGATGGTGGCCATCCTGGTGGTCGGCCCCTACTGGGCACTCATTTCATGAATGACAAAATAAGTATATATTCACTTATTTGGCAATTCGTTCAGCACTCGTTCTTTCTACGTGCCCAAGCCATGTGTCGAAATATACTTCTATGTATATTATTACTACTCCTAGTATGTACTTATATTAATATATATATAAATATGTTTTGTGATGTTACTGATAATGTGAATATAAAATTTGAAATGTTTGTTTGAACTAGGCTCTGTTTATAGAAATTAAAACTGTATATGAATCGATGTTCCTTGCAACATAAGGACTATTAGAGACAGATTAGTCAAAAACGAAACCAGACTTACCTCGGAAAGTTATACCTGACTACATGAGCCCAAAATCGCTAAGCCTTCCTCTTAAAAGGAAAATCGTTGCCATTTTCGTTGTTTTATAACATATCAAATTATAATAGAAATAGTTTGAAAACATCGTTCTTATGCAATTTACTAAAAAAAACTACAATTCCCAATGATTGAATGGCCAATGTGGTTATTCAAACATTTATTTTAAGATAAGAGTTGGTTCAAAGCACAAATACCAAAAATTTAAGTGATCTAAAAATTTTAAGGCATGATAAAAAAATTAAATCTACTAATACTAATAAAAGTATCAGATAGTCCTCGTTTTGAAAAATACGCTGACAGGTTTTTATTTTAATGCATAGGATCATCATTAAATAAAATAAAAACCAATTTAAATTTATAAAATTTTAATATGTTTGCATTTTGAGAAATGTATTATAAATAGTGTAAGCCAAATGTTAACATATTTGATACAATAGTTCTTCATTACATTTATTTTTGTAAAACTGCAGGTACAAGTCTGCTGCCACAGTCTACATTAGACGGGAAATCACAGTACTTTTTCTTCGGACTCCACAAGGTACCAACTGGACAAGGTAAAGGTACGGGTCTTCCTGCCCAGCACTGGTAAAACTTGTCACAGTTTTCGTGAGCAACATAGCTGTGATCTGATCCTTCAGCAGCACATATAGCACCAGCTTGGCTCGGGTCATCATTAACATTGCCATCATCTTCCGTAATTGGTTTTTCCTCGTTTTCGTCATTTTTATCAGGAATTATTCTATCCCCGCAATTTACAGTGTTTGACCATTCACACCTGTCTTTAGTAGGGTCAAACAAAAGACCAGCTGGACATAATTGAGCTACTGGAACACCAAATGAGCAAGTGTAAAACTGATTACAATTTTCATGGGCTACTAACACACCAGATGATTTTGGAGTAGCACAAATCTTTGCAGCTTGACTGGGATCGTCGTGATTATTACCGACTGGGACTTCGTCATCCCAAATTACATCATCATCTAAAATTCCATTATCTTCTCCATCTGGTTTATTGTTATCAGGAATTATCCTATTGCCACAATCTACATTATTTGGAAAATCGCAGTAGTTTTTCTTTGGACTCCACAAGGTACCAACTGGACAAGGTAAAGGAACGGGTCTTCCTGCCCAGCACTGATAAAACTTGTTACATTTTTCGTGAGCAACAATGCTGTGGTCTGATCCTTCAGCAGCACATATAACACCAGCTTGGCTGGGGTCATCATTTACATTGCCACTGCCCTCTGTAATTGGATTTTCCTCGTTTTCGTCATTTTTATCAGGAATTATTCTGTCCCCACAATTCACAGTGTTTGGCCATTCACACCTGTCTTTAGTAGGGTCAAACAAAAGACCAGCTGGACATAATTGAGCTACTGGAACACCAAATGAGCAAGTGTAAAACTGATTACAATTTTCATGGGCTACTAACACACCAGATGATTTTGGAGTAGCACAAATCTTTGCAGCTTGACTGGGATCGTCGTGATTATTACCGACTGGGACTTCGTCATCCCAAATTACATCATCATCTAAAATTCCATTATCTTCTCCATCTGGTTTATTGTTATCAGGAATTATCCTATTGCCACAATCTACATTATTTGGAAAATCGCAGTAGTTTTTCTTTGGACTCCACAAGGTACCAACTGGACAAGGTAAAGGAACGGGTCTTCCTGCCCAGCACTGATAAAACTTGTTACATTTTTCGTGAGCAACAATGCTGTGGTCTGATCCTTCAGCAGCACATATAACACCAGCTTGGCTGGGGTCATCATTTACATTGCCACTGCCCTCTGTAATTGGATTTTCCTCGTTTTCGTCATTTTTATCAGAAATTATTCTGTCCCCACAATTCACAGTGTTTGGCCATTCACACCTGTCTTTAGTAGGGTCAAACAAAAGACCAGCTGGACATAATTGAGCTACTGGAACACCAAATGAGCAAGTGTAAAACTGATTACAATTTTCATGGGCTACTAACACACCAGATGATTTTGGAGTAGCACAAATCTTTGCAGCTTGACTGGGATCGTCGTGATTATTACCGACTGGGACTTCGTCATCCCAAATTACATCATCATCTAAAATTCCATTATCTTCTCCATCTGGTTTATTGTTATCAGGAATTATCCTATTGCCACAATCTACATTATTTGGAAAATCGCAGTAGTTTTTCTTTGGACTCCACAAGGTACCAACTGGACAAGGTAAAGGAACGGGTCTTCCTGCCCAGCACTGATAAAACTTGTTACATTTTTCGTGAGCAACAATGCTGTGGTCTGATCCTTCAGCAGCACATATAACACCAGCTTGGCTGGGGTCATCATTTACATTGCCACTGCCCTCTGTAATTGGATTTTCCTCGTTTTCGTCATTTTTATCAGGAATTATTCTGTCCCCACAATTCACAGTGTTTGGCCATTCACACCTGTCTTTAGTAGGGTCAAACAAAAGACCAGCTGGACATAATTGAGCTACTGGAACACCAAATGAGCAAGTGTAAAACTGATTACAATTTTCATGGGCTACTAACACACCAGATGATTTTGGAGTAGCACAAATCTTTGCAGCTTGACTAGGATCGTCGTGATTATTACCGATTGGCGCATCGTCTTTCCAAATTACCGCTGCTTGAGCAAATACAACAAAGCAGAGCACAGAAACTATCGCACCTGGAAAACATATAATCAAATAAAAATCAAACACAAATAAAAGCTTACAGATAACAATTATAAAAAAAAATCAATTCAAAAATCGTGACTTCATATTTAAGTTAAAAATACAGTTTCTTAACATTTCTATTTTTTTCATTTTTACGAGACCTTACGATTACATATAATTTTTTTAATGCACTCAAACTTTTATTTTAAAGCATCAATCATTCTGTATTTTGAATTAATCACTTACTTTGTCGTATGTATTATAATATATCGATATTATATATTTAAATAAGAGCACGGATAAGTCAAAAGATAAAAAAGTATGTAATTATAATGTAACATTGAAATTCAAAAATTAATAACTACGGGACTTTAAGTAAATATTAAACCAAATTAAGTAAAGTATTATTTCTATTAATAAAAATATCTACAAACTTTAAAAGTAAGTAAGTATACCCTATTGCAAAGACCGTAAAAAAGTAGAATATAGATTTATCTTCTTACCTTGCATAATACGTTTGTATTGCCAACGCTGTGTAGTAAAAATTTAATCGTTTAGCTCGAACAAACACCGATGAACTGCATACAATTGCATACCATTTATACGTCGTTAAGTTTACTTCATAATAGATTGATTATCTAAACAAGATTATTTGAACATTGACTTAAAATAGATTACCGAGAAAGACCGCTTCAAAGTATACATTAAATTACGAGAAATGATATGATAAAAATAATTATAAGATTTAATAATACGCTGTGACGTAATAATTGGTGACGCAATATATATATCAGAAAAAAAATTGCAATTGAAATCTTGTGTTTTATTTTTTAACACGCTTCATTTAGCTTCAGTTGTAACTTATTAAGTAAACAAATCTAGGAAGATAATTTTAACCTACTTCTAATAAATTGTCGTATCGAAATAGATCTTAGTACCGGCAGTGGTACTGGGGTTTTCATTGGGGCGGTGTGTCGGAATCGAACCGACTAAAACCACACGGTGTGCCGTACTGCGCCTAAAATAGGAGGGATCCGGGAACAGCTTTTATTAAGACATCCGGACGTGTCCGGGCCCTAGTAAACAGGTGTATTAAGCTTTGTCGCTTACCAATATAAAACATAAATAAAAACAAAAAAATAGCATGTACTTTAAAACAAATTTTTCATTTTGGATTAAATTAATTTAGCTTATACGTGTCTTTAACTGCTTAATGCGACTGTAACGGCTCAACCATCCTTAACCCACGGTGTTTATTGAAAGAATTTAAATATTTCAAGTTCGACTTGCGTTAAAGTCACTCAAACAGACTAAAAAAATACTTGTAAGTTTGTTAGAAAGAAAGAAAGCGCAATGGTTCAAGATATAAGAATGTGATGACACTGTTTTAATTCGAAAAAAAAACGTTAGAATGCCTACTCAAGTAGGTACTCAATTTCTTTTTTTGTCATATTTTTATTATGTGTCGTAAGGTAAGGTCCAAGAATTTGAAAATATTTAAAATAATATAACAATACAAGTGATACCATTGATCGACGTTTCGACTTATTTATTTATATCACCACTTTCCCGAATAATCTTTTCGCCAACCAAGCAGTTTGAGTTGCTCCATAACCTAACGGGTGCTAGAGAATTCTTTTTGACTCATTATTCTCTTATTTCACGCTTTATATTCTTTCAACGTAGTTTTCACCAACTTCAAAATTATAAAAAATAATAAGTTGAAAATTGGAATTAAGTTATTTGATTTTTTTTTAGTTAACAAAATAATTAAATTGCAAAAAAAGCGTTATGGAACACAGCTTCCGCAACAATATATTTTAAGTAAATTAAAATAAATAATAAAAAATACAATGAAAGATATACAAATTTCATATGATTTTATTTTAAAATTGAAATTCGAGGTTTTCAAATCTTGTTAAAGCGCCTACGCAATTAGCGTGCGCAATTGCGTGAATGTCCTTCGGCATCTATTTACTTTTGTACGGCGGCTAAGTTTAGGGGCATATGTTACATATGTTTATACATTATTATAATTATTCACTTTGATCTGTACTGTCCATTCATTACAAGTTTTTACCATATCGCTGCCTTTTAAATCTATTAGCCGGATTACGGTCCTCTGAGCCGGATGTTGTTATAACTTAGGCAAAGTAGGAAAAAAAAATCGAAAGTCGGTGCGGTTGGGCATTTGAACAAAGTGCATTAAGAAAGAAGAAAGAAGAAGAAAGAAAATCCATTTATTTTAGTGCTAAGATACAAGTAGTTATTTCAAATAATATTCTTATATCTATAAAAAAATAATGAAATAGAAATCAATGTACAGAAAATACAATAAGTACATTAAAACAAACAGTGGAGGAACAATAATATGTCTCGCGTTTGCACCAAAATAGGTGTCCAGTTCAGCTTCATGCCAGATGAGAATCGAGCGCTGATTTTCAACTGGAACCTTTAAATAAATGTACATAAAGTGTACGTATATATATACACATATATACACACAATATATTTAATTAAAGAAAATGCAGTTTTAATTTATAAAGTTTTAATGTTGCTATTTTGTAGAAGTATTTTACAAATAGTGTAAGCCAAATGTTTAACAGATAAAATAAATATAGGTACTATAGTTTTTGGTTACATTTTATTTTTGTAAAACTGCAGGCACAAGTCTGTCGCCACAGTCTACGTTAAACGGGAAATCGCAGTACTTTTTCTTTGGACTCCACAAGGTATTAACTGGACAAGGTAAAGGTACGGGTCTTCCTGCCCAGCACTGGTAATACATGTCACAGTTTTCGTGAGCAACATAGCTGTGGTCTGATCCTTCAGCAGCACATATAGCACCAGCTTGGCTAGGGTCATCGTTTACAATGCCACTGCCTTCCGTAATTGGTTTTTCCTCGTTTTCGTCATTTTTATCAGGAATTATTCTGTCCCCGCAATTCACAGTGTTTGGCCATTCACACCTGTCTTTAGTAGGGTCGAACAAAAGACCAGCTGGGCATAACCGAGCTACTGGAAGACCAAATGTACATATGTAGAACTGGTTACAATTTTCGTGGGCTACTAATACATCAGATGAATCTGGTGTGGCACAAATCTTTGGAGCTTGACTAGGATCGTCGTGGTTATTACCGATTGGCGTCTCGTCTTCCCAGATAACATCGTCAACAGAAATTACATCACCATCACCATCTACTTTATTGTTATCAGGAATTATTCTGTTGCCACAATCTACATTATTCGGAAAATCGCAGTACTGTTTCTTCGGACTCCACAAGGTATCAACTGGACAAGGTAAAGGTACGGGTCTTCCTGCCCAGCACTGGTAAAACTTGTTACATATTTCGTGAGCCACATAGCTGTGGTCTGATCCTTCAGCAGCACATATAACACCAGCTTGGCTAGGGTCATCGTTTACAGTGCCACTGCCTTCCGTAATTGGTTTTTCCTCGTTTTCGTCATTTTTATCAGGAATTATTCTGTCCCCGCAATTCACAGTGTTTGGCCATTCACACCTGTCTTTAGCAGGGTCAAACAAAAGACCGGCTGGGCATAATCGAGCTACTGGAAGACCAAATGTACATATGTAGAACTGGTTACAATTTTCGTGGGCTACTAATACATCAGATGAATCTGGAGTGGCACAAATCTTTGCAGCTTGACTGGGATCATCGTGGTTATTACCGATTGGCGCATCGTCTTTCCCAATTACCGCTGCTTGAGCAAATGCTACAATGCAGAGCACAGAAAATATTGCACCTAGAAAAACACAAGATCATATAAAAATCAATCACGAATAATAATTAAAAAAAGTTTACAGATAACAGTTTTGAAATCCAATTTAAAATCAAAAGTCGTAAATTCGTAGTTAAAATATTTCACAATTACATTTTCTTAATTTTACGTACGTTCACACGTATTTCATGAAATTTATGATAAAAAAGATATTTTAACTCTAATATTTTAAAACAGGTATGTATGAGAAACTATTAAGTATAATTTCTATTAAATGTAACTAAATACCAACTGTAAAATATTCTTTATTGCGAAGACCGTAAAAAGTATAACATAAATTTATCTTCTTACCTTTCATTATGAGTTGGTAATGTCAGCGCTGTGTAACAACTTTATTTTAGCTTTAAACAAACACTGATGAACTGCAAACGAATGCACACCATTTATATGTCGTTTTAAGTTATCTTGATAAAAGATTATCTAAGCAAGATTATTTGAACATTGATTTAAAATAGATTTTCGAGAAAGGATATGATAACAATAATTATGAGATTTAATAATACAGTGTGATAGGTGGCACAATATTTAATATATCAGAAAGAAAATGCAATTGAAATCATGTGCTTTATTTTATTTATGAAGTAGAAATTGTGAGCCACAAAGAAGAAAATAGTAAATTTTATATGAACCTCAGAGTATATTTTCAAGTGAAAGCATGTATTCTGTGGTCTGTAATTAAATAAAATAATAATAATTAAATATACAAGTATCTAAGAATTAATCTCTAAAAATCGACAGAATATTATACTAAAATTGAGAATGACACACAGATAAATAATTAAATTACAAACATTATATTTTTCGTCTATGATGAATTTAGGTACGAGATGATGTGTCATTCTTGACGTGGGAACATGTGGTTATTTCTTTTTGATTCAAGTATAATTTTCAACAAATTATCATGCTTAGTACGCTGCTGTCTTGCAATTTTCGATGGACATTCAGCATACACTTTCAGTGCCAACCACAAGTGTCATCTGACTAAGCCAGGATTATCGTTTTTTTCCCACTATAAATTAAATTAGGGCTGTATGTAGTAAATAGGTTCTCCGTATTAAGCTTTATTATTTACAAGTATGTACATACATATATGTAGTGTATAAAATACAGAAAAATAATTGATAGCCTGTATTTTATAATTTATTATACGTAAATTAATCTCAATTGTCTTTAATTACTTCATACGACTGTAATACCTTGTTTGGAACCAGTACACAGGCTTTTTTAATTGTTAATCTCAATTTCAATTTCGTGTTTCGATAAAGGCACTCAAACTCACAAAAGACATTTTTATGTAGCCCAAGCGGGATCTGTTTTGTTTTGGGTAAGCCAGAAAGAAGAATGGATTTATAGATTTGCTTGTACTTTTCCTCTATAAATGACAATTTCACTGATGCACTCACTTGAAACCATGGGCTTAATTTATTATTTAAAAAAAGTGATATACCTAATTAAACTTTATTGTACATAAATAAAGTACATTAGGTATCTGGTATTTCAAATATTTTATGTTATGTTCTTTTTCTTTTAACCTGAGAGTGGCATGTGAAAATTATGTAATTAAATTAAATTTAAATTTATAAATTTTATCAATAAATAGTCACGTACATTATTAAAATAAGGAAGTTTGTTGTAATATATCTTACAAACATATCTTAGAACGAATTATAATATTCTGTAGTTAGTTATAATTTTCATATTGTTGGGGTTGTTAATCTTTGTCACATTAGATTCGGATACTTTTGTAGATGACAAAGATTAGTCTCAGCAATAATTTAAAAATCACTTTTTTTAAAGATTTAGATTCCAGAATTATGATGCGGAAACTACTAGTCCGATCTTTATAAAATTTGGTGGATATATTTATCATGTCTATTTCTGAATAAAGTAACAAGTATGGATGGAATAATTAAGAATGCAGCCCGGTATGGAACTCCCGGTTTCCGAATAAATATCAATCTGTGACTGTTATTTATAAATTTTTAAATATTATAACAAAACAAGTGATGCTATTATCAATGTTTTGAATTATTTATGTCACCACGTTCTTGAATAAGCTTTTCTTAAACCAAGCCTATGGAGTAGCTCAAAAACCTTAACTACCGGTTTTAGAGCTCTTTTTGACTCATTCTCTTATTTTCACTCAAAGATAAATGAGATTTTATTCATCATGAATTTCTAGAGGAACTGCAGAGACCACGGCTGTAATGTAAAGGATAAAGCGTAGGACTTTGGGCTTTGACGTTGGCAAGATCAAGATGTTATACGTTCAAACTTCATCAAGGACATTTCCTAGTTAAACTTTAAGTAGCTTTACTACAAACTTCGAAGTTTGGAGCTGTTAAAAATAACAGTAATTTTAACCAATGTTATTAAAACGCATAGAGAGCGTGCGCCTTTACAACTCTCTATTTGTTACCGACTCGGCACTAATTAAAATATGCGATATCGAAAAACTTTTTGACATATTAGAATTTTAGGGTTCCGGAAAAAAGGAACCCTTATAGCATCACTTTGTTGTATTTTTGACTGTCTGTCTGGCTGTCAAGACCGTTTTACTCAGGAACCTTTGGACGCATCAAGTTGATATTAATACTAAAATACTAACTATCTTGGAGCTGCAAAAAAATCAAGCTTCTTAATCAACGTACTCGAAAAATACGGAGATTTAGTCTTATATTTTAACAAATTTGAGCATACATAGCAGGTAAATCAAAACCTATAGGGTACTTTCCATTGACCTACAATCATAAAATTTGCTAAGAAGCAAGATCTCATAGCATAAGTAAAAGAAAATGCCGAAAGACGTTAATATGTTGATATATCATTTATCAGATTATGTGATTACAAACTTATATTTTGCGGTTGGAAAGTTGACTTTGTCGTTAACGATGTATAGGAGAATATTTTTAGAACTGCAAAGTTATATGTCATACGTTATAATATATGTCGTCGTCGTACGATAGTTCCATACAAGTTTGTTTGCTTACGGAAACCTTGGTGCGCGAGTCAGACGCGCACTTGTCCGGTCTTTTTTTTATATAAATGTCTTTTGATTTTAAATATAAAGGAATGGCAGCTTGACTGGTCAATAGGCCCATGCCCTTTTTTTAAGCGTTACGATATTAGTGCTATTAAGCATTCTGTGGTTACGATAAAGGAGTTTTCATTATTCGTATATCATTGATGTTTTGGACTAAAACAGATAAACAATAATACATTTTCAACAATTTAAATATGTTTTTTTGTTTCTGTTCTCTAACACGAGTGTTGTCAACTGTGCGTTGGCAACGTCGGAAGGAGTTCACGTTGATTTTTTGTTATACAAGAATAAGATGGTCATTTAAGAATTGCTAAACAAAACTTTTAGGGTTTATTTACATTCATCTGTTACACAAAATTCTACTAATGTTAAAGTGGTTAAACTGACACTGCTTCGAACTTTGGTCTTTTCTGTGCTGTATTTTCAAGATACAAATGCGTATACATGCATACGCTCATGCCATTTCACCTTCAGGGTAGTCAGAGATACTTTCTTTTATCCTTACATATAACACGAGCTTTCTATATATGAACCTTTCGGTTTCGGGTATCTGACCTGTCCTTTCTTCAGAACATCGTCAATCTGATCATGGGATGGTGGCCATCCTGGTGGTCGGCCCCTACTGGGCACTCATTTCATGAATGACAAAATAAGTATATATTCACTTATTTGGCAATTCGTTCAGCACTCGTTCTTTCCACGTGCCCAAGCCATGTGTCGAAATATACTTCTATGTATATTATTACTACTCCTAGTATGTACTTATATTAATATATATATAAATATGTTTTGTGATGTTACTGATAATGTGAATATAAAATTTGAAACGTTTGTTTGAACTAGGCTCTGTTTATAGAAATTAAAACTGTATATGAATCGATGTTCCTTGCAACATAAGGACTATTAGAGACAGATTAGTCAAAAACGAAACCAGACTTACCTCGGAAAGTTATACCTGACTACAAAATTGCTAAGCCTTCCTCTTAAAAGGAAAATCGTTGCCATTTTCGTTGTTTTATAACATATCAAATTATAATAGAAATAGTTTGAAAACATCGTTCTTATGCCATTTACTAAAAAAAACCTACAATTCCCAATGATTGAATGGCCAATGTGGTTATTCAAACATTTATTTTAAGATAAGAGTTGGTTCAAAGTACAAATACCAAAAATTTAAGTGATCTAAAAATTTTAAGGCATGATAAAAAATTTAAATCTACTAATACTAATAAAAGTATTAGATAGTCCTCGTTTTGAATAAAGAGAATATGTGTGTATGGAAAAATACACTGACAGATTTTTATTTTAACGCATAGGATCATCATTAAATAAAATAAAAATCAATTTAAATTTATAAAATTTTAATATGTTTGCATTTTGAGAAATATATTACAAATAGTGTAAGCCAAATGTTAACATATTTGATACAATCGTTTTTCTTTACATTTATTTTTGTAAAACTGCAGGTACAAGTCTGCTGCCACAGTCTACATTAGACGGGAAATCACAGTACTTTTTCTTTGGACTCCACAAGGTACCAACTGGACAAGGTAAAGGTACGGGTCTTCCTGCCCAGCACTGGTAAAACTTGTCACAGTTTTCGTGAGCAACATAGCTGTGATCTGATCCTTCAGCAGCACATATAGCACCAGCTTGGCTCGGGTCATCATTAACATTGCCATCATCTTCCGTAATTGGTTTTTCCTCGTTTTCGTCATTTTTATCAGGAATTATTCTATCCCCGCAATTAACAGTGTTTGACCATTCACACCTGTCTTTAGTAGGGTCAAACAAAAGACCAGCTGGACATAATTGAGCTACTGGAACACCAAATGAGCAAGTGTAAAACTGATTACAATTTTCATGGGCTACTAACACTCCAGATGATTTTGGAGTAGCACAAATCTTTGCAGCTTGACTGGGATCGTCGTGGTTATTACCGACTGGGACTTCGTCATCCCAAATTACATCATCATCGGGATTTCCATCATCGTCTCCATCTGGTTTATTGTCGAGAATTATCCTATTGCCACAATCTACATTATTCGGAAAATCGCAGTAGTTTTTCTTTGGACTCCACAAGGTACCAACTGGACAAGGTAAAGGAACGGGTCTTCCTGCCCAGCACTGATAAAATTTGTTACATATTTCGTGAGCAACAATGCTATGGTCTGATCCTTCAGCAGCACATATAGCAGCAGCTTGGCTGGGGTCATCATTTACGTCGCCACCGCCTTCGGGAATTGGTTTTTCCTCACTTTCATCATTTTTATCAGGAATTATTCTGTCCCCGCAATTTACAGTGTTTGGCCACTCACACTGTTCTTTACTAGGGTCGTACAAAAGTCCACTAGGGCATTTTTTAGCCACAGGAACGCCAAATGCGCATTTATAGAACTGATTGCAAAATTCATTAGCATCTAGAACACCATTAGAATCTGAAGCTGCGCAGATAGCAGGTGCTTGACTGGGATCATCATTAATAGATACTATAGAATCTTCAGATTCTTTACCAAGCACCGCTCCTTGAGCAAGTGCAACAACGAACAGCACAGAAAATATTTCACCTGAAAAAATATTACATTTTAATATATTACTTTCGAATATTAATGTATACCTTTAAATATATAATAAAAGATTTCAGATAACAATAATGAAATTCACTGTTCAGTTAAGTTAAAGATATTTCACAAAAACAGTTTATTAAATTGATTTGTTTTAAATGTAACTAAATTGTCATAAGAAATGTAGTAAATTCAGGATAAAAGAATACCTATGATAGCAAAGTGGTAGTATGCTCTTAATAAATCTAATCTATAAAAAAATAAAAATAAATAAAATATTAGTAAGATATACTATATTTAATTTATATCATTCTAATTTATATCATCCCCGTTTATAAACTACCCCACTGCTGGGCATAGTCTTCTCCCATAATGTGAGGGGTTAGTCTGTAACCCACGCTGATTTAATGCCCGTAACTTTACAGACCTACGAGTATGAGAACACTAGAAAAATCTCAAGTTTAATTTTCCTAGTGAAATAAAAATATCTAAATAAATAAGAAGAAATCAAAATTATAGGAAATCTAAATACAGTAAGTTACTATGATCTTAGGCAAAGTATTATGTTATGAAAGAAAAGTCATTGATTTGTCACAATCAACATTTTCTGACATTTTCTTTTTGTTATGTTTTATTAAATTTTAGAATTTTAACTAATAGGAAATTAATTGTTTAATAATAATTTGCAATGAGCATTACGCTTAAAATAAAAACACGACAATTATAACGCCAAAACCCAAGAGATCACAATTAAGAACGTCTTCTCGACAACTAACTTAAAATTTAAACTATTTAAAATCGTTTTAAATTAAAACTTTCACAATATTTTTATTAAGTATCGCATTGAGTTTGTCTGTTTTGAAGATTTGCTTAAGTCCCTCAACTCGTAAATTTCGATATAATATTGTCTTTGATTTTATATAATATAACGCAATAAAATTTTCAAATAACATTAAAAGTATTTTTTAATGTTCAATCAAAATACCAAGACCTTATGAGGACAACTTGGTAGTCTAATAGACACGTTTGGTTATCAAAAGGAAATACTTATAAATTACTTAAATAAAAATAAAAGACTTTTATGAAAAATATCAATCCACGTTTATTGTGAATAATTAACATAACTATTTCTGACCGAAAAAGCCATCTTTAGTGACCTTGAGTTTAACCAATCACACAACTGCATGGCGTCCTACTAAATCTATACCGGTTTTTTATTAAAGATTTTTTAAGATTAAGATTGATTGTTGTATTTATCTTTTAATAGCATAAATAGCCAAGTCAGTGAATAGGTCCCGGTGAAATCCAAACTTAAGAGGGATAGTAATTTCGTTTAACTATTAAATAAATTACAATTTCAAATCTATATCTGTATAGCAGGTATATAAAACCGTAAAGAAAAAGCGCTCACTTATCTACTTACTAATCAAGAAATTTAAAAAAGCACTTGATCTATGAAGATGCATTTTATGAAAAATCTTATTTTGTTCTAATAGAGACCTAAAATTTGGAAGGAAGATAGGTGAAGGACTAGGAGACGTCAGCTAAGAATTGATTTTGCAACAGGGCCTGATTTTTGGGGTATAGGGTCTTCGCAAGTTTGTATGAACGTTCCTAGTTTTTGTACTGATAGACAAAAGAAGAAGAGTAGATAGGAAGTATATTTTTAATTAAAATTCCAAAAGGATAGTAATGTTTTTTTTTCATAGGATTAAGTTGGTCAAAAGATATTTGGTTCTTTCGGTATTATTTAAGTAATTCAGTGGAAATAAAGTACTGTTCTATATTTAATGTATCTAATAATATGAAGCATGTTGAAAAGACACCCCGAAAAGGTACAAATTAAACAGGTCATTATGTCAACGCTCATTATAAATAATTTCATGCAGAAGATGCTTCTACAAATGTACAGATAGACAGATTGACAAACGAAACTAAAAATAAAATGTTTTCGTTTCTATTACTCTTATCCCTCATATTATTTTTTCCTAATTATTTCAAATGTACAGATATGCGCCAGTTACAATTACGTCAAATGTATAGGTAGGAGTTAGTGCAAAGTCATATTTTCAAATGTTTGCGACATTTTAAAAATCGTTTACACCCGAGTAACGGGACCCATAAAGTAAAACTACTTAGTTCGACATATTGGCTTCTCATTGGGGGTTTAAGTAGAGGTAAGAGGAAAACTGCACAGATATGAGAAATTTACGTGTTCTACAATTCTCCCGTCTTGCAAAAAATAATGTAAATCTTTAAGACTGTTCTGAAGGACATTTTCAAATCCTAACCACAAAGCGTTGTTATTGATGCATGTTTACCGCGCTTTGCTTCGGACGTGTGTGCTGTGTCATTTAATAATTAATATTTTTAGTGTAAAGCGCGGTGTAAGCCGACACTTGGTGAATCATGAGTGATACTATTGTGGCAAATGAGTTGCTGGCGTTCCTGCAGCGGAAGCAGGACGTGATGGACGTAGTGTCCGCCATCCAGATCTGTGTGAGTAACTTCAGCGTGGATGACATTGCTGCTGCCAAGCAACTGGTGTTCCGGTTGCTTAATAAAAGTGACCATATAGTGTCTCACCGGCGTGACGGGACAAAGAAGAGTGTACAAGACATTATCAGCTGAAGGAGACTGATCCTGATGACGTGTCCACGTATGTGGTGAAGGACTTACATAAGTTACCTCCTGTCACTTTCGACCACATCGACGTTACTGCTCTGCTGAAGGCCATTGTCTATTTAAAGTCAGGTTTAGCAGATGCACAGAAGAAGCTGGAGGCATCCTAGATCACTGTCTGTTACTGTCACTGTGTCAGACTTGCGCACTGAACTGGAATAGGTACGTAAGCCTGTGCCTGTAACTGGGTCACCGGCGCGTGTAAGTAATAAAAATAAGTAGTAAAATACATCGGTTGCAAGCTAAGCGTCAACAGTTTTGTCACCGACAGCGATTGCAGAGTCTGTATTGTGGTCAGCGAGCGCGTCACGCAGCTCCCCCCCCCCGTAGCCCCTCCCCGCAGCCCTAAGAGAACTACGCGACCTGCTGACCAAACGGTCTCTACGAGCACCCTTGAAGACCCCTGTGGACCCTAACGTAAAGGTGCGTGCCGTTGCGCCGTACATCCCGGTATACATCTCTCGCCTACACTACACCACTGAGGCTGAAGAGATCGCCAAGGACGTGCGCCAGAAGATTAATTGCGCGGCGAGAGTGCAGCTGCTTGAGTCGCGCCGCAACGTCAACTTCAAGGCGTCCGTAGTGCGAGTACCCAACTGTTATTTGCACCAGGTATTAGATGAAAGCTTTTGGCGGTGTAGTATTCCGTTGCTTCCACGGACAAGTACCAACAGACAGCACAAGACTTAGTGCAAGTGAAGAGTTACTAACTTAGTTTTATTTACTAACACAATATTTTAGTATGTATATTTAGATTAGGGTATGTATTTAGCAACGGGCCTATGTAGCCTGAAATAAATGATTATTATTATTACAACAAGTGGACTAACTAAAGAACCAGATAGTCTTCGTTTCTAATAAAACGGAAATGTATGGCGAAATACGCTGACAGATTTAGATTTTTCATGCATAGGATGTGCATAATAAAATTAAATACATCCTATAAAATATTTTAAAAACAAAAATCTGTTGGCATAAAATACAATATATTTAATTAAAGAAAATGCAGTTTTAATTTATAAAGTTTTAATGTTGCTATTTTGTAGAAGTATTTTACAAATAGTGTAAGCCAAATGTTCAACAGATAAAATAAATATAGGTACTATAGTTTTTAGTTACATTTTATTTTTGTAAAACTGCAGGCACAAGTCTGTCGCCACAGTCTACGTTAAACGGGAAATCACAGTACTTTTTCTTTGGACTCCACAAGGTATTAACTGGACAAGGTAAAGGTACGGGTCTTCCTGCCCAGCACTGGTAATACATGTCACAGTTTTCGTGAGCAACATAGCTGTGGTCTGATCCTTCAGCAGCACATATAGCACCAGCTTGGCTAGGGTCATCGTTTACAATGCCACTGCCTTCCGTAATTGGTTTTTCCTCGTTTTCGTCATTTTTATCAGGAATTATTCTGTCCCCGCAATTCACAGTGTTTGGCCATTCACACCTGTCTTTAGTAGGGTCAAACAAAAGACCAGCTGGGCATAACCGAGCTACTGGAAGACCAAATGTACATATGTAGTACTGGTTACAATTTTCGTGGGCTACTAATACATCAGATGAATCTGGAGTGGCACAAATCTTTGGAGCTTGACTAGGATCGTCGTGGTTATTACCGATTGGCGTCTCGTCTTCCCAGATAACATCGTCAACAGAAATTACATCACCATCACCATCTACTTTATTGTTATCAGGAATTATTCTGTTGCCACAATCTACATTATTCGGAAAATCGCAGTACTGTTTCTTCGGACTCCACAAGGTATCAACTGGACAAGGTAAAGGTACGGGTCTTCCTGCCCAGCACTGGTAAAACTTGTTACATATTTCGTGAGCCACATAGCTGTGGTCTGATCCTTCAGCAGCACATATAACACCAGCTTGGCTAGGGTCATCGTTTACAGTGCCACTGCCTTCCGTAATTGGTTTTTCCTCGTTTTCGTCATTTTTATCAGGAATTATTCTGTCCCCGCAATTCACAGTGTTTGGCCATTCACACCTGTCTTTAGCAGGGTCAAACAAAAGACCGGCTGGGCATAATCGAGCTACTGGAAGACCAAATGTACATATGTAGAACTGGTTACAATTTTCGTGGGCTACTAATACATCAGATGAATCTGGAGTAGCACAAATCTTTGCAGCTTGACTGGGATCGTCGTGGTTATTACCGATTGGCGCATCGTCTTTCCCAATTACCGCTGCTTGAGCAAATGCTACAATGCAGAGCACAGAAAATATTGCACCTAGAAAAACACAAGATCAAATAAAAATCAATCACGAATAATAATTAAAAAAAGTTTACAGATAACAGTTTTGAAATCCAATTTAAAATCAAAAGTCGTAAATTCGTAGTTAAAATATTTCACAATTACATTTTCTTAATTTTACGTACGTACGCACGTATTTCATGAAATTTATGATAAAAAAGATATTTTAACTCTAATATTTTAAAACAGGTATGTATGAGAAACTATTAGGTATAATTTCTATTAAATGTAACTAAATACCAACTGTAAAATATTCTTTATTGCGAAGACTGTAAAAAGTATAACATAAATTTTTCTTCTTACCTTTCATTATGAGTTGGTATTGTCAGCGCTGTGTAACAACTTTATTTTAGCTTTAAACAAACACTGATGAACTGCAAACGAATGCACACCATTTATATTTCGTTTTAAGTTATCTTGATAAAAGATTATCTAAGCAAGATTATTTGAACATTGATTTAAAATAGATTTTCGAAGAAGGATATGATAACAATAATTATGAGATTTAATAATACAGTGTGATAAATGGCACAATATTTAATATATCAGAAAGAAAATGCAATTGAAATCATGTGCTTTATTTTATTTATGAAGTAGAAATTGTGAGCCACGAAGAAGAAAATAGTAAATTTTATATGAACCTCAGAGTATATTTTCAAGTGAAAGCATGTATTCTGTGGTCTGTAATTAAATAAAATAATAATAATTAAATATACAAGTATCTAAGAATTAATCTCTAAAAATCGACAGAATATTATACTAAAATTGAGAATGACACACAAATAAATAATTAAATTACAAATATTATATTTTTCGTCTATGATGAATTTAGGTACGAGATGATGTGTCATTCTTGACGTGGGAACATGTGGTTATTTCTTTTTGATTCAAGTATAATTTTCAACAAATTATCATGCTTAGTACGCTGCAGTCTTGCAATTTTCGATGGACATTCAGCATACACTTTCAGTGCCAACCACAAGTGTCATCTGACTAAGCCAGGATTATCGTTTTTTTCCCACTATAAATTAAATTAGGGCTGTATGTAGTAAATAGGTTCTCCGTATTAAGCTTTATTATTTACAAGTATGTACATACATATATGTAGTGTATAAAATACAGAAAAATAATTGATAGCCTGTATTTTATAATTTATTATACGTAAATTAATCTCAATTGTCTTTAATTACTTCATACGACTGTAACACCTTGTTTGGAACCAGTACACAGGCTTTTTTAATTGTTAATCTCAATTTCAAGTTCGTGTTTCGATAAAGGCATTTTTATATAGCCCAAGCGGGATCTGTTTTGTTTTGGGTAAGCCAGAAAGAAGAATGGATTTATAGATTTGCTTGTACTTTTCCTCTATAAATGACAATTTCACTGATGCACTCACTTGAAACCATGGGCTTAATTTATTATTTAAAAAAAGTGATAAACCTAATTAAACTTTATTGTACATAAATAAAGTACATTAGGTATCTGGTATTTCAAATATTTTATGTTATGTTCTTTTTCTTTTAACCTTTTAGCATGTGAAAATTATGTAATTAAATTAAATTTAAATTTATAAATTTTATCAATAAATAGTCACGTACATTATTAAAATAAGGAAGTTTGTTATAATATATCTTACAAACATATCTTAGAACGAATTATAATATTCTGTAGTTAGTTATAATTTTCATATTGTTGGGGTTGTTAATCTTTGTCACATTAGATTCGGATACTTTTGTAGATGACAAAGATTAGTCTCAGCAATAATTTAAAAATCACTTTTTTTTAAAGGTTTAGATTCCAGAATTATGATGCGGAAACTACTAGTCCGATCTTTATAAAATTTGGTGGATATATTTATCATGTCTATTTCTGAATAAAGTAACAAGTATGGATGGAATAATTAAGAATGCAGCCCGGTATGGAACTCCCGGTTTTTCGAATAAATATCAATCTGTGACTGTAATTTATAAATTTTTAAATATTATAACAAAACAAGTGATGCTATTATCAATGTTTTGAATTATTTATGTCACCACGTTCATGAATAAGCTTTTCTTAAACCAAGCCTATGGAGTAGCTCAAAAACCTTAACTACCGGTTTTAGAGCTCTTTTTGACTCATTCTCTTATTTTCACTCAAAGATAAATGAGATTTTATTCATCATGAATTTCTAGAGGAACTGCAGAGACCACGGCTGTAATGTAAAGGATAAAGCGTAGGACTTTGGGCTTTGACGTTGGCAAGATCAAGATGTTATACGTTCAAACTTCATCAAGGACATTTCCTAGTTAAACTTTAAGTAGCTTTACTACAAACTTCGAAGTTTGGAGCTGTTAAAAATAACAGTAATTTTAACCAATGTTATTAAAACGCATAGAGAGCGCCTTTACAACTCTCTATTTGTTACCGACTCGGCACTAATTAAAATATGCGATATCGAAAAACTTTTTGACATATTAGAATTTTAGGGTTCCGGAAAAAAGGAACCCTTATAGCAACACTTTGTTGTATTTTTGACTGTCTGTCTGGCTGTCAAGACCGTTTTACTCAGGAACCTTTGGACGCATCAAGTTGAAATTAATACTAAAATACTAACTATCTTGGGGCTGCAAAAAAATCAAGCTTCTTAATCAACGTACTCGAAAAATACGGAGATTTAGTCTTATATTTTAACAAATTTGAGCATTTAGCAGGTAAATCAAAACCTATAGGGTACTTTCCATTGACCTACAATCATAAAATTTGCTAAGAAGCAAGATCTCATAGCATAAGTAAAAGAAAATGCCGAAAGACGTTAATATGTTGATATATCATTTATCAGATTATGTGATTACAAACTTATATTTTGCGGTTGGAAAGTTGACTTTGTCGTTAACGATGTATAGGAGAATATTTTTAGAACTGCAAAGTTATATGTCATACGTTATATGTCGTCGTCGTACGATAGTTCCATACAAGTTTGTTTGCTTACGGAAACCTTGGTGCGCGAGTCAGACGCGCACTTGTCCGGTCTTTTTTTATATAAATGTCTTTTGATTTTAAATATGAAGGAATGGCAGCTTGACTGGTCAATTGGCCCATGCCCTTTTTTTAAGCGTTACGATATTAGTGCTATTAAGCATTCTGTGGTTACGATAAAGGAGTTTTCATTATTCGTATATCATTGATGTTTTGGACTAAAACAGATAAACAATAATACATTTTCAACAATTTAAATATGTTTTTTTGTTTCTGTTCTCTTACACGAGTGTTGTCAACTGTGCGTTGGCAACGTCGGAAGGAGTTCACGTTGATTTTTTGTTATACAAGAATAAGATGGTCATTTAAGAATTGCTAAACAAAACTTTTAGGGTTTATTTACATTCATCTGTTACACAAAATTCTACTAATGTTAAAGTGGTTAAACTGACACTGCTTCGAACTTTGGTCTTTTCTGTGCTGTATTTTCAAGATACAAATACGTATACATGCATACGCTCATGCCATTTCACCTTCAGGGTAGTCAGAGATACTTTCTTTTATCCTTACATATAACACGAGCTTTCTATATATGAACCTTTCGGTTTCGGGTATCTGACCTGTCCTTTCTTCAGAACATCGCCAATCTGATCATGGAATGGTGGCCATTCTGGTGGTCGGCCCCTACTGGGCACTCATTTCATGAATGACAAAACAAGTATATATTCACTTATATTTCAATTCGTTCAGCACTCGTTCTTTCCACGTGCCCAAGCCATGTGTTGAAATATACTTCTATGTATATTATTACTACTCCTAGTATGTACTTATATTAATATATATATAAGTATGTTTTGTGATGTTACTGATAATGTGAATATAAAATTTAAAACGTTTGTTTGAACTAGGCTCTGTTTATAGAAATTAAAACTGTATATGAATCGATGTTCCTTGCAACATAAGGACTATTAGAGACAGATTAGTCAAAAACGAAACCAGACTTACCTCGGAAAGTTATACCTGACTACAAAATTGCTAAGCCTTCCTCTTAAAAGGAAAATCGTTGCCATTTTCGTTGTTTTATAACATATCAAATTATAATAGAAATAGTTTGAAAACATCGTTCTTATGCCATTTACTAAAAAAAAACTACAATTCCCAATGATTGAATGGCCAATGTGCTTATTCAAACATTTATTTTAAGATAAGAGTTGGTTCAAAGTACAAATACCAAAAATTTAAGTGATCTAAAAAATTTAAGGCATGTTAAAAAATTTAAATCTACTAATACTAATAAAAGTATCAGATAGTCCTCGTTTTGAATAAAGAGAATATGTGTGTATGGAAAAATACGCTGACAGATTTTTATTTTAATGCATAGGATCATCATTAAATAAAATAAAAATCAATTTAAATTTATAAAATTTTAATATGTTTGCATTTTGAGAAATATATTACAAATAGTGTAAGCCAAATGTTAACATATTTGATACAATCGTTTTTCTTTACATTTATTTTTGTAAAACTGCAGGTACAAGTCTGCTGCCACAGTCTACATTAGACGGGAAATCACAGTACTTTTTCTTTGGACTCCACAAGGTACCAACTGGACAAGGTAAAGGTACGGGTCTTCCTGCCCAGCACTGGTAAAACTTGTCACAGTTTTCGTGAGCAACATAGCTGTGATCTGATCCTTCAGCAGCACATATAGCACCAGCTTGGCTCGGGTCATCATTAACATTGCCATCATCTTCCGTAATTGGTTTTTCCTCGTTTTCGTCATTTTTATCAGGAATTATTCTATCCCCGCAATTAACAGTGTTTGACCATTCACACCTGTCTTTAGTAGGGTCAAACAAAAGACCAGTTGGACATAATTGAGCTACTGGAACACCAAATGAGCAAGTGTAAAACTGATTGCAATTTTCATGGGCTACTAACACACCAGATGATTTTGGAGTAGCACAAATCTTTGCAGCTTGACTGGGATCGTCGTGGTTATTACCGACTGGGACTTCATCATCCCAAATTACATCATCATCGGAATTTCCATCATCGTCTCCATCTGGTTTATTGTCGAGAATTATCCTATTGCCACAGTCTACATTATTCGGAAAATCGCAGTAGTTTTTCTTTGGACTCCACAAGGTACCAACTGGACAAGGTAAAGGAACGGGTCTTCCTGCCCAGCACTGATAAAATTTGTTACATATTTCGTGAGCAACAATGCTGTGGTCTGATCCTTCAGCAGCACATATAGCAGCAGCTTGGCTGGGGTCATCATTTACGTTGCCACCGCCTTCGGGAATTGGTTTTTCCTCACTTTCGTCATTTTTATCAGGAATTATTCTGTCCCCGCAATTTACAGTGTTTGGCCACTCACACTGTTCTTTACTAGGATCGTACAAAAGTCCACTAGGGCATTTTTTAGCCACAGGAACACCAAATGCGCATTTATAGAACTGATTGCAAAATTCATTAGCAACTAGAACACCATTAGAATCTGAAGCTGCGCAGATAGCAGGTGCTTGACTGGGATCATCATTAATAGATACTATAGAATCTTCAGATTCTTTACCAAGCACCGCTCCTTGAGCAAGTGCAACAACGAACAGCACAGAAAATATTTCACCTGAAAAAATATTACATTTTAATATATTACTTTCGAATTTTAATGTATACCTTTAAATATATAATAAAAGATTTCAGATAACAATAATGAAATTCACTGTTCAGTTAAGTTAAAGATATTTCACAAAAACAGTTTATTATATTGATTTGTTTTAAATGTAACTAAATTGTCATAAGAAATGTAAATTCAGGATAAAAGAATACCTATGATAGCAAAGTGGTAGTATGCTCTTAATAAATCTAATCTATGTATATCTTTTTATTTTTAACCATTAAACCGTTTAACCGACTTAAAGTTGTCAAATGAGCTGAGTTTTTTTTTCGTTTGTAAAGCTATTTTAATGTTTTTTTTATTAGTCATAAGACTTATTGCATCCAATTTGATATCCTTTAAAGTTTTTTCTTAAACACTTAAATTATTCTGTCTTTCAAAATTATTAAGTACTTTTTCTTATCTAAAGTAATACCACCAATGTAAATATATTATAATTTTTACATATAACAAGTAATATTTTAGTTATCAATCTATTCTTTAAGAAAAATTCAAAATGTCTCATAATTAAAAAAAGGAAATAGGAAGGGATAGCTACGGAAATATATGTATGTATGTAAGTGCGATATCAAACTATAAAGTTTAATATGTATTAAATCTAACTATCTAATCGTTAAAAATGGGTATCCTTTATTCTCAATAAAAAGTATTATACATTTTTTTTTTTTACTTACCTTTCATAATAAGTTTCTATTGTCAGCGGTGTGTACCAATTTGTTCTTTTACCTTTAAATAAACACTGATGAACTGTTTATGATTGTTCCCCATTTATATGCCGTTACAAGTTACCTTCATATAGATAATCTAAGCAAGATTATTTGTACACAGATTTTAAATAGATTATTTGGAAAAACCACTTTGATGTACAAATTACGAGGAATATAATTGATTCTAATTTTCAATAATACAGTGTGATTAGTCACGCAATATCTATTATATCAGAAAGAAAATGCAATTGAATTTACATATATTTTACTATTTTCCGAGCATGTGTTTTATTTTAATTTTGAAATAGAAGGACTGGATGTATTCATTAGGTGGATTTTGTTATTTACAAATTATAACATTGTTAAATAAAAGCATAATATAAATTAAAAAAAAAACAACGAAGAAGTTGTAATTAAAAAAGTTTAAAGATATATTTTTAAAACCTCGGCTAAAAGTAAGTGAAAACTTATTAAAATAATTTAAATCCAATAAAATAGGCTGGATCTGCCATATGCTGCTTAGACCTAAAGTTTTGCAATCTTATCAGTTCGTGTGTAATTGATATTGGAAACAGAAATGGTTATCATTTCTCTCTTTACCATTTAAAAAGTACCAAAAAAAAAGAGACAGTCATGGGACTGCCGACAGAAGTGTAAACTTAAACGATACGACGAACTTAAAACGTCACATTAACAGGTTGGTGACAAATTAATAAAGAGACACAACTCAATGTTTAAATTAGCGCCCTCTAGTGGATCTATATATGTATTATTAGCGTCTCTCTCTCTCTCTCTCTCTCTGACTGACTGACTGACTGAACTCTGACTCACTCACTCACTCACCCCACTCTCCCCACTCTCTCCACTCCCCCCACTCCCCACTCTCCCCACTCTCCCCACTCTCCCACTCTTCCACTTTCCTACTCTCCCACTCACCCACTCTCCCACTCACCCAATCTCCCCACTCTCCCACACAACCACTCTCCCACTCACCCAATCTCCCCACTCTCCCCACTCTCCCCAGTCTCCCCAGTCTCCCCACTCTCCCCATTCTCCCCACTCGCCCCCACATTCCCCACTCTCCCTCCCTAGATTCCCTACTCCCCCTCGCCCCAATCGCCTCCACACTCCCCACTCTCCCACTCTCCCTCCCTAGATTCCCTACTCCCACTCGCCCCACTCGCCCCCACACTCCCCACTCTCCCTCCTTAGATTCCCTACTCCCACTCTCCCCGCTTGTCCCACTCGCCCTCACACTCCCTACTCTCCCACTCTCCCTCCCTAGATTCCCTACTCCCACTCTCCCCACTCGCCCCAATCAGCCCACTCGCCCCACTCGCCCCATTGATTTAGATTTTTTTTAAATATATATTATTATACTCGGACACATTTTCCATACTTTTTCGATCAGGGTCATCGTGACCCTGAAATCTGACGCGAGTTTAACATTTTTTACCCATCTTGAAAAGTGCCCAGCGCCGCTAAAGAAGTTTTCACTTCAAAAAGTACTATTAGACGGTTGAGCATCCGATACTCAGGGGCTCATTAAGTTGGGAAGACGCGCAGGTCCCGTAGATTTACCAGTATTTAAACAAAACACGCAGAGAGAGATTCTAAAATAGCCAATTTCTCATATTTCTCTGAATGTTTTCTATGCTACGAGGTTGTTTATGATCCCATGATTAAGCCATTCTACTCCAGATGTTCTCATTGAAGTTTGATTCTGGGTTTATAGATTATTGCAGCAGCATTTTATGATTAAAATTTATTTAAATGGGTTACTAAATTTGTCAACTAACAACATTGATAGTATTTAATGTAAACAATTTCAAGATTACTTAAATTGTTTTTCTTTTTTTTTATTGAGAAATGGCATAGGCGATTGTCTTCCAACTCACCTGATGGAAAGTAATGATGAAAACGAAGATGATCTACGCCTATCCAAGAGGAAGCTATTCACTCTACACTTGAGCGCTTCAGGATTATAATCTAGTAGAAAAATAGACACAGGCAGTTCATTCCACACCTTAGCGACTCGAACCAAAAAGCTTTGACAGCTCGTCAAAGCGCTTAGTTCGACTTTTTGGTGTTTTATAACGAAAGGATGGTACCTCTATCTGCGTCTAGTAGCTCGATAAAGGAATGGTGAAGGTTTTATTAATTTGAAGAGAGCTTTTGCACATTCACCGAAGTGAATACTATAAAAAAACCGATAAGTAGGCGACTTGACGACGATGCTCAAGGCAACGTAGTTCCCTATTTGTGAGCACATCGTCATTTATAAGCTTACGAGCTCTTCGGTCAACAAAGTTCAGAGCTTCTAGTTGGTACTTAGCTAAGCCATCTCAAAGGTGACTGCAGTAACTCCATGCAAGAATGAACTTCAATCAATTCATCAAAAATAACCCTTGAATTAAGATAATATTAATGCATATGCCTTTATGCAAATTTATATATGATCGATATGGAAAACGATAGGATGAAAAGAACGTGGATTCCAAATAATCACAGCAGCAATCTGATAGTGATACATTGATTAAAACTGTAGGTGATAGATAATTGTATTAAATTATATACCTAAAAGTTAAGTATCATACGATTGAAATACATGACTATTTGGAATAAAGAATAAAATTAAAGAATAATTTTTTGTAAGTGGCACTACAAGTATAAGACTAACTATTACAGACGGAGAGAATATCGTGCATAAATACTCAGGTTCTGGTCCTAAACTATGATAAATATAATTTGGTAGTTACTTGATCAGATGCTCCCTAAAGAAATGATGTGGTATTCGTTTACAAGGGTAATTAAACTTTATACACTATTGCTGGAATTCCAAATTCAAATTCAATATCTTTAATTCATAAAATTGCTTAGCAATATCCTTGTCCTTAAATTGCCTTCTCTTCTTGGCTATCTTTTCCTTTCAATATATATCCAATTTGCCCATCTTCAATACCCGGTGACGGCAATAGGCTTGCCCCCATTACGCCTCTGCCTACCCCTTCGGGGCTACAGACGTGAACGTATGTATGTATTATCTGGTTTAAACAAAATTATTACTATAACTCTTCATTATTGACGAAGAGACTAAATTCATCTTTAGACATCAAATGCATCAATGAGTCTTTAGTACGGTAGTTATACAGAATTATATCAGTTTATTTTTATTAAACCTCAACAACAGCAGTAATATGTAGAAACTTTAATGAAATTATTATTATTGCATACTTGCCATTGTAGCAAGTTATTTAAAGTGGTATGTAACAACCGGGCCCGTTCCAGTTTAGTTCAGTCGACGTCATGTCAATAAGTTTACGTTAGGTTATTTGTCATCAATAAATATATCGTTCATGTGACCTTTTCATCCTCTTTTTATTTCTGTGACATCATTCCTTTTGGTGTTTGGTATGATAATTAAATGTATTGTGATATAAAAGAAATCGTATCCATATTTGTCCCCATTTTCTATTCCCATAATATCTATTTAGATGTAAAGTATGTCGTAAAATTGTTAAAATGTAAATCATCGTATTAATAGTTATGCCTTTTCCATTTACTGTACTGCCTCTAAACAAAAACTTGAGTAATAACAATGTAGACATGATGTATTTGCGCTACACAATTTTCTGTAGCTATGTTTAAATTATGAGTATATAAAGAAACTTTTCAAATTTCCACTCGACGCAACTTGAGCGTCCCTGCAAAGCTGGTGAAGAATTACGTCTCATATATCGTAACAAAAGGCGGGGATCCGCATTCATATGTTTGTTCAGTCGATTAAATTCGTACCATTATTCCGTCTTAAGTTTGCATTTCCTGAATTTTATTAGAATAACGTACAAGACCGTATGATGTAAATTCTGTAGTATATTTTTTTGAATCCCCTTATTTCTTTAGTTTTGATTTTGATTTCACATTTCATAAAAACCTGTTAATAATTTTCTAATTCCTTTTTGGTTTATAAACTAATTTACTTATAAAGTTTCAAATCTCACAACAATAAAATCATAAATATTCAGAGATTAAGTAGATTAGGATATGGCATACCGGGAATATTTTGTGGAAGAATTTGTCGATGTCACTCCAGCACTCAAATATGGTTATATTTTTGGTTCAATTTGAAGGAAAAATACAACAGACAAAAATTTGCAGAGTTCAGGGAATATATTAACTAGGTATATATTTTCTATATCTGTATTATGTTCTAAAAATAGTTTAAAGTTAATTCAAGGCGTTTTATGAAAGTACGTGCTGTAATTTGACAAAATTAAACAACAAAGACAAAATAAAAATGAAATAGTATAATAGTGCATGTTTAGTGATGTAAAACTATGCAGCATTTAATACATCTAATCATATCATTAAATGCCATTTTTTTTTAATTTACCTAGAACTTGGTTATTTATGGGCAAGTGACGACTCTGTTTCAGTATATATAATGTCTTTTACCAGCTGGCCGGCCCTGAGCAGCAACAGACATGAAACACGAGTGTCCCACTAGAGTTAAGTGATTCGGATAGCTGACTGGCTTACCTAACCTAAGACAACTTTTCACTTCACATGTATAAGAATATATATACAAGTATACATAAATATACAGTATACAAAAAACATATACGGCACTTGCAAAAGTCGAGTAAAATTGGAGACCACAGGGCTATTTATACCAATAAAAAGGGGAGTGTGACAAGAGGATTTTCTTTCTCCCAAGAGCTGTTTTAGAAGCTTTCTTCACAGCTGTTTTAGAATTAGTTATTAACAAACTCGACTGGGCCCATAGGGGACTAAATATGAATAGAAATTTCATTAACCATTTAGTATTTACTGACGCTATTGTATTATTTTCAAAAGATAGAATAGAACTAGATAGAATTATTGATACACTTATTACGAACAGAGATTAGTAAGGTAACCTTTTTTTTGTGCGTGTGGAAACCCCCTCGGTCTGTCACCCCACCGGGGTTTTCGGTGGGGCGGTGTGTCGGAATCGAACCGACTAAAACCACACGGTGTGCCGTACTGCGCCTTAAGTAGGAGGGAATTGGGAACAGCTTTATTAAGACATCCGGAACACTCCTAGCGCCTGCCCGCAAAAGCACGGGCACCACCTTCGGGTAAAATCCTCTCAATTAGGCGACGTCTAGGCACACGCGGACTCCGCCTCCTCGCGGGGGGCCACTACAGCGGGTGGAGGGGAAAACCCGTCCCGTCCACCCGCGGCCACACTCAGGGCGGCATGAGGCGCTGGTATGCGCGCCTCCGCCGCCCGGTTCGCCGGTGGCGAATTAGGTCCGAGTGGAGATCGTCCTCCCGGACCCTTTCCGCCGCCTCCTTCTGCGAGATGACGTCCCACAGAAGGTTGCGACCGCGGTAAAATTCCTGTCGCTACTGGTCATGGAGCGTATGACGGCCGGTAGCGAGAGATCCCCTCCGATGACTGCAGTGAGGGCCCGACGCTGCGTCGCCCAGGCGGAGCAAACCGCCAGCGTGTGCTGAGCCGAGTCCTCACTGCAGTCGCAGTGGCGACAGGCGGGACTCAGTTCCCTCCTAGCGACCGAGTGCAGGTACTTCCCGAAGCAGCCGTGCCCGGAAAGGACCTGCGTCAGTCGGAAGGAAAGGGTCCCGTGCTGCCGCCCTGCCCACTCGACGATGACCGGCTGGAGCGCCTCCACGGCGGCAAAGCCAGCACGTGGAGCCTCCAGCCGGGACGACCAACGAGCCATAGTGGCTCGGCGAGTGGCCTCACGCCATTCGCGTACATCTTCGTGCGCGGCCTCTTGAAAGTTCACCCCCCGGGGATTAGAAGAATTTGGCAAGAATATTAGAAAAAATAATAAACACCCACATAAGAAACTGTGAATTAAGAAACCTATTCACAAAAACTAAAATGGAGGTCGGCGGGACATGTTGCTATAATGAATGACGATTGATCGACAAAGCGACTGACATCTTGGTCTGGCCCGATAGGTGACAGGAAAGGAGGAAGGCTATATATAACATGATGGGAAGCTGATATTATGAAACTAACTGGAAAGGGATGGATATTAACAGCCTAAGATAGAGATAAATGGAAAAGTTTGGAGGAGACCTTCGCCCTTACATGAGGGGCTTTTGCAAATTTTCTCTGTTATTACCTAAATATTGTTAAGCTTAGAAGCATGATATAATAATCATTTAAACCATATTTTTTCCTTTTATTAATTGTGAGTTTTTTTCATATTATAATCGATTTAATCCAAATGATTTATAAGTAAATTGATATACATCCATAATAAATTGTAGTATTAAAAATAATGTTGATTATTGAATACTATTACATTTTGCAAGAAATAAAACTTTTTTTTATAGATATGTATTACAAAAGAGAAAAAATAGGTAGGTGTATGATATGATAAGTTATGTTTTTTTAAGTCAAATACTTAGTCTGAGTTACTATTGTCCACGGTGAGGGTAGATCAACTAACGGTCCATGTTTGGGGCTCCTAATTCTCGATAATGTCTGTCTGTCACGGACGATCGTTAGAGCTGAATCCAATGTTTTAGCGCTGTCCCATAAATACATAGCAATGGAATTACTTCACATGCAAAATAGTTTGATCTATGGTAATTTCCTTAGTACTTTACATCAGAGTATTTAAAATTTGTCCTAAAACATTTTGCATACTAATTGGTTTGTTTATGCATAACTGAAATAAGTGTTGTCATGCAATACGGCTGTGTACCGTAGTACCCGACTGCCGAAGGAGCGTAATGTCTTTCGAGCGTACGTGTATTTTATATATTATTATGAATGTTGGTACCTATGTCTTCTTCAACCTAAGCTGTTTGACGGATTTTATCATACCCATGAGGTATTATCATACTCATCTTAGTTGTGGAAGTGACAAATGGTATACATATTTTTCTTCTTTTATTTTACTCTTTATATTTCTTGACTATTTTTAACGCTGTCGAGTATTTTTGTTCATTTTTCTTGTTAACTATGATGTACATTATATGTGTCTGTCTGTAAGTGACTAAAAGTAGTGAAAACTTGTTTGCTTACATACTATTTGGACCTACTAGGTGTTAATTAAGTAAGTACATATGTATTTACTTAATTAATACCATACCAGTACCATATGGTACTGAGGTTAGTATTATTTTGTCCGGCTGGGGAGAAATCTGGAAGAAATCGTAAATAGCGATAACAGCGATAAGGTCGCCAATTGTACTCAGGCTTTAGTTTGGTAAGAATCTACAAATATATGTACAAGTTTTTATTAATATCTTTCTTTGCTGTACATTGTACAATAAATATTTTATCTATCTACTTTTATTCTACAGAAAAGAGAAGTTAAACAGCCGGAGGAGAGGAGAGAGAATTGTAGCTGGCTGAGAATCATCTCCACCACCACTTCTTATTTTAAATTGTAGAATGTATAGCTTCTACATATTATAGGTCTTAAAAAAAATAATATTGTTATGTAATAAATTCAACTTCTTATAAAATACTAGCAACCCGCCCCGGATTCGCACGAGTAGCAGAACATATTATGTTTATATTTTTTCGTAATTATGTGTTAATCTTAGAAGATAGACAGCTTTCCTATATTGTAATAGCTATTATTATGAGGAATAACTCGGTAATACATTGTTTTTATACAACTCTATTGGTTTACGCGGCGAACGCCAGCAAAGCAAAGCTAAATTATACACCTAAACCTTCCTCATGAATCACTCTATCCGTACATGAAAATTGTATGAAAATCCATTCAATACTTTTGCAGTTTATCGCGAACAGACAGACAGACAGACGCGGCGGGGGACTTTGTTTTATAATATGTAGTGAAAATGAAATGAATGAAAATGCGTTGTCCATGAAGTTATATTTTTTTATTTTATCCACTCATCATGTTGCTATGTATTTTCATGCAATTATCATGATAAACAATGTAATTAAAGTAGTATTGGCTTCAAAATTTTAAACAATCTTATCTATAATAACGTTATTATAGATTTAATTCTTTGATTTTTATTTCGAAAGACGGAATTCAATTAAGATTAAAGTAATTTAATAATTTGCAGTGTAACGCATTAAAAACCCTTTCCGGGGTAATACTTACTGACCCAATTTAAAATATGGTAACCGCACTGGTTTGGATATTTAAAACTAGTGTCTTTCTCTGAGTAAACTGATTCTTTTCAGTTTTTCTAAAATGATTTCTTGTGACTTTATTGTTTTGTCATATAATTAATGATTATTCTTAATACGAATATCACAAATTAGTGAATTATACAAAATTTCGTTTGTTTCACCTTATAACAAACACGCTTTTCACGTTTCCGTGTGAAAATCGAAAAACCATCGATAATTTTGTCCGCTCAATAATAATCAGATAATAATCTCCGAAAGGGCTGAACCTATTTTGCCGGGAATTTCACGTGCAGATTCATGACTTTTCAAAACTACTACTACTTTTCAGAGCTACTAAAAATAGAAAAAAAATAAAAAAAAAATTCTACCAATGATTGTTCAAAACATACAGCTACCAAAACAAAAGTCGAAAAATGTTTATAAATATTTGTTTTTGTAAAAATTTGTTATTTTTTTTGATTAAGTATACCGAGTTCAATGCGCCTGTCAATGATATCGTGATAAATTGGAATAAGCTGTATTCTGCATCCTTAGAGGAAGAATGTTTTCTTAAAACTTAAATGGGACCTTTTATTGGTCCTATTTAAATAAAAAAATAATAATTATAATATTTGAAATTGATTCACAAATGGCGAAGATATCGCGTAACAAACGCCCAAATTGAGAAAGAGCGACGAATTGAGAGCTTGTCATTTTTGAAGTCATTAAAAATTATAACTGAGACTATATAATATATAATAACAATTTGTGGCAAATACGAAACGGTTTTTAATTTCCGTTCCAGTTTAAAATCCTCCAAATACTATTAGTTTCTCAATAACATTTAATAAATCCTAAGACCAAACTTTTTTATTATAATATGAGCATATTCATGAGTAAGTGACATTTCTAACATCATTGCCCTATAATAAATATTGTGTATTCCTAAAAGTCCTAAATATTTAATTAACTTCTGTATTTTTTTTTCAAAGCTTTACTGCTTTTCCTACGCAGACGATGTCGCTAATCTTAATATAAAAGTAACGTCATCTATCTACCTGATAATAACAAAAAAACAGCCTTAACTTTGAGTTTCATACAAAAGTGAACAATAATAATATCCACTAGTAGAAAGATTATTTTGCGCCGTAGCCGGCCTCAGAATCTCATTGAGTGTACGAAAGACGTCGGCTTATACCACGATAATCTGCGGCGCAATATCAAAAGCGTTTGCAGCCATGTAGGTATTATGCAAATTTGCCCCGATAAGGGAACTGTTCACTCCAGCTATGTATAAAATTAAAATACATAACTTTGTAATGCGTTCACCTGCCGATTAATACGACTATGTTTATTTTAGGAGTCTGATTCTTTAAGTGTATTATTATAAATAAAACCAACGAACTGATGAAACGCGTAAATAGAAAAGTTTGTAAAAAAAATCGAAACGCATCCGAACCGACACGATCTAGTCAGGTGGTCCTGACCACCCAATGACCTTGAATTAAATTATTTGCGTGTAGACGAAACGATTCAATTGAAAATCTAGTCAAATTGTGCACGAAATCGTCCCGTGTGGACGCCGTTTAAAGAAAACCAATGATTACATTTTGGTTCGTATTTGCCATTAAAAGATGACTTTAAAATAACTAGATTACCTGGTGGTCGAATTTACACCATAATTGATCAACTTAAAATCGTTTGTTTCGTTCGTGTAATCGTTGACTTTCGATATCATGACAAATAAACATATTATTCTGGACCCCTGTAGCATTTTGTAGCCATTTTCACTTAATTTTTAAATTTATATCATAACTAGCAGTGCCTCCCGTGGGAATATCGGGATAAAAAGTAGCCTAGGCGTTAATCCAGGTTTTCAGCTGCCTACATACCAGGTTTTTTGGTTCAGTGTTTTTTGCGTGAAAGAGTAACAAACATCCATCTATCCATCCATCCAAAATTTCACATTTATTATATTATGTAGTGGGATATAACAATGTATTGATTGAAAATTTTAGGTTTCTGAACTTCTTCTACATATAAATTTAATATATTTCAAATTTCATATTCTAGCTAAAAAGGGTACAAAGAATTATCTTTATGTAATATATTTATATTACTACTATTACTATACTATTACTGACTAGGTATGATACTATGTCCCTCTACCTTAAAAGTTCGCTGTCAGTAAATATACAATTCTAGTGTTCCATTAGTGAATTGATCATCGTTAATTTCTTGCTGCTTAATTATATTTCACTAGCAACCCACCCCGCCTTCGCACGGATAGCAGAGACATCTTCAACATTCATCATCATATTTCACCCAAATTTACACAAAACCTTATCAAATTATATATCTAAACCTTCCTCATGAATCACTCTATCCATTGTTGAAAACCGCATGAAAATCCATTCAATAGTTTTCGAGTTTATCGCGAACAGACAGACAGACAGACACGGCGGAGACTATGTAGTGATGCATTTGTTTTTAGGTTTTTACAGAGGAATTTTATTTTTTACAATTGATATAAAAGATAGTGTAAAACTAAATACTAGTATTGAGTTACATATGAACATCTAAATAATCAAATTATTTGATCGATTAGAGAGGATCACTTATCAATATTCATATATTTAAGTAAACAAACAAGCTAATAAGAGATTCACTAGAATGAAAAAATCTTAAGTACAATATATATAGAAAAGGCGATCGGTGTCTAGGGTTATTCTTGTGTCAGTCATAAAATTATTGCATGGAAATCGACGTTAACATTAATACGAGTTAATTAGGTAATACATAAAAATTCGTATTAAGCACTTAAGTACCTATTTACATCTTATAATTGTTTGGATTATACTTCAAAAATCATCATCAAAATCATATCATCATAAATCATCAAAAAACTGCAATGTGATGTATGACTATGGAAAAATAACTATTATTCAAAATAAAACCAAACAAAACATCCAACAAATTGAGTAAACAAGTATAAATTAAAAATACTCAAACTCAAGAACTCAAAAATCCCTTTACCAATTAGAAAAGAGCTGATAATTTTTGTACGGCGAAACAGATTTTCTTGTATTATAGTTATGAAAACTCTCGATCAAGTCACCTCAAACAAGCCAGTTCAAACCAAAAACTAAATCAAAATTCATCTATCCGTTTGGTAGCTGTGATGCCATAGACAAACACATAGATACATACGGTAAATTTATAAAATTAAAAATTTACACTATCTCTGACTCAAAAATCCCTTAGAAAAGAGCTGGTGATCTTCGAACGGCTGAATAGGTTTTCTTGAATTATAGATAAGAACACTCTCGATGAAGTCACTGAAACTAAATCGAAATTGTTTCATCCGTTTAGGAGCTATGATGCCAACACAGATACACCGAAAGACAGATACTTATAACGCCCCCCTTTCTGGGTCGGGGTTTAGAACTTCCTCCTTTTTGCGTCGGTGGATAAAAACATGTTAAATACTGACTCGAACCGACTAAAACCACACGATGTTCTGCAACAAGGGACTCGGTATACACTAGGAAGGAAGTCCCCGAGAACCCCGGCAGACCTTGGTAGCCTGTTAAACAGAAAGGAGCTACACCATTGCATGCGGATGGTATTGCCCCCCTTCCAGTTTAGAGACGCTCTTTCACTTTGGACCTCATGGTCCAAATGGACACCATGGTTTTATTCATATAAAACCATGGTGTCCATCGAAAGACTTCCGGAAAGAAAAGACTCGGCGCTGTTGCGTCCACGCTAAGCACTCCACTAGGGTGCGGAATGCAGTATCTTCGCGACAGCTTCAACAGTAATGGCACGCAGACGTTAGCTCCCGGCCTATGCGTAAGCACCTGCATCAGCTGATAGGAAAGGCTGCCGTGGTGCCTGCTCAAACTATTTTTTATTGTATTTTATTTGGGATGCTTACGGCTTCAACAATATTAAAATGAAATCCGTAGTAGCAGATGCCAATTATAAGCTTCTACATTTAAAGCAAAAATGCTTAAACTAATCGTCTTAAGATATACATAATATAAATAGATATGCCCAGTTTAAGATCACTTAACTGTTCATAAAATCCTCCATTATGGGTTTTACTGCCACTATTTTGGCGTGCCTTATTAGTTATTACTCCATATCTATATAAAATAACTGAGTCATTCCTTTTATTTATTTTATTGTGTGTTATCCTACTATCTCTTAAACGATCTAATATTATTTATCGAATGGAAATATACGTTTACAAATTTTAGGACTTAAGAATGAGTTTGTGTTTATTGCAATATACTGATTATAAGATAACCAGCTTTCTTGATATATTCAAACCTATTTTGTTGATCAATGTCTGTTGTGTTGATCAAAAAATCACATGATACAATGAACAAAAAAGGTTTTAATTTACGTGTATGGCTTATTAGAAGTTTAAAAAGTTATATGCACAATTTAAAAAAAATAGAAATTTGTATTAACACTTGTAGTTAAGAACTTAAAGCTAAATTCCATCTCGCTCGCTTTAAAAACTACGACGATTGAGAAAACGGCCTCTGTAAATACACTACGAAGTACAGTTTATTGGTTGTTTGTAATAGAGACGTGGAAGTTTTGAAGTGCTCCTCTTTGTAACGTACAGTCTACTGCGTCTAATAGGATCGGTATCTGAGTACTTCTCTCAAGAACTGAGTTACACAGTCTAGTTAATGCTCGAGACTATATAGTTAAAGGAAAATTTCGATACTTTTATATCAATATTGTAAGTGCCGAGATCTTGGATAATAGGTAATTATCTGTTAACAAGTTTTGAACACACTTTCCATAAGGTTAATTATTAGGTATTAAAAATTAAAATTAAAAGTTGCCATTAATGAGATATATTCATACAAGCAACAGTGGTGTGCAAAAAGTACTCATTTTATGAAATACACAAGATAATAAAATATACAAACACTGTATAAAGAAACATATTATACACTAGCAACCCGCCCCGGCTTTGCACGGGTACAAATTATACACCAAAACCTTCCTCATGAATCACTCTGTCTATTAGTGAAAACCGCATGAAAATCCGTTCAGTAGTTTTTCAGTTTATCGCGAACAGACAGACAGGCAGACGCGGTGGGGGAGTTTGTTTTATATGTAATATGTAGTGATTATTCAACACAGGAACTTGGAGGAACGACTGCCTAAATCTGAGTTTTAGGGTTAAACCGGTTGCAAATACAAAAATATAAGCTGCATGCATGTAGCATCTAAATAACTAAGCACCTACTTAGTAACTGTCCATGATATAATTATGGATATTTACGGGAACTAAAGCGATCAGAAAGTAGGTAATACTTACCTCTGCATCGCTTTGCGTTTCGACCAGGTTGCACTGGCGGTGGTCACAGGCATGTGACCACGGCCAGTACCCTGGTAATGTAATGTCAGTACATTTTTGTAGCACTGTACAGCAAAACGTTTTAATATATTAAAAGATAAACAAAATTGTAAATTGCGTCGTATGATTTCTATATACAGTAATTTCCAATAAATATATTGAGAAGAAGATGATGTATCCCATTAGCGTTTTCATCGAAGCAAGTTTGGACGTGTTGAGCCTTGAATATCTAATCTAACTTAGTCGAAAACTGATGCTGTGGCGTGCCGACAACTTCTATCAATTTTGCGTTTGTATTTAGAGCAAGTTGGGTTAATCGGTACACGCTTGCGGAATTCGGGATAATGTTGATAGTTACACCAAGTTATGATTTCGATTAATATAAAGGCTTAGCGGTTCTACCTATGTACTCTGTAAGATTCTATACTGCTAAACCATGTGTGTAAGTGCTAACAGTCGGCTCCAGATTTTTGTCATAAATCAGAGCCACTTAAAATTAAAATTATTTAATTGAACAAATGTCTCAAGCACATTCTGAAAGTGTATTGAAAACATAATTGGAAATTAAATGAATGTTATGATACCAGAGATAGAATATTTCAGAAAATGCATGCAAGAATGCAAGATACACTAGAAATTCCCCTCTTACTTTAGGGAATTAGTAGTAGTAGAGGTAGTAAAAGGTAGTCTTTCAACTATGATATCAAAACGGCATAGACTATCAGGTGAAAACCACTAGGTAATAAATATGTAATTTGTCTAAATCGGTTCACCACGTTAATAGTTACGAGTGAGCATAAAAACATATTGAGAATAAAAAAAAACATATACATAAAAGGAAAATGCCCTGCTTTTGGGCTTGGCCACAACAACGTCGTTGTTCTTCATACGTCATGCGAGTGTCATTATCAAGGACCAACTGTTATCTCGTACTTATTGTTTATAGATTAGAGCTGCCACCCAAAACATTTTAATTGATCTAATCTATAAATAAATATATTGTATATAAGATATCATATTTGATAAATTTAAAACAACGAGGTAGCTAAAAGCCGAGCCGGACTCTCAAAGAACCTTGTCTACCTAAAGTAATTCAAAACCGTTCTGAACAAAAGTCTGTAGAAGCACTTTAATCAGCTGCAGTAAGTTCAGCGCCACTAAACATTTTCTCGGACGGTATAAAGTTTCCATCACCCTTACCGACTTGTCATTTGCTACGGTTTTTGTTGAATTTCGTACATTACCTTAAAAACCAAGAAGTTCCATGTTTTATTACTTTTATACCTGCAAATAGTACGATATTAAGTCATAAAAACTGCCATCTGTTATCAGTTTTCGAACGTAAAGCAATTGTTAGTAAATTGGCGTTGTTCTAAACGATTTTTGTCGACCTCTTTCACGATGCAGTATCAGTGAATATTTAATCAATTCTTCAAAGACTGTGTTAAAAGAAACATCAAGAAAGTCATGAAATATAGATATTAAATAATTATGTCATTATCCTTACAACTTTTATAAAGCAAAGAGTCACTGCAAAATATAAGGTCAAAAAACGGTTGCGCTGTGGCTGGCGTTGCGCACGCATTAAATTTTTTTATTAGGAATCTGACGAACATAAAATACTTATTTTATGTTGTTGTTATTAATGATTATAAAAGATAATTCTTTGCACGAATCTTGATGAAAATATCTCCATAAATTCAAACAAGAGAACTGTATGGTCCGTACACCCAGGATTTTAAGACATAGATGAATAAATCAATAAACTCAGAAAATAATATAATACGTGAAAATTAACCTTACAAATGGGAAACGATAGTTGATTCTAATTTCACCATCATATAGCACACAGTTCCTTTTTAAAGTTGCGTGAGAAAAATACCTTGAATGTTATCTCAAGTTTCGATTTTTTTTTTTGGAAACTCCCGCATACAACCAACGTGTTAATAGCTGCAGCAAATAAAAACTAAATTATTGACGGTCATCGGTTACCACTGAACAAAATAGACAAATTAAGCATCTTTATTTTTTTTTCTGTCTAACTTACTCTCATTTCAATTCTCTGACGTGCCTGGGAACTTTAATATTGTTCACATTAATGCCCAGAGTATATCGGCTCATTTTCCTGATGTGCTGGCCACATTTAACTGTGCGAATATCCATGCTATTTGTGTTTCTGAGTCAAAGTTAAAACCATGCCTCCATTCAGCATCCTATTCTATTCCCGGTTTTCAACTCATCCGAAATGACCGCACGCAGGGTGGTGGTGGAGGTGTTGCCATTTATTTTTGAACACATATTCCTTTTTCTATTTTGAGTATATCAACACAGCCGCCGCCTTCAAAGATGTTAATACATGTCTTCTCAAAAATGACTCTCTCATTCTTCCTCGTTCCGTTCCTATTTAGAGGCTCATAACCTCTCTATTCTGCCTTACAATGCCACTCATCATTTTCCTAACTGTACGCATTCTCACCTTGATATTTTCGTTGTCTCTTCCTTAGAACATGTTGATAAACATGACCAGTATTCAGCTGATTCTTTATCCTACCATGATCTCCTATTCTTATCCTATGAAATTTGACCACCAAAAAACAAAATCAAAAACCCTACATATAATACCACAGCGCAATTTTCGTAGCATGGATGGGGTTGGCCTTCATAGGGACGTCGGCAACATAGATTGAAGTCCTGTGTGAATTACGAATTGCATAGATACAAAAACACACTCTCCAATCCGCAAAATAAAATAAAACATCTTCCATCACCTTGAATTACAGCAGAAATTAAAATGTTACTAACTAAAAAAGCAACAGAAAGACAAAATTTAAACGACGCCCAACTACGGGCAACTGGGACAAATAAATCACATTGCGAAATCATTGCAACAGGGTGTGTAGGAATACACAACGCAAACATATTCACTCCTTTGTAGAAAATGGAAACCCAGCCAAAGTATGGAAATTTCTTAGATCACTAAGAGTTGGAAAATCTCGACAAGATACAGTCCCTAAGGCCTAAATTTACTGAAAAGCCTTTTATCTGGTTTGTCCAACTTTAATAGGACTATTAAAGCAAATACATTAAAATATCTTTCCTCTCTTCCAGCTCCTGACTATCTAGCTTTCGTGTTTAGCCAATTCTCTGATTATTATGTTAAAATGAGTATAGTGTCTTCAAATTCCCGCGCAACTGCACGTGATAATATTAGTCGTGACATGATCCTGCCCATTTTGGATGAAATTTTTCCTGTTCTTACTCACCTCTTTAATTTTTCCATATCAAGTGGGAAATTTTCCGTGGCATGGAAAGAAGCGCAAGTCATTTATCAGAAAAATCTAATCCTACAAGCTTCTCTGACTATCGCCCTATATCTATCTTACTCTTCCTCTCCAAATCTCTTGAATGTTTGGTGTACAACCAATTTAGCCTTTTCCTCTGTAAAAACACCCTCTTAAATCCCCTTCAATCTAGTTTTCGTACCGGTCATAGTACCACAACGGCATTGGATCATATTATGGATGATATAAGGTCCGGTCCGGACGGTGTTAGCTCTACTTAATTTCAGTAACGCCTTCAACACCGTTGATTTTGATCTGTTGCTTGGGACAATGTGCTCTCTTAACATATCTCCAACGGCGATTGACTGGTTTCGTAACTATCTGTTTGGCCACCGACAGCGCATCCGCATTGAAGACACCTTCTTTGCATGGTACATTACACCTGCTGGCGTACCACAGGGTGGCGTTCTATCTCCTTTGCTCATTGCAGTTTTTATAAACTCTATTTCCAATAAACTTTCTTCTTCCTGAAAAATTGTAAACAGCTATACGTATTATAAACATAGACCTAGAACAGATCTGTGTTTGGAGCAAGCAGCATGGCTTAAAAATGAATTTTGTAAAAACATAAGTGATTGTTGTTGGTACTTCTAGGATGAGAACAAAAATAGATTTGTCAAGTCAACCCAAATTTGCTGCGATGGTGCCCTCATATTCCCATTCAAGAAACTTGGGATATCATCAATATCATATCCAGATCTCACCAAGGACCAACTTGATAAGCTTGAGCGGCTTCAAAATTTCTGCATCAGGTTCATCTTTGAATTACGCAAATATGACTACGTCTCTGAATATCGGATTGCGCTCAAGTGGTTACCCATACCTAGCCTTCGCCAGAATACTAATATCCTTTCACTACTGTACAATATTCTGTTCAATTCTCCTCCCTATCTCAATAAACGTTTCGAATTTTTGCATACGCATTCAAGGTTCTTGACGGCGTCTGAGAATCTTAGGTTAAAAATGCCAACACATACCACAAAATTTATGGACAAATCTTTTACAGTAAAGGCTGTCCGTGTGTGGAATGAATTGCTACTGCCCATCAGACGTGCACGTCTGACGTGCACAAACGTTGACAAATTTTACAAAACAAGTGAAGGATCACTCTATTTCTATGTAAATTGTGACATACTTGGTATTATTATGTGTTTATTATGTACCGATATTGTAATTCACTTAGGCTTAACGGGTATCCTTTAATATAATTGAAATTCCTTAGTAGGTTCATAAACAAAAAGAAAAAAGAAAAAAAAATACAAAAAGAGAAAATAGGAAAAGATTACAAAAAAGACCAAAAAATATAAAAAAAAATATACAAAAATCAGAAAAATCTAATAAAAAATCTAAATCTGAATAAAAGTAACTGACATGATACTTATCTTTGCCAAACAAAATAGTAACCACTAGCCAGGAAACTGATAACCCTTGCCCAATAAAGGAAGTCGTGTACCCTTCACGGATATTGATGATAAGATAGTTCACTAATTGGTAGATAAACAGAATATCCTTATCTAAGGAAAATCTGGCAATAAAAATATTGTAAATAAACAAAGAATATATAATGTACCTAGTTCAAAATGCTTGAATTCTAGGAAAGTACCTTTTCCGTATCAGTTAATATCCCAACAGTAGAATTGCACTCAGATGAACACGCAAACAATCTCAGCCTTTGTTTTGCACGTGCATACTACTCCTAATTTCCCGCAGTTGTTCTTTGTAGTAGTTCATGTCAAACAAGTTTATACTGATACACAAAGTAAGTAGCTTTATCTGTTGAAAGATGTGTAGGTATGTTTTTTTATTTTTTTATTTTTTTTAGTATACAGTTTTTAGTACCTGCTGAATGTGAGAATAATATTAATATAATATCATGCATTTTATATGACGTATATAAGTGTCACATAAAATAATTGTTACTGACAAGCCGCGGTGTAAGACAATCAGCCACCATTAGCACCTTACAGTAGTACTTCTTGAGGGCTGCTGTCCTTAATACAGGCATACTACGTAGTAGTACAATTGTTGTTGTTACTCAATGCTGTGTTTTTGTTAATATCTCAACAAAAACGTAAAACTCTCAAATGTGAAATTATACATACAAGTAATATTATATTGTTCATCACTAATGTAAATCAAATTGAATATATATCATTGTATCCAAATTAATGTATTGCTGTACTGTGTGAGAGAAACAATAAATTATTATTATTATTACTTCTAAACACTTCGATAAGAGTCATCTTGTGCCGTTTTCATCCATAGGCTTCTGTAAACAGTGATGGTGATGATGATAATTGGAGAAGTATTTGCGATCTAGAGAAAGGCTGATCACTGAATCTTACTTTTCATATATTAGATATATATATATTTTTATTTTTTTTTTGTTATAGGGGCCAAACGAGCAGACGGGTCACCTGATGGTACTACCGCCGCCCATGGGCACCTGCAACTCGAGAGTCACAAGTGCGTTGCCGCCCTGTAAGGTGGGAGTAGGAGAAGAGGGGGAGGGGGGAAGAGGGGGGAGAGGGGGAGGACGGGAATAAGGAAAAGGGAAGGGTTAGGGCCTCCGGTAACCTCACTCACGTAGCGAAATGCAATGCAAGCATTGCTTCACGGCCGGTTTTCTGTGAGGCCGTGGTAACGAGCGGAGTCGAGCCGGCCCATACGTGCCGAAGCATGGCTCTCCCACATAATATCTCTTAAAATCACAATCTAAAACATTTAGTACTAACCTTCCATTATGTTACTCTATTTTATCAATTTAACTAGCAACCCGCCCCGGCTTTGCACGGGTAGCACCCAATTTACACAAAATATTAACAAATTATACACCTAAGCGTTCCTCATGTATCACTTTGTCTATTGGTAAAAACCGCATAAAAATCCGTTCAGTATTTTTTCAGTTTCTTGCAACCAGACAGACAGATGAAGCGGGGGACTTTATTTTATAATATGTAGTGATTGATACTGCATAAGGCTTACAGTCAAAGGATTTACCAAAGGCCTCGTACACTAATCGCACCGTATTCACCGCATGATTTACATTCCTTTCATAGCGATTGGCATTTTCCTAATGCTAGGCGCTGTTCACGTGACATCAACCAAATTTCAGATAAATTAGGAAAGCTCCACTAACTTTTAAACTTTCGCGTTCCATGGAAATATCTTATTACTATATTAATCGCGTTAAAATGTAAATACATAATTATAAAAAAGCTTTTTTCACTATGTGAATTTTAAATATACAATAGAGAAGTCCACCATAAATGGTATTCGTGTAATTTAGCATTTATTGACAATAAATTACGCGCAATGTTCATGCTAATATGTATTTTATTATAATTGGTTATGTAGATATGAGGATATTTAGATAACATATAGTACCTGTAAAGTAGTCGATTTTTAATACTGATTTTTTCTGTTGAAAACAACGATTTTATAGATAAGGTTGGTAGATAACTATAACCATGCACATACCCGAAAAATGGATAGATAGGCGATAAAATTAACGTAATAAAGATTCAATGTCACGGAAAACAATTTTTAAATGTCTTATAATAATTATAGACGTGACTAAATAATCTGCCTTATTTTTTAGGATTCCGTTCCTCAAAAGGAAAAAAGGAATCACTTTATTGTCTGTCTGTCTGTTTTGTGTCTGTCTGTCAAGACCTTTTTTCAAATTTAAATTCAAATTCAAAATTATTTATTCAATCAAGATACTAAGTGACATTTATGAACGTTAAATTGAAGCTATTGTTAAAAATCATAGGTCGACGCAAACAGACTCCACAGCATGTACTGGATTGTCGAGGTAAATTAGGTGAAAACACCAAAATCTACTGCCTGCTTGTGTCGATCTATAACTTCCAGTTTACAAAATGCGTAGAGCCTTATGAGAAGAATACTGGCAAAGAAACTCATGGCCACTCTTTTTAAAAGTCATATCTTCAGGTACAATGGTATTAGTGTTACATAAAAGGTAAAGAAGATGAAAGCCTGAATTTAATTTTATTGAAATGCTCCAAAAGCTAACGTACAAACAAAAAATATCACTCAGTGATACCGTTGAAGGTTTGAACCTATTAAACATAGAAATCATTCAAGGTGCACATCAGTTACAAAGTCTACTGTTAAAACTAATTCATGACTGGATTAAGAGGCTAGAGTTGCAGTTGAACGAACCAAAATAATAGTATAGGCTAAAGCACCGCGAACTAGGCCGACGAGTCACCCCAAGCAGCACCCGTTCACAAGTATGACGCATGGACCAGCCATCGTCTCCTTCGCCATATCAGAGGGAAAGAAACGACCCGCCCCATGACGACGCCACAAGCAATGACATTTTAGTGAGCATGACGAACCATAGTCGAGATACTGATTAAAATCACTACTAGTCAAGATTACCATAATAATCGTCACGCATTACTTTCAACTAACAAAGGTTTGTTAATAATTTAGCTTAATTATAAGACAAAGAAGTTTGTGTGTATATACCTAAAGACACCTTAAGCCCAAGACTGTTTGTCGTTTAGATAATCGTTGATCGTATAGTAGGCTTTCCTAATAAGGTGATTTTTTACAGTTCGCTTAAATTTATTTACAGGAAGGTCGATTACATCTATTGGAATTTTATTATAAAAACCTATACCAAGACTTTCGAACGAGTTGTGTACCTTATGTAAGCGATGATAGGTAGCAACGAGTTTAGACTTGTTTCTTGTATTAATATTGTGTATATCACTGTTTTTCTTATAGTCATTGTGTTGTGCCTAACAAACATAATATTTGCAAATATATACTGTGATGCAACAGTTAAAATACCTATATCCTTAAACAACTCTCGAAGAGAGACTCTAGCACCTAAATTGTATATTGAGCGGATGGCTCGTTTTTGAAGAATAAAAATCGTTTCAATATCAGCCGCCTTGCCCCAAAGTAGTATACCATAGGACATGACGCTTTGAAAATAGCTAAAATAAACTAGCCTAGCTGTGTCCGTATCAGTGAGCTGACGTACCTTCCATACTGCGTAAGCTGCCGAACTAAGCCTACCTGCAAGGCTGTCTATCTGGGCTCCCCATTGCAGTTTAGTGTTTAATGTAATTCCCAAGAATACTGTTGAGTCTACAATACTTATCATTTCATTATTTAGAGTTAGATTAGTGCCTAGCTGTTTTACATTTGGCATAGTAAATCTCACACACTTTGTTTTATTTGAGTTCAGTAGGAGATTGTTAGTTGAAAACCAATACAATACATCATTTAGTGCCCTATTCTACTTGACTTTGAAAATAAGTGACGTATCATCAGCAAATAGAACTATATCACAGCGATCTTTTAAACAATAAGGTAAATCGTTTATATATATGAGAAAAAGTAGAGGACCCAGTATAGAGCCCTGAGGAACGCCCATAGTAACAGGTAATCCAGAAGACCTCGCACCATTGACATCTACATGTTGAATTCTATCTTTCAAGTAGGAAACAATTAGTTCCAAAGCAATACCATTAACACCATAATGCCTAAGTTTAAGAAAAAGTGTGTTATGTTCTACACAGTCAAAAGCTTTTGAGAGATCGCAAAATACACCTATCGCATCTTGCAAATTCTCCCATGCATTAAATATATGTCTCAAAAGAGTTGCACCAGCATCAATTGTTGAACGACCCTTTGTAAAGCCAAATTGTTCTTTGTGAAATAAATTGTTTGGATTAAAATGGCTTTCTAGTTGTTGCAGAATAACTTTTTCAAAAATTTTACTAATAGCCGGCAAGATTGAGATTAGCCTAAAGTTACTTGGTTCAGTTGCACAACCCTTCTTGAATAAAGGAATTACTTTGCTATACTTCATCAGGTTAGGAAAAACACCAGAATCAACACATCGATTGAATGTTATAGCTAGAAATGGCGCTATATCAATTATAATAGTTTCTATTAATTTAATAGAAATCCCCCACAAGTCCCCTGAATTCTTGGAGTTAAGAGACTTAAACGTTTTTATATTGTCTGTGGGGTTTATGAATTCAAATTTAAATAAATTCTTACATTCGTTTACATTGGCCCTTAACAACAATTCAGACCGGACGCACAAGAATTCAAGGTACTGGTTGTAAACTGGTATATTTGTGAAAAAGGTATTAAAAGATTCAGCTATGTCTAAGTTGTTTGTTATAAACCTATTATTAATATTTAATTTTAAATCGTTATCTCCAGGTTTACTACGTCCAGTTTTATTATTAATATATATATATTTTTTTTTCTTTTAAAAGACAACTCCCGCATTAGGAATCACTCCTGTGTCGCGGGGGACTTTACAAACATACAAACAACGGACACAAAGAACACCCAGACTCGGGTGGGAATCGAACCCACGACCTATGGCGTAGCAGTCAGGATCACTAACCACCAGGCCAACAGGCCAGCCGTAATGTTCCATGTAGCTGTTATTTTATTATTTGAAGACTTATTCTTATTACTTATGTATAAAGACTTTGCCATAAAACATGTTTTCCTAAAAATCTTTGAGTAATTTTTGACATATTCATGAAATTTTGGGTCAAAATTACTTTGTTTCGTGGCATATAAATCATACAGTTTTTCTCTACTTTTGTATATTCCTTTTGTTGCCCAATCACAGAATGTCGTCTTTGGCCTTTGCATTATTGTTTTTGACTTAAATATACTGTTAAATTCGATTTCTATCATATTGAAAAAGGCGCCGTAAAGCTTATCCGGATCACTTTGAGTCCAATCTAAATGGAAACCTTATCACTAATGTTATTACTAAAATTCAATAATCGGTTACTAGTCATGGGCCTGCATATGGTTTTGTTTATTCTATTTTCTTTTATACAAGGAAATGTAACAAATTGCCCACAGTGATCAGATGTTAAATCACTTAAAATTGACCTATTTAAATATTCCCCATTGCAAAAGATGTTATCTAAGCAAGTTGCCGAGTGAGAAGTAATTCTTGTTGGCTCAGAAAATAAATATAGTAGTATATAGTATAGGGGGCAAACGAGCAGACGGGTCACCTGATAGTAAATGACTACCGCCGCCCATGGGCACCTGCAACTCGAGAGTCACAAGTGCGTTGACGCCCTTTAAGGTGGGAGTAGGAGAAGAGGGGGAGGGGGGGAAGAGTGGGGAGAGGGGAAGGACGGGAATAAGGGAGAGGGAAGGGTTAGGGCCTCCGGTAAACTCACTCACGCGGCGAAATGCAATGCAAGCATTGCTTCACGGCCGGTTTTCTGTGAGGCGGAGTCGAGCCGGCCCATACGTGCCGAAGCATGGCTCTCCCACATTGTCAAAAGACAAATGATTCAAATAGGCTCACTAATCTTATACTGATAGGACACTTTTCTAATGTATTAATATTGAAATCTCCACAAACTACCAAAACCTTACTACTGACACATAAACGCTTCAAAACTTCTTCCATAACTAACTCAAATATGCTAAAGTCACTCTGTGGTGGCCGATACACACTAACTATAATATGGTGTTCCAGTTCTACAAAAGAAAGCTCTACAGTGCACTCAGCAGACAAATTTACAATATCTTTCCGGTTTTTTGCACTTAATACTATTACGAACAAAAATTAAAGACCCTCCATGAATTGACTTCTTTCTTACATACACACTTCTAGCAGAATAAAATTAATTATCTAGTATTAACTGGTGTGCCTGTAGTCAATGCTCTGTGATACAGAGCACATCAACATTATATTTATCAAAAAATAATTCTACTTCTAAGTCTTTCCTAGATAATCCCTAAATATTTTGATGAACTATGTTTATGGTCATTGACTTTTTACTCTATTGCTACAATTTTTATTTATTTTTATATTTTTACTAACAATACCATTATTGAGTAAATGATTTGATATGCAAGAGATAGGCTCTATTGTCTTAGCAATTAATTTAAAGAATTTATGTCACAATGTGCGGCCAAGCTATTGCCTGAATGAATATTAGTAAAGACATTATTAATTAGCTCAGAAGGAGCACTATGTGAAGCCAAATGTTTGGTTACAGTGTTCTTACATTCTAAGGGGTGCTCTATAGAAGCTGTCAGGTTAGCCAAGTTCTTGGCTATTATTCTAAAATAATATGATAACGAAATAGTTATCTGTCTTTTAAAATAATACGGCAGATAATAACTATCTGTGGTCGAAAAAACATTATCATTGACAATCCTATTGATGTCAATTAAATGAAATTTATTATAAAATCTACCATTAATTTGGCTTGTCAAATTAAACATAGTCATGTTTAAATTAATCCTAAAAAATTTTTCATGTTGAGACAACCTTCTGCTAATTGGCAGTGTAAATAGTACTATTTTATTTACATTGAGTTCCGATAATTGTTCAAAGTATTTTATGAATGTTTTTTTATTTACAGTACCCCTATTGCCACTGAAAATTATGAGGCTAGTATTTGTATCAAAAGTTGCACTAATAGCCTTTTCTAGAATCATATTATATGGTAGTTTTGGCATACAAAAGTTGCTGAATGAATATTCCTGATTTGAGTTTGACATTGACATACCTAAACCTTTACCAATTTCATCGCTAAACATTATTATATTACTATTGGTACTGTACAATTGATGTTGAATAGTTGTATTGCTATTCTGGAAATTTACTACATTATTGACACATGTTACTGGCAAACTGTCTAAAGAACTAGTGGTTTTATTGTGGTTATCAGAAAACAACAATGAATCATTCCTACAACTGCATGAATTAACTAGTTTGCCTATTGCCGAAACTTGTTCTCTACTTTGTTTTTTGTGAAATCTCATATTTACTACTAAAAGTTCTCAGTTGCTCCTCAAGTTTCTTAATTTCTGTTTGAAGAGCTCCTGTGTCCTTTAAATATTGTGAAGACATGTTACCTACCTTTATGGAGTACATATTAACCTGACCAACTAATTGCATTCTCTGCCTATTTAATGCTACATTATCTATAAAGAACTTGTGTTTATAAATAAGCTTTTTTGTTTTTGTAATAAATTTCTTAACACGAATGTACTTTTTCAATTTGTTCTTACTACATTTGATGACTTTTAGAGATTTATTGACTCTGAAGGAGTCATTGTCATTTGTAAGATCTATAATGAGAGCCGAATTATGGTTGTTAGCTACCAACGGTGAATTGGGAGCGATCAGCTCCTCGTACAGACTCTGATTTTATGCAGCTACTATCCTGTCCTTGAAGTCTTCAAATGATGATATGGTGTTGTGTGCTTCATGTAGCTGGCGTTCTAAAACCCTGATGAGCTGTAGTCTGTCCCGAGCATCGGTAACCTCAACATTTTGTGAATGCAATGAAGACAGCTTAAGTCTAAGATTATCATTTTCATGTAAAGTATTCAAGAGTGTTTGTTAACTGTCATTTCTCTCTTTCATCAGCTGATCACACCTCCCCTTGGTAGCTTTTAGTTCTCTTAATGTCATTTGGAGTTTGGCCTCCTCCTGACGTGCCAATGTTTTGCGAGTTTGAATCATTTTTAAAATAGGGCTATTAAGAATTACTAAATATTTTATAACTTTAAAACTAGGAAAATTGCAATCAACTAATGGGAGGTAGTTTTAAACAGTATAAGGTTTAATAACTGTTAATATTTCTGTAAAACCATACTTGCACTGTGAATAAAGTATGTTTATAAGAATGATAAGATGATAAATACCTTGAAAGAGATGATAATAAATTCACAGTGATCACTTAAAACATATTTTTCACAATTTCCGTTGTAACGTAATTGTCACTTCAGTAGTACCCGTAAACTTACAATTACACTTATACTCTTAATTACTATGAGATTTATAATTATTCATATAATTACTAGAATGTTTAGCATGAAATTGGTTGTACAATGTTATATTTATGCAAATAAATATATTTTTTAAATAAAAATTATCGGAATAAATTCTAATCAGCTGTTGACAGAACAGTATTCTCAGGAACGTGTGAAAGTATCAAGATGAAATTATCATCAAATACTTGTGTGCGGTCCCTTGATGCTGTAAAAATATCAAGCTTCTAAGCCTACGCAATCAAAATATATGGTAATTTAAGCTCATGTTTGCTGATGACTTAAAACTCTTCCCTACTAAAACTAACGGCGCGGATTGTGTGGCACAACAGACGGATTAATGCGGTTTTATCATGGAGTTTAGATAACAAACTATCTTTTAATGCTTCCAAGAGTTCCAACCACCACCTTTAATAGGTCTCGATACCCAATTATAGCTACATATGAACTAGCAGGCACACCGCTCGAGCGTGTCACAATGCGCGATCTAGGTATAATAATAGACAGGGCTGGGGCGCAGTGGTATCTTTCTGTGAAGCTGTAATGCTCCAGAAAGAGACCGCTGAACGGGATCGGGAGAGGGCCGATCCCGAGCGTAGAAGACGTCGGCGGCGATATCAGCCGTTGACGGGGCCGCAGGCTGCCAGAGAGTGGGGACCACTGGTGGCAGATTAATTGCTGCGGTAGGCAATATGATGGCGGCCGCAACACACATTGATTAGGTCGATAGGCGTGGGGAAGCCTGCTTTCCCCGGGATAGGGCTTGGATAGGCGCGGCGTCGATCCTAGAGGGACCTGAAATAACATGGTCCGGGTCCTCTCCCGAGCAGGGCGCCTGAGACTGGTTTTTAGTGGAAACACCACATACTCCTGACTCCTGCGTCCCCGAGGAGCCAGAGATTCGAAGGGATTGTCCACCCCGTCAACAAAAAAAAAGGTATAATAATAGACAATAATTTAAACTTTCACGTGCACATTACACAAGTATTTAAAAAGGCGAATAAATTTTTGGGATCCATAATTAGAACATCATCACAATTTAAAAAAATATGGAACTTAAAAAACTGCTATACAATGCATATGTTCGTAGTACATTGAAGTATAACGCAATTGTATGGAATCATACAGAACAGTTGTATACACTAATGATGGAAAAAAAAAATAGGCAGTCATCAATCAGCGTCTCATTAACAGGTTGGTGACATTCATTAATAAAGAGCTGACAGAACTCAATGTTTAGATTAGCGCCCTCTAATGGATGTAGATATATATGTATTATTAGCATGACGGTCACGAGTTCAGCAATCAGCAAAAGTACACAAACGTGGCTAAATAAGTTTAAACTTCAAGAAAAAGTGTATGTCAGCTCTGACGCACGACTGGAGTTTACAATTCACTGGAGTCTCTCTCTCTCTCTCTCTCTCTCCCTCTCTCCCTCCCTCCCTCCGTAAGAACACTAACTTGTATGTAGATAGTACGTCGATCTCAAGAATTTTCGAAGATTTTTACCCGTCTTTTCCAAAAGACAATCTTAACTTTGCAGTTCTAAAAAAACTCTCTCAAACATTGATTTAGCTTTAAGGGACCGCAGATAAAAGTATTTGGTATTAATTTCATCTTGATGCGTCCACGGGTTCTAGAGAAAAAAGGTCTGACAGACAGACAGATAACAAAGTGATCCTATAAGGGTTTCTTTTTTCCCTTTTGAGGAACGGAACCCGAAAAAGAAGGAGAAAAAGAAAAAAAGAAAAGGAAAGTACAAGACATCAGTGGAGAAAACGTTTTACGTGCCACTGTCAGAGGAGCTCCCAGAAGCCAGCTGTAATACTCGAAAGTTGAGTTAAATAGTGAGAGACTAAATGAACAACTAAATTTGGTGAAAATGGGTAAAAATTGCAAATACCATTTGCTTAGTCAAATAACAGCAATGGATCCAGTGAAAACTAAATGAAGCTGAAACAAAACTTACCAAGTCATTCAAGAATATATTGGTGCCTTACCTATCTACAAGATTAGGGTTTCCATCCCTCTTGAGGTAAACCGCACTAATGGAAAAGTAAGTATATACTAAAATTTATCTTCAGCCTTAGAAACATGATTTATACCAGGTAGCATTACGGTAACGAAGGTATATAATTTTATTATGACGTATGTAGGGGCTCAGGTGTACAACCGATACGGCCGAAGTTATAGTCGACATAAAATGGAATTCTGTCCGACCGTACATCCTAGTCAATGTTACTGAATTTGTTATTGATAAGTTAGAAACTTGTCACGTGTTTAAGATGAGGAAAATGGCTTGATAAATATTTACTGGACGAAGGCGAAGATGGGGTATAGATAGTGTAGGTGTTGTACTTATAAAATAGGCTATGATTTCTAACCCAACATCCCAACCTATGCTATTAAATAATAGGTACCAAGAACATTATCTTAAGCCCTTTATGGGTAACATTTTGAATAATGTTGTTTCACTTTTATTTAACCAGTAGTGCATATGATGAAATTGATTTCCTTCTTTTTAATGACTAGCTGTTGCCAGCGACTTAGTTCTTGTGGAAATTCTGGTGAAATCTATCCCACAGGAACCGTACATTTTTCAGGGATACAAAGCTTATGTGCTATTTCAGACTATAATCTATCTCTGTACCAAATGTTATCCAGATCCGTACAGCCGTTTTTGCGTGAAACAGTAACAAACATCGATTCATCCATCCATCCATCCTCATAAACTTTCGCCTTTATGATATTCGTAAGATGAACAAGACAATTCGCACAAGACTAAATATCCTTCCTAAGAAACAGCTATGAAAAATAATAAATATTTATAAACAAAACTGTGTATTTACGGTCGTATTAACAGCTAAACTTTCCTAAAGGAGTTCATCGTACATATTTAGTACAAAGCTTAGCAATTTTTCAGTAGATTCATTGTGACACCTGCCTTATTTAAAAAGGCATAAATACTACATTTATGGGTTCACTGCATTCAAATGGTTACGAATAGGATTCATCGATTCTATGCTTTCATTGGCGTGAGTGACTCAATTAGTTTTCTACATCAAAATTTGGACAGTTATTTTTTTTATGAACTGTAGTCGTTACTACATTATTAAACACAATTAAGTACTGTATGTGAAGATTAAAGTAAATCTATTCTACAACTGTCATAATTTACCTTCTTGCAGAGTTTTACAAGAGAATAGAGCAGCGAAATGATAAAACTTAGCAAATTTAGCACTTATGTGGGAGAGCCATGCTTCGGCACGTATGGGCCGGCTCGACTCCGCTCGTTACCACGGCCTCACAGAAAACCGGCCGTGAAGCGATGCTTGCATTGCATTTCGCCGCGTGAGTGAGGTTACCGGAGGCCCTAACCCTTCCCTTTCCCTTATTCCCGTCCTTCCCCTCTCCCCCTCGTCCCCCCTCCCCCTCTTCTTCTACTCCCACCTTAAAGGGCGACAACGCACTTGTGACTCTCGAGTTGCAGGTGCCCATGGGCGGCGGTAGTCATTTACCATCAGGTGACCAGTCTGCTCGTTTGCCCCCTATACCAAAAAAAAAAATTTGTTCTCCCTGTGAAGTCACTATAAACGCATTTCCAGTTGTTGTCAGTCGAAGTTCCACAGTAATCAGAGTACCTCACGACCTTACTTAGGAACATCTCTTTATAGAATAACAAAGCTCTCTAGTGTTCAGGATAATCGTCATTGTAATTTTCATGCTTATATTATCAGCATAAATTGTTGTATTATTTATTTACTTTTCCTTATCTTTTAAGAGTGACCATAAATATGTCTGAGGCTTGGCAGAGAAAGTCAGAGCTATGCACTCAGGGATATTTTGTGAAAAAATGTAATTACGACGAAACCCATTTCTGATTTTCTTTGTTAATGATGTATATCGTCACTATTCCTCGATACTCGTGTGGATTCCATTGATATTACTGTCGCTCAGCTATGATTTAATTGCGGTTGGTGTCTTGCACACATTTAACATTATATCACCTTTAAGTATTGGCCCATATCCCTACGCAAACACCAAAAGGACCCAAGAAATTGTTCCACTTTTGACTCTTAGTATTCCATACTAAGAGTTAAAACTAGAACAGTTCAGCCTTAGTGAAACTTGTAAAATTTTACTTTTATTAAAATTATACGTAGGCTATTGAGAAATATTTCACTATGTTTACATCATTCTAAAACATTTCGTATATGATACTTAATTAAAGGACAATTTTGTTAGTCACACTCTGTATAAAAAGACAGTTTGCAAAGTTAACTAAAGCCAACTAAACAAGAATCATTATAAAAATACAGTCCCGTTAGAATGGTTGTGAACATTGAATTATTCCTTATTTTTTGGTTCACTGATTCCAACGAGGAAAGACGACAAATATTCTTGACAGACCGATATGACGTCATGCCTCAAGATTCTCTTTAATAAGGATAGAACGTAAAAATATATTCCCCATCAAGCGAAAATTTTCTTAAGTTTACGACTCATTTTCAAGAGAGCCGACTTTTGGCGAAGATCCAATTACAGGATTTGCGGTATGAAGTGATTTTTTTATTTCGCTTTTGGTGTTTTAAATCTAAACGGACTTAGAAAAGGGAAAAATAATGGGTGTACTCCAAGGCGAACATTTTACGCAGATTATTATAGTTGAAACAATATCTACTATTTAAAATATAATCTGTGTATAATATAATAATAATATTAATTCAAACTATACATGCGTCTATCTAGATTTTATTGTAAAAAGCTTAGGGTGCTTCACATCAAATAACCCAAAAGTTCATTGGTAGGTGTTTTGGTAAAAGTAAAGTTACTAGAAATATATAGTAAAAATAATTAATTTAGTTATTTGTCCCACAAGCTTTCCATTCCAAAGGGACGTCATTATATATTATGCATTTAGAGATTCGTCCCATTGGTTAGGTTTTTTTAATTTTAAACAAACACTACATGAAGAAGAAATACTTAATAAATACTTTTTATTCTTTTTTTATTTATAAAGTTAATTTAAATTTCAACATTACAGAGTCACATAGTAGATCCCGTGAATGACATAAGGACTTACAATTTTTAAAAAATCTGTGATTTTTAATAAAGATATCTTGTTTTGAAACTGACAAATGAACTTAAATATTGACCCACAAAGCTAATATTTCGTAAGATAGATTGCTGCTATGAATAAAAATATAGGTATTCACTGGAATGATCCGGATTTGTCCAAGAAGGTCGTCTTAAATAATAAAAAAAAACAAAATCATTGTAATTGACATAAACGTTGATAATAATATCTTGTTAAGAAATGCGCAACTTCACCAGCAGCATATGCCTAATAAAAAAATAAATAACACGTCCCTGTTTTCACAATAACTAATAAAAGCGCATCTATAAACAATGTTTTTTACAAAACTCAGTTTTGTTTTATTGAAGTTATTATTTATTTAACTAAGATTGCTTTAAAAATAAAATCAATGCAATGAGTCAGTCACGAAATACTGAATAAATTAAAAAAAAAACTGTGGTTCGTATCATGGAATTAAATCAGTCGTAAAAAGCACCCCACGCTTTTTTACAATCAAAATAGTTATTTTGTTAATATCTTAATTCTTGTTTTAAACTTATTATTTTTTTTTTTAACATGAACCAGTGGACGCTATACCGCTGTAGAACGAACTCTACATATTTAAAAATTATTTTCTACTTTTTAGTGTGCTATTTCGAGCGCGTTTTTTAAATTATAATTTATTTTACTCCGAATGTTTTTTTTTTTGCCGATAAGTTTCATGTTTGTTTATTGTACAAGTTGGTTAAAGTAGAAGTTCCAAATTGCCAGCACGTAGCAAAGAAAGCATTATATAAAATATTGATTATTGTCTCCTTGTGGTTCCTGACGCGCTATAGTTATAATGTAGTATTCACTCAACGATTAATTTATGCAAAGTTAAGAAATAAAAAGAAATGCAGTAGAGCTGTATATATATAAAGCTGCAAATACTGCAATAATGCAAAATTCTATAGACAACTTTCGGTGAAATTTCTCCGACACAAAGTCAAACCAACACAAAGAAGAAAATTTAATTCTGCAGTGAACGTCTTTTTGAAAACGGTAATTAATTGTTAATAAAATGAAAGTAACATAAGAATACTCTTACACTTTACATATTTCATGGCTTTTTATCCATAGTTTATTTTAAAATTCTAATGAAATTTTATAATTTAAACACTTACTAGTTACTACTTCGTCAACATAAAATCTCATTTATAGGTAGTACAAGTAGTACAACTGGCTTTTTACCATAAGATATACATTTAAAAAAAAAAATTATTAAACGTCATTTTTATTTTAATGAAATAAAAAAAAATATATAACTTTGTTGATACACAATTAATTTTAAATGTTGTAAGTACCTACTGCAGTATAGCTACAAAAACCATTTATATTTTATGTTAGATAAAATAAAATATATTTCTTAAGTCTACTTAATTTTGTTTTATTTAAATTAATTCAAATTAACATACATATATGTAATCACTGTTCATACGTGTGTACAGTTATTATAACATGTCGAATCAATTTATCGTTAGTCGGTGAATACAATAGGCGGCCTAATCGCTAAAAGCGATGTCTTCTAGATAACCTTTGGATAAATATAGTATTAATAAATGGAAGTCTCGTAAGTATTTAATGTGGCGAAGATACGATAGATTTAAAAATAGATCACTTGCTTATTTGTTCAGAAATTTGTAAAGTAGTATAATATAAAGAAACTAAAAGCACCAGTCGACAACTAACCATTCGGAAAAGGAGGAAACCTGAGCCACCTGCTCGTTTAGCTTGCACGCTGCTACCTCCGCCCAAAAAGATTCTTAATAGTAGTAAACTCGCTTGTCTGTCACCTTTTTAGTTTGTTAGTTGCTACCTAGAACAGCTCGATTACGCAATATCTCATATGTTGTACAAATTGCAGCTTGTATTGTTGTAACAAAATGCCGCGGATACTGCTCTTGCTGATTTTGTGCGTAAGGACTTTTCCCCTAATTAAGAGGTAATTTAAAAAAACCGGCCAAGTGCGAGTCGGACTCGCGCACCGAGTGTTCCGTAAAATGTAAAGTTTTCGCAATTTTTCCTTTATCTGTGCTATAAGACGTTCCTGCGTACCAAATTTCAAGATTCTGAGTTCACGGGAAGTACACTGTAGGTTTTGATTCCCTTGCGAGTGTCGAAAATTTGCGGAAATTTGCGGCATAAACGGCTGTATCTTTTGATTGCGTTGGCTTAGAAGTTTAATTTTTTCACAGCTATAAAGGACAGTAGACTTGAGTATTTGATATATATTCATGCTTGATCCCTCCACGCCTTCCTAAGAAAAAGGGTCTTGACAGACAGACAGACCCACAGACGGACGGACAACAAAGTGATCCTATAAGGGTTCCGTTTTTCCTTTCGAGGTACGGAACCCTAAAAACGAATTTACCGTCCGCCCACCCCTTAACAATGTTACAGCTATTCGGAGAGGTTCCTGCGAATTTTCGTTAGTAGCAAATTAAGCAAAAAGTTTAGCTTGTACCGCCTGCAGTATTAAGAAAAAAGGGTTGCATTCCCTACATTCAACTCATTGTAAAATTTTATGTATTCCCGATATTTATGAAAGGGTATATAACATATATTTCCTTGGCGTCTTAACAGTATTATCGGTTCACTATACTATTCTTATACATTGAAGACAACAACAAAAAATCGTAATCGCCATCCCTCGAGAACCACTTTATCTTAAATTGGCAACAAAAATAGCTTGTGAGGCGGCAGTTTGTTTAATAGCGCAGCTTATGTAACTTCTTCGGTGTACAATTCCAAAGAACGGAAACTAACTTTCTTACCGCAGATTGCAAATTGACTTACTTAATGCCCATTTGAATAAAATACACAAGAAACGTATTCCTTTTCCGTCTTTAAAAGAACATTTTAATATATTTCCGTCGGAGCCGTGGAATGAATTACAATATAATTGACTTTTTCATTTCAGAAGATCTCGTTTTTAAGTTTTGATTATTTATTTGGAGTAGTCGATTTCAATTTCTAAAAGCAGTGAAAATCTTTTCAAAATAAATAAAATAATAATATTTTTATATACGATTAAGCAGGCATAAAATCACTGTATCTAAAACTTTATGGCTAGCCAATGGTTACATGGCCTAAAAAGATGTGTGAATTCCAAAAAGTTTTCCTTGCAAAATTTCCTTTAAAAATAAACCCACCCTTGACGGCACCACGGCTACTAAACCTGATCTGACTCAGTTTAGAAAAAGTATAACGATACAAGATTATTTTGGCTGCCATCGTGATCCTTATGACAGGGCCAGATAAGTGGTTCCAATGTGGGATTCTTCTGGGTACTATCTCGTTTACATTACTTTTTATCTTATTAAAAATATGAGTTTACCCGTAACCACAATCGGTGCAATTCGATGGAAACGTTAGGTAACCAAAAAAGGTATTGTACCTTCTACGACATCTAATCCCACTAATATTATAAATGTGAAAATTTGGATGGATAGATGGATGGATGGATGTATGGATGTTTCATCCACCCAACCATACCCACAAACTTTCACGTTTATAGTCTTTCTTTTCTTTTCTTTCTTTCTTTCTTTATAATATTAGTAGGATGATATTAATACATTGAATGCTTAGGTGTACAACTTGTTAACGTTTTGTGTAAATTGTTTAAAATATGATGATGATTGTTGAAGATGTCTCTACTACCCGTGCGAAGCCGAGTTGCTAGTATCTTTATAAATTTGGATTTCTTAAATACAAATGAAATGAGTTACCTAAACAAAATACCCATCTTGATTACAAATTTTGATAAAGGATTTTGCCAAGCCTTGAAAGTTTTATACCGTGTTGTCACCGGCTCAGCTCGGTAGAATATTCTCTAAAACACTTCGTTAAACTTTAATAATGTTAACTTACTTTCCCAACTGTTTATCATAGAAATAAGTACTGTCAATCAACGTGTGCAGCGTTGAAATGTCTTTGTTGGAAATTTATGTTAAGGAAATTATTTTAAGGAAAGGGCTCCGACATTACTTATTAGTTTTTTTGTCGATATCACATTATATCTGACGTCGTCAACGTCACGCGGTAATGATAACAAAGTATGCTAGTAGAAGTAGATAAATATTTTCATTGCCATATATATGCTGCTATTTTTTAACAAAATTTGTAATTCAACAAATGTGTAACAGTGAAACCCATAAAGTAATTTACAATAATAACATCCCACTAATATAATCCCACTATCCCACTAATCCCACTAATATTATAAATGTAAAAGTTTGGATGGATGGATGGATGGATGTTTGTTACTTTTTCACGCAAAAACCACTGAACCGATTGCGATGAAACTTGGTATGTAGATAACTGGAGACCTGGATTAACATATAGGCTACTTTTTATCCCGATATTCTCACGGGATCGGGACTTACGCGGGTGAAACTGCGGGGTGCTGCTAATATTATATAGAATACTAGCAGCACCCCGCGGTTTCACAGGCGTTTTTTTCAACTTTCACGTTTGTAATATTAGTAGGATTATAAATGTGAAAGTTTGTCAGGATGTATGGATGTATGGATGTTTGTTACTCTTTCACGCAAAAACCACTGGACCGATTGCGATGAAACTTGGTATGTAGATAGCTGGAGACCTGGATTAACGCATAGGCTACTTTTTATCCCGATATTCCCACGGAATCGGGACTTACGCGGGTGAAACCGCGGGGTGCTGCTACTTATAAATAAAATTAAGAACTTGTATTATGCATGGGGTGTAAGTAAGCATACTTCACCTTTTGCGCCAAGCCAACTTCACCTACCCGTGGTGCATGCTGCTGATCAACAAACGAGGCTCTGACAAACCGATAAATGACGGTATAGCCATTTTGAACTAAACATAGCTAAATATAACAGGTCGATGATGGGCAGCAGCAGACCACTGGTTCCGCGATCGCCAACACGTCTGTCGAGCGTGGCGGTTATGGGCACAAACCTGTTTATGGACACCATAAAATAGAAAACGGCCCTCAGTTTCCGGTAGCCTCACTAGTCCTGCCCAAGCTGGCGGTCGAGGTAATGACATGCGGTGGGTGCTAAGAATCCCCAGGCAAGGGCAGGCCACCCAAAATCAAAAACACTTGTACGCTTCGCATGCATCAAAAACCTAACTAGGCATCGAGGATTCTCGCGGTAAGTTAGTCCGCCAATATACCGATGAGCTGCTTGACTTCACCTTGGGCGTAATCGAGTTGGCTTTCAAACAATTTAAAAATGGAAAATCCCCAGATGGAGATGGGACTACTTTGAAGTTTTTAAGGGTAAGCCCGTACTTCTTGAACTCCGGGAGTTATTTAGTACCGTCTTGAATAGCGAGAGTACTCCAGAAACTTGGATCAGGAGTCTGGTAGTTCTGTTCTTTAAAAAAGGAGATTAAACGCTCCTTAAGAACTATCGCCTTATTCCACTCCTAAGACACGTATACAAGCTGTTTTCAATCGCTTCGCAAGAAGACTTGATGAGTTTCTGCTCTCCAAGCAGTACAGGTTTCGCTCAGGATGTGGCAGTACCTTTAATGTACCAATTGTTTTACCCATAGAACGCGAAAAAATTAACAAACTGCATAGGTAAAATTATCGAAACACCTACTCACTTTACTGATTGCAGTCAAACATTAATCGATGTTATTTGTACTAACGCTCGAACTCGGAATGTGTTGGTCAGTAGAGTGAGCGAACTGGGGCATCATGCTTTTCTTACTTGTGAACTTCTCATTAAAAAATACAAGATTCCTACGAGGTACGTGACATGTCGACCAATGAAAGACATCATTCCCGAATATTTTGAGGCAAACTTAGATTTAGTACCCTGGAAAGACATTGAAAGCCTGAATGATATTAATGACATGGTACCTACATTTAATTCACAAGTAACGATATTGTTTGACCTCCTTGCTTCAATTAAAACAAATACTTTTAAAGGTTGATTCACCCCCTGGCTCACAGAAAATATCAAGCTAATGATAAAGTTACGGAATAAGGCTCAGGCTAAATACCAGTCTACTAATTTAGAAGTTCACCAATCATACTATAAAGACCTAAAACAACTCACTGCCACTGCTTTATTCAACGAGAAAAGGGCGTACTTTGCGCAAAACATTAATAAACACTTAAAAAACTCAAAAACACTCTGGAAAAACCTTAAGTCTGATTTGTTACCCACTAAAAATAATAACCTTCCACATTATTTTAACAACCCGGATGAAATAAATAATACTTTTTTAAATGTTCCAGGACAATGTCAAATAAATATTTCTGACCTTACCTATTTTGAGTTCAGTCGATTCAAACAAACCGTTTTCTCGTTGAAAACTGTCAGTGAGACATGTGTACTCAAGATAATAAATAACTTAAAATCAAATGCACAAGGTACAGATGGTATTTCGCTTGACATGCTCAGACTCACTTTACCTCAATCACTAAAAACCATAACAAACATTATTAATAAATCTATTAACTCGCAGACCTTCCCACAAGTTTGGCGTGAGGCAGTGGTACGTCCTATACCTAAGCACTCTAACCCGCAAAATATTAAAGACTTGCGACCTATCAGTATATTACCATGCTTGTCAAAGGTGGTGGAGAAAATAGTACATATGCAAGTTATGGACTATTTAGAAGCAAATAAAATATTACCGGACCTTCAGTCTGGATTTCGTAAAGGACGTAGCACCTCTACTGCTTTATTGGACGTGGTGAGTAATATTTTAGAGGCAAGGGACAAGCGAAAGGGGACCTTGTTGGTGCTACTAGATTTTTCTCGCGCGTTTGACTGCATAAATACGACATTACTTCTCTCTAAGCTTTCATATTACGGATTTGACGTAGAAACAGTAAAATGGTTTGAAAGCTATTTAACAAATCGTTCACAGATTGTGAAAATCTTCAAAGAGGACGGGACATCGTTATTTTCCTCATCTAGACTGATATCCCGAGGTGTTCCACAGGGATCAATTTTGGGTCCTTTATTATTTATTTTGTACAGTGCTGACATCACTAACTGTATAAAACACTGCAAGTACCATATTTATGCTGACGACATACAAGTGTATTTCTCTTTCGAACCAACAGAACTGTCAATACCAACTGCAGTTAGGCTTATAAATTATGATCTGTGTAGAATATACGAGTGGGCCCAGGGAAACGCACTTGTCTTAAATCCTGCTAAGTCCAAATATATGATCCTTGGTAGCAAAAACCAGATAAATATTATAGCTGAATCCCATCCACCGCTGACATTAATGGGAGATAAAATTGACAGAGTGATTGAGGCGCGTAGCTTGGGAATAATCATCGACCCTGAATTACGGTTTGAAACTCACGTAAACAATGTACTGAGTGATTGTTTCTATAGACTAAAAATCTTATACAGAGTGCGTGAATTCCTACATGTAGAACTGAGGCAAACTCTTGTAGACGCACTAGTACTGTCAAGGCTTAACTATGGTGATATAGTATACGGGCCATGCCTACTGGCAAGAACAGAGAAACTGCTGCAACGTATACAGAACGCATGCGCGAGATACTGCTATGAAATACCTAGGCGAAGTCATGTAACACCTTTTCTCAATCATAACAACATCCTCAAGATGAGCCATAGAAGGAACTTGCATTTCGCCACTTTATTATATCGTATCATGTTTAACCAGACACCGAAATACCTGTATGAGAAATTGAAATGGACACATGACTATTGCACATATTCTTTGAAACCAAACCATTCTTTAAGCGTCCCCAGTCACAATACATCAGCGTTTAGGGGGAGTTTTAAATATGGAGCAACATGATGTTGGAATGACCTTCCTCCACCCCTACGTAAATTGAAGACTGTTGCTACATTTAAATTGCATTTAAAAATATATTTTTTACATCTACAAAAATCGTGCTGAATTGCAAATCGTGTTGTTATTTATTTTTTATTATTGAATGTACATATAGATAAATGTATTTCTAATCTATTTAATTAATTAATTTGGCCTTAATATATTAATTTTTTCATTAACATATTAATGCAGCATTAATGCATTCATAATACTTATTATTCTCAACAAATATACAATGTCATTCAATTTAAAAAGGTTTATGAACAGTAATTTTATTTATTTAAATTTATTAATTTAACACTCAACCGCAAATTGTAAAATATCGTTTGAATATCACCAAGGTGTTGCTGAAAATCAGCGCTGCATCGCTCATAGTGATACAGCTTCAGGCTGAGCAACATCTTTTTTGACAGAAACTGAGACGCACACTGCACACGTTTTGTTTTTAGTGTATGAATCGAAAGATCCAAGGTTAGTTTTAGCATTTATATTTAGTAAATTAAGATAAAAATAATAGTCTTTATACCTAACGATAGTATTCTGTATATTTAATAATTAATATTTATGGTTTTTCTTGTCATTGTAACATTATGGATTCTTCTTTTCATTCTCTGTTTTCCATCATTACTTACCTATGTTTAATTACTATTTATTGTAGTTTTCTGCGGTATGTGTCGTGTGTCTGTCAAAATAAATCTATTTTCTTTCTTTCTTTCTAGGTGTATGTACTGTAATCCTGAATAATAACAACTATTATAATACAAATTGTTCAATTGTATATTGACAGTACGTATTATTATTTTAAACTAATTTAATTTATGATTTTTTCGTTATTATTGCTCATACTATATATCGCATTCTTTGTTAACAATATATCTACGGTTACATAATGCAAAATATTAATTGAAGTTCCGGACCGACGAGTTACCATAATCAGTGCAATATATCAATATATCAATCGTTAACAACGGGTAAACCAAATACAATCGTACTAGATAAAACCACCATATCTGATAGTGATATTTTTGATAATTTAAAAACAGCTTTAGATGATGCAGTAAATTAAGGAATAGGCAACAAATATAACTATTTGTGGGAATAAGGGGAAAGACAAGAATATAGAATAAGGGAGGACTCTTTCCCTCCTTTCGTTTTTTGATGAATGGCGAAAAATTACATTGACAAAAGTTACCCATATTAGCTTTTTCAAACACATAGTAAGTCTAGTCTAGTCCTACCTGGGTATTTTTGAAGCCTATTAATTGTATGATTTTTACAGGTCTTTACGATTTAGGGATAGTTAATACTAGACGAGTTCTCTTCAAAAGAAACGACGGTTGTTATTTACTTACAATCACTATTGCGCTATTTCGGAAATTAAAGAAACGAAATCAATTAACTGTAATGACATAAATTGCATTACATACAGCAGCAATTTTAGATATAACACATAAAGAATGTTAAGTGCTTCTCGTCATCTTCTATTGGATAGATAGTAAAATAGTAGACGCTTACGTAAAATGCAAAAGAAGCAGTTAAATTCCAAACTGTAGTAAGTATACAGGTAGTCTACGTAGCATCTCACATTTAGCAACTGAATGGGTACGGTCCCAATGGAGAAGTTTACAATCTGATCGCAGTAAAACTTATTCGTGGATGTTCTAACACGCCGACATGCGATTGCACGAATACTTTCCGCCATATTGGAAGTTCAACTCGAAACCCGAAAGCAAATACTGAGTGCCTACAAAAACTTGGACTATGTGTTCCGGATATATACAGCCGTAGAGACGCTATAATAAAAAAATATAAAAACAACTTTGAATTTTTTCGAATTAATTTCTGTGTCTGGGTGTAAATTATCTATAATATGTATGTATTTAGTAATATATAAGTATGTTTATCAGCAGTCTAGTATAGTTTCTGCCTAGATTTGGAACAGACGGCTTTGTGTAAGGTGTCTCAAGTTATTATCATTACAAAAAATATATATGAAAAGATTTCAATTATGTACTTTTACTCATAGAGTACTACAATTAAAAACAATTCAGAAGCCTCGTACAAAAGCATAAGCTTTTTAATGCAATGGAATCGTATAAAAAAATTGCAGACAATATTAAAAACCTATTCAAGAGTTATCTTTAGCGTCCATAATATCGAAGATATTATTAATGTTAAAGATGTATCGTTCTAGCATTGTGAGAAGAGTGGGTATTTCTTATTCGGAAGATGCAAGAAGAGTTGTAGTTAGTCGTCAGTGTAACGAAGGTTAGATAGGCGCCTACCTCCAATAGAAACTTACTTTTCCCACCGCTCCAGTACTATTCGCATAACATACTCAGTGTAGATTTTTAATAGGAGTGGCGATAGTATACATCTCTGTCTGGCTCCTGCCTGGGTTTTAAAAGATTCAGAGTCAACAACAACCACACGTCCGATTGCAGTTCCATCCTCGTAAAGTTTTCTGATGAGATGAACCAAATGTTGCGGTACACCCACGTCAGATAGACCGTTTCACAGCTTAGACCAGTTGACGGTGTTAAAGGCTTTCCGCAAGCTAACAAAACAGATGTACAGAGTACTGTTGAACTTTCTGGCTTTCTCGATCACTTGTCTAAAATCAGTGTTTATTTGCGAGTTCCTTTGCCTTTGACAAAACCTACCTACTCTATGGCGATTTCTGATATAAGATAAGCCTGAAGTCTTATGTTAAGTACATACATCAGTATTTTGCTGGTGTGTGAGATAAGTGATATGTGGCGGTAGTCGTTACAGTTTCGGGTAGATCCTTTTTTGTGGAGAGGTATAAATAAAAATATTGCCCATTCGGATGGCGATTTTAAAGAGTACCAGATTTTGGAGCACAGAGTATCTATGCATTATGTCTACTTCAAAATCTCCCGTAGATTTTATGACCTTTATGGCTATCTAGTCGTTTCCGACTGCCTTGCCACATATTAGATGCTTAATGCCAATTTGTATCTCGTCTCTCAAGATGGAAGGTTCGACTTGTTCTTGAAACAGGGAGTTGGAGCGGGTGCAGAAGTATTCTTATCAGTGAACAAGGACCCACAATAATCCTTCCAAACCTTTACAATTTCACGAATCTCTGTTATGGCATCACCAGTGGTATTATCGATTGCCCGTATTTTAGGTTCAAATTGTTGTGTTATGGTTTTGATCGTTCGTGGTTGTGATGTTGTTAGATTCAACAATAAGCATCTTGGTCATACGCTACGCCACGCCTTCTTCAGAAGAATCATTTAAGTCTACGTGCCAGGTAAGTAGTTTTTACTGTAAAGTTTTATCAAAAAATTCTTTGTCGTAAACTTCTAGTCTCTTGTTGGTCTTTTTGGTTAAAGGGTTGCGGAGTTTTATCTTAAGATTACAGATCAGCAATTCATGTTCTCATAGACATTCAGCTCTGGATAATGTATGAGTGTTAGAAATTGAGCTCCTTCATCTCTGTCTGGTCATTATGAAATCTATTTGATTTCAAAGTTTTTTTTTATGATGTAGGAGGCAAACGAGCAAACGGGTCACTTGATGGCAAATGACTACCGCCGCCCATGGGCACCTGCAACACGAGAGTCACAAGTGCGTTGCCGCCCCCTATGGTGGGAGCAGGAGAAGAGGGCGAGGGGAGAAGAGTGGGAAGAGGGGGGAGAGGGGAAGGACGGGAATAAGGGAGAGGGAAGGGTTAGAGCCTCCGGTAACCTCACTCACGCGGTGAAATGCAATGCAAACATTGCTTCACTGCCAGTTTTCTGTGAGGCCGTGGTATTGAGCGGAGTCGAGCCGGCCCATACGTGCCGTAATGTATGCCATTCGGTGCCGTCCATGTATAGAGTCGCCGTAGATTTACTAACTTTTAAACTCTTGCGTTCCATGATATAATTATGGATTTCCACAGGAATTAACGCGATCACGAGAAGGTATTATATACCAATAAATTGCCTGACATTTCGACCAGGTTACACTGGCCGTGGTCACCTGTGGGCCAGTGCAACCTGGCAACCTTTAAAACACTAAAAATAATCATTGATTGCCTCACAGATGCTAGAAACGTCTTCAAATATTTCGTTATTTAATGAAAGAGTACTTGGATATTGAGTTTCACCTCTTTTACTTTGGCATACATTCAGAAAGCCTTATCAGAGGTGTGCCTAATCATTTCTTTTGTATTTTTAATAGTTTTCAAGGCATGATTTCTGAGTACTGTGTTGCCTAGCACGCAAGAGTGAAAATTCATGACAGTCACAAGGTTTCCGTTATCTTTTCTACCTTTTATGGATTTTATTTTTTTCACGAATGATCTTAATAAGGGCACGGCTATACCAAACCTGAGTTTCGACTGTTAGCCTTTTTCTTTAATGGAATAAAGCGCTCTACTTCAATTTGTATCTTTTTATAAAAAGCTTCAACCGTATTGTCAACCGACTCCACTGCTAAAGTTTCATCCTAGTCTATTTTGTTAAAATATTTATTGAGTTCAACATAATCTCCCTTAAGATAGTTGGGACGCGGTATGTGTACATCCACTAGAGGCGTTGAGAACAAGTCATTAGCCATTGACGTTTAAACATGGTTTTCGTGTTTCATTCATGGTTTGGCTTTACATGTATAAATTATAGGTAGGATACTACCTATAATTTATTTCCCAACGATAACTCGATAATAGAAGTAGTAACATTCCCCGGCACATAATAGCAGTAGTTCCAAGTCTTAGAACTCTTTTGGTGCAATCCCCCCTTAGTAATATTATAATGCCCACCTTAGTCATGGTTTCCTTTTGATCCTTCAAATCAACAACAACGTCAGAAGAAACGTTTTTTCGTTATTATACATACATAATTAATTTTAAAAAAGTATGCAACACTGTGGTACTATTCTAGGCACATGATTTTTTCCAGTTTCAAATTTAACTTATTAAAGTTAATGTAAGTGATTTAAGAAGGAACCAGTTAACCAAAGTATTTAAAAACTGTAAAAGTATAAATATACTTTTCCATATTTTTAACTATTCGAACTCGAAAATACAAATATTTAGAACACCACTCCTTCTCTTCTATATAATTTAATGTATAAGTCTAAAAATATAAACAGTTATGCCCTATACCATTTCCTGTGCCAAACGCAGGATTATTTTCCCACCCAAAGGGAAAAAGAGTGCGAAAACTTTAATTAAACAAGTTTGGTGAGAATTGAGCTCAGGATTTTTGTAAACGGATAATCGAAGCTGTTGAATACACCTGAGAGTGGATTCGGACTTAAAAAGAAGTTCACAGACTGACAATACTATTGTACAACGAGAGGTATGATTTTGACATCGGGAATCGGTTTTTCAAACTATGTTGGCAAAGTATTTGATAGAATTCTTTTATGTTATTGGAAGTTGACAGATGGAAGGGCATATGATTCGGGTTGTGACGAAACTTTTTGAATTATGAGACCCTTGAAATTTTCGCTCTGTTGGAATGCATTATAAAGGTAAACAATATAATTTAATATTAATTATACGAGATTATAGTACTACCATAGACCAATAGGGTAAAAAGCTCCACGTTCATGCCACATTTAGTAGGTTGCCAAATTATTAGAGACAGACACATTTTTTAAGTTTGCGTCTTTGGGCGCATTTGACTACAGTTTTACGTAGTGTAAGCGTTGCCGGAATGTATTTTTTACATCCATCATGTTCCTGTTTCAAATTTAAAGTAGATGGATGTTGAGGATTAAAAGATCTACAAATATTTTAGTAACGGGAGAGACGCAGAGTACTTAAGACGCAAAACAGTTAAAGATGAATTTGAATTTTTAAACAAAGTTATTTTTATTTTTGTGCTACACATATAGCTGAAATGTAAGAAAGTATTTTTTTCTGTTATCGTTAAAATTTAATAATAACCGAATTTTTGTTACAATATTTAACATTTTTTATATTTTTGCCTTACAGCATGGGTCGAGGGTGATATTTGTCTCCAAGAAAAAAAAAACGGAGATTAAAACCCTTCTCCATCTTACAAGCCATTTCCATAGGAAAACAGCAGATCTTGCTGTGGTTTCTAAGTCATCGCTTAATAAATTAAAAAATAATTTGGATTAAAATCAGCCACTTTGGACGAATCGGATATCGGACGGATATGATCGGTAAGGAAGATTCGGGAAACCTGTTTACGAAACCGAAAGAAAAATGCTAGACCCTTAAGACGGTTGGTTCAATATTCTGAAATGGTTCCCGGTTGGTGAGGATTACAAGTTTATGCATCAGGTTCAGCACCATGCTATAAGGCTAGAAGCGTTACCAAGTTTTTGGTAGGCCAAAATATTCCAGTTTTACCTTGGCCTGGGAATTCGCCTGACATCAACCCTATTAAAATGTATGGGAGATTACCAAGGCGGAAATTGACAAAGAGATGATATCCAACAAGGTAAAACTGATAGAATTTTTCTATCATTAATGTTTGGCATCACAACCCCAGAATAGGAGAAAGTGCCAACAGTGTATAGAAAGCATATTGAAGCACAGGCGTGTTGAAGCACTCATTGAGGTAAAAGGAAATGAAATAGTAATACTGATCATTACAAAGTAACATCTCTTTTTGCTTATTCATTTAATATTTTATTGTTTATTTTAAATTTTATGTTCTTATATTACTTGGTTAATATTAATATAATGTTATTAAATTGAATTAAAACTAAAACAATTTTTCTATTGAATTTCAGACTTCCTTCCGTATTAAAAACTTTTGTTGTATAAAAGAATATTTTTAAACTTTTTTTACTTACATACGTGATTAGTCACTTCGTTTATTTTTCTACTCTTTCTGAAACAGCCGTAATTTGGGGACAGTATCTAAAGGCATTAAAAAAACAGTGTTTATGTATGACCTAAATTAAACACAGATAACGCAATGGTTGGCCGTAAAGAAATGCGTTACTGGCGAAGTTTTACTGATACATGTTTCTGGTACATGAGTAATTAAAAACAATAACTACATCAATAAGGTTAAACCAAAAAATATACAAGCGGGGTTTGATAAAAACAACTACAGAACTAAAGTCTACAGAATATGTCTAATGGTTATAAAATGTATGCCAGAAAAACTACAGCGTAAAAACTCCGAACACATTTCAATATACCTACGCTTTAAGCTCACGAAGTGCACTTAAGTAAAAAAGAAATACTCAGGGGTACTTATTTAATATCTAAGCGACAAGTGAAACTTTTCGTATGGTGTGCTCTAAACATTATATTTCAAGTGTTGAATGAGCTCTTACAATTTACAAGAGCATTTTACTAGAGCTGCCAGGTAAACAAAGTTAGTGTACGTTGGGATTTAATTTCTGACGTAGTAAACTTTCAAAAACTTTTTTTAAGAGTTCCGTTCCTCAAAAGGAAAAGAAACCCTTATAGGATCACTTTGTTGTCCATCTGTCTGTCTGTCTTTCAACACTAATTTCTCAGGAACGCGTGGAGATATGAAGTTGAAATAAATGTCAAATACTACTAATACATCAAATAATACTACTAAATATTCCGCAGTCCCTGAAAGATGTAAAAAAATAAAAGTTCTAGGTTAACGCAATTAAAACATAGGCCAAATTAAGCCTTAGATTAAAAAAAAAAATTGGTACTTTCCATTAACTTGAAGCACTTTTTAAATTGAGAATAAATGATTTAAACCTAAAAGCGTCAAATTCGGCGAGAATTGCTTCTGCGTCTCACAGCAGAAGTAAAGGGAAAATCTGAAAGTCATTAATCTGTTTTTTTTTTGTGATTATGAACTTATATTTTGCGGTTGGAACATTAACTGTTACATATATCGAGGCATGAGACACTATTTTTAGAACTAAGTTAAATTTGTCCGCGTCCAAATCCGTTCAAGGACATAGAAATTATGGTGGAACCAAAAAACTCATATACGTACATTCATTCATACTCAAGTATGTATGATGATGAACTCTGAAAACATTACAATCCTTTTTTGGGCAGTCGTGTAAAAATCTCCAAATATTCGAGGATCGATTCCTCAGATTGACGAACTATCTACATACAATTTTGTTCGCCTACAGAACCCTCGGTGCGCGAGTCAGACTAGCACTAGTCCGGTTTTTTTATATCACTAAGATATTTTTGCTTAAGTAAAGAGCGGAAGACGTTCCGCTAATATGAAGGACGCCTGTCCAAAATCGTAGCCAGAACTTCTTGTATATTCTATTTCATAACGTTCTCGTCTTTTTAATAAATTGTAAAACGTTCCCTTTTGCTTAATCGTAGCAAGTAGCAGTAGTAGGTAAGACAGGCCATGTATGTTTATTTTTCCTCGCAGACCTGAAGGTCCACCTCTTCTGTCCGATGCCCACCAAACCTAGGAGAATTTTTTAAAGAGATTTTTTTCTGCAACCGGTACGCGCATACATTATACAAGATCTAGCGTCCTGGAATTATCCAAAAATATTATAAAAATATTATTAGGTATAATTATATTATAATTGTATGTCCTAAGACTAACCCCTCTTAATCAGCTCAAAGTGAAAACACATGGGAGCAGACAAATGTCCATTACATTTGTCAACTACTGTTTCAAGTGTTGTAGTTCCTATATAGAAAAATTATAATTTGTGAGATTTACAAATAATATTATTGTTGAAGCAAGGTATATTTTGTGTAGTAATAAATCTTTTGATGAAAATTATAAACTGGAATTTCTATACCTTTTCTTTAAGGAGAAATGGTTTATAATAAAAATTGTCTAGGTATACAAGCTCTTAGGTATTCACGTCTTAAGTAGGTATAGATTATATCTTTGTAATTTACCGATCACGACATGTCTGATGATAAACACTGCATTTGAAGCCTTTAACCAATCAAATATATACATGCCTATACTTACTGGGTAGGCATTTGTGCATCGGGAGGTTAGACTGAATAGTTTTTATTTCATGCAAGGGCACTATCTACCTTTTCTCGAACCAGTTCTGATTATTGTGGGCGTTCTTCTAAAATAAGTGTTATTAAATACACTGAATTCAAATTTGATCATTCTAATTGGACCGATTGAGGTTGCAATAGATTCACTAGTTTGAAATAATTAATCCTACATGGTGAATATTCACAGGCTGATTATTGTATATGGCATGCAACATGAACCGTTGAGCTGAAGCTTGCTAGGTATGATCACTTAGCTTTCTCGGAGACTTTGTGCTTGGGAACCATTACACCTCGTTATTCCACTACTATTATATTAAAACTGGCTGTATAGAAATTTCAACTTTAACATGGAACTGTCTGAGTCTCTGTGTGTCTATTTACTGTAGAGAAAGTACGTATGTACATTTAGGAAACTTACTCAAAGTTGTACCATTTGGTAACGTAAATTAACACTCATAGGTAATTTACTACTACTAAATACAAATATCTTTGTGTACCTAATATATTCTTATCAAATTACTAACGTCATATTATGATATATCAGTATGCAACAAATTACAATTTTACATACAAAAGATAGAATACAATTTTTTATTTTTATTTTTTTTTATTTAATACTTCCTGCATTTCAAATTACATGAGGCGGACTTAATGCCAAGTGGCATTATCTACCAGTCAACCTTTGGGTGGTGCAGAGAGGACGTGGCAGGTGCATATATATATATATATATATATATGGAGAAGTGACTAATTATTAAAGGCTCAATCTTATACCTCATATACCTTACACATTAATAAGTACATATAAACAAACACATAATATACATAAATAAATAAATATCATGTGCCATAATACATAACTATACTACTACTACTATATAGACACATGGAAATAAATACGAAAATATAATAAATAATTCAAAATATACCTATTGACATGATATTATGAAGATATTTGTTTTCTATAAAACTCGCGAACTTTAGTTTTAAAAGTGTGACGGCTAGTGGACATCCTAATTTCAGGGGGAAGCGCATTCCAATACAAGATAGACTGGACAGCAAATGAAGAGTGAATAAGAGAAGAACTATGTGTAGGGCAAAGGAGTAAGAGATTATTTGAAGAGCGAAGATCTCTGTCATGGTTTGAACATAGTAGTTGAAACTGTGAAGTGAGATAAGTGGGAGCAGTAGGGGTATTAAGAAGAGTGTAGAGAGTAGTTAAAGCCCGTAGGCTACGTCGCTGACGTATGGGTAGCCATGACAGTTGGGATCGATATGCAGACACATGGTCGTACTTGCGAAGATTGAAAATGAATCGAATGCAATTATTGAGAAGTCGGTCAAGTTTGTTGAGCAGATCTGCATTCAGGTCGAGATAGCACACATCACCATAATCAATGATCGGGAATATCAATGTCTGTACGAGCATCAACTTTGTGCTGGCTGGGAGAAAATTCTTGAGACAATTATGAAATATATTTCAATAACCATGTCGAAAACACACGCAAAAGAAAATGGTTATGACAATTTTACTCGTGCAGCCATAAGTGTGACCTACTGCTGCACTGATTCGAGATTCTCATCTTCAATTTTAGGGTCCCGGGTCTCTTGCAATAGACTCACTTGTGACTGAACACCATACGGTTTAAGTCAGTTCGATGCAGACATACCAATTCACTTTTAGCCCAGATGAGGTGATGAACCGTGGGAGTGTCTAAGAATCAGAATTGTACATAGTTACAGGTACGGTACATGATAGATATCGAATTATCTTCCAATAGAAGATTAATTGTGTAACATTGATTAAAAGGTGAGATTAGTTTCAAGTGCCGTACTTCAGTTGCTTGAATGTTTAATAAACTGACATTGGGAACTATTCCTCTTATATCTCCGAAGTGATCCTTATAAATCTTCAAATGTATATTACATTTTAATCACTGAAGTAGGCACCTGAAAATAATTGGCCACGGGAGATTTCCACTTGATTTAGTAGTGTTGTTTTATTATGTTTTTGAGTAGGGTCACCAGAGCTGGCAATGTGGATTGATTACTGTGTGAAAAACAAGGCCATCAAAAGATAGATTTATAGCTTAACATAGCTTATTTAAATACGGTTTAAACTCTTAAAATTGCTTCAATCTGAATCATTGCCTAGAAATCGATAAACATACAATACAAAAAATTTATGCTTATGGCACTGATAAAAGACCAAGCCGAAGCTATATCTTTAGTTATCTTATCGAAATAAAACGTGCATATTTCAACGATTCTCCATGTAACACGAAAATACGTTAGTCATACCAAACGTGATATTTAATACCTTCGATAGAATATGGATAGAAAGCACGACACGCCTATATTATACTGAGAGAGAGAGAGAGAGAGAGAGAGAGAGAGAGCTACTTTCTAAAATTATTTTATTTTCAGTTCAACCCTTATTTTTTTAATGCGTCATAAAAAAATACATATTATTTTCCTAAAACTTTCGGATCATAACGCACACCTTATGAATCTCATTAAGTAAAATAAGGTTTTTTTTTGCATTATTTAATATTTTTAGTCATCGGTATTCAGTAATGCTAAAATAAGGTGTAAATATGATGTTTAAGTTCAAATAATACTTTCACGCTTGATTTTATTGCTTTTATCGTTTGAAACTGAAGCGAGGGATCGAAAATGAACTTAATTTAGTCCGATGTCACTAACTCATTGATATGTAAACCCTCACCCCTTCATTAAAAAATGGTTATTAGCAGCACTTTTGTTAAAGTACGATTTGTCCTCTTTCATTTCGTTTGCCATTTGTCGAGAGGGTGACGGACAAGTCATGCAATAGTTAACGCTCTTTTGAATATTTTAGTAGTGCCTCATTCATGTTTTATTTTAAATATAAGTTGTATAAAATATTACTAAGTAGTTATACAGTTTGTTACAGACAGGTGGAATAAAATTTTAGGAGCGTTATGGATTTTAACAAAAAAAATTTTTTTTTTTTAAGTTTTTACTTGTGTAGGTGCACATTTCTGCACAACGCATTATGAATTATCATCTCAATTTCAATGATTTTTGATTTTGTTTTTTTTTGCACACATTTTCAGAAAAGTCTGGATATTCCATCAACATTCTTGATAATGATTACCTGTAGTTTCATACATGTCAACCCTCTCACAAACGAAATTTTAGCTTTATCGCTCTATTTTCAAGTTTAATTTTTCATCATCTTTTTTTTCTTATATTCTAGGTGTTCACTTTTTTAAGAAGAATCGAAAGATCCTCTATAAAATGACTATCTGCTATAAAAATTGTCCGCGGTACTAGTATGCAGCAATATTTTAGAGCTACACATAGGTTATTAATATGCATTAGTAAAACACCGGACCACAACCGAAGCCTTGCGGGACACCAAATCGGGTTATTATATAGCGTCTTTAAGCTTATCTAGACGTTAGTTTTAGCTGATAAATTAATTTATTTAGATTTTACGTTTCTTATTAGGTCACTCACACATTTTATATCTGACATGGGCATTTAATCTGATATTTTTATTACCTTTCTTACATACTTATCGCCTACAGGTTGCCATATCATCCGCATTCAGTTCAAAATATTTATTTTTCATATTCTTATTTTGAAATCAAATTATATCGATGTGAAGTAATGAAGGGATTTTTAAAATTAAATAGGACTTACTACGAGACACATGTAATATCCAATCTTACTTACGATATCAAATTTAAATACACTCAATGTTGCCTGTTACACTGAACCAGATCAACAACAAAGCCAGCAGTTTGTATTCGACTTTTTTAATTTACACCTGGTCTTTAAGCCATTTTCGGGTTACCGATATATAATTTCAATTCTTCTTTCACTAATTTTCATTTTCTATTCAATAGAAATCTCTGTTACCAGTTAACCAATACATCAAAAATACAAAAAAAAACATCGTTTGTACGTTGAATTTTATGTTAATTTTAGTCTATTCCGTAAACAGTGTTGAGGCCGATTTGGTTATTGGGATTGAACATTGGATACCATTGGACATTAGATTGGGAGTTAAACTATTTTTATAATAAAGGCAATCACATAACTTTTAATATGGCAACCGTTAACATGAGCATAATATTCAAAAACCAAAAGAGTTAATTTCGTTTTTGAAAACTTAAAAAGAAGTAAGTGATTTCTCCTGAAGGGAGAAACTCAAATCCCTAAGTGTCAAACAATAACCATTATCACAACTTACTCGGTAATTATAGCATACTCTAATTCCATTAATTGTAATGGGGCTGTAGAAAAGGGCGGCACGATGGACAATGGCCAATAAAGACAAATAAGGTGATGCTAAGACTTGGTGAGGTGAGTCCGTAGTTTTTACTCGCTATTAAAACAAACCTATTGTCTCTTATAATGACTTCATGTTTTTTTGTAATGACGTGCAAAATTATTATGTGATCCCACATATTAATCATGGTTGATTGTAAGCCGAGGGCTATCACGCTCAGCTTCGAAAATCCACAACAATAGTGTCCGCCACCGACTCAAACAATGTAACGTTTGTCTTCCATTCACCCACACACTCAAAACTACAAGCACGTGTGTGTGCTGTCAGAAATCGCATGCGCGCAGCATCTGTGCCTCTGTCCCCATCTCCATTTGCTTTTCGGCCAAAACGATGTAAGCTCAAAGTTAATTTTCTACTTTATAGTAATGGAGTTAAGGTTTAAAATAATATGTCAAATTACATTTCCAAGTAAAGTTCTAACGGGAGACGGTACGGCAATAAGCTTCCAGGACTCGAATTTTTTAGATGTGTCCGGATCGCGTGGAGGCTGGGACGTATCGTTTACTCGCGGGCTCTCCTTGAATATTGTTACGCGGCTCGATTCTACCCTCGATTGCGGCTGAGACAACTGAGTGGTGACAAAAATATCTTAATTACCAAGTGATTTTGTTTTGTGATGGATGGTTCGTCTAGTTTGTGGAACAAAGTTGGGAGTGTTTTGTTTAAAGAGTAATTGTAAGTCATTAACTTTATTAAATTTTGATCTATTATGTTTTATTCTAACTGTTACTTCTGGAGTTAAAGGAGTTTGTTGTCGAGTTAATCGCTACATCTCACTTTATCAGATAAAATTATTTATGAATGCCTGATAGGTACCGATTCTATTTATCTTAGAAAGTAATACATAATAATATATTTTATGTACATAATCTGGTTGAATGGTAAATGGTAAAATGGTTTCCATACTTTGATAGTAACAGAAGCTATGCTATATGTAAAAAAGTAAGTAAAAAAAAAGTGTAGTAATAAATTATTTCAAGTCAAAATAATTAAATTAAAAGGAGCTTTCGTCAGGTCCTCAAGATTTGCAATTCATTTACGTCACTAACAAGTAATACTAGCAAAAAAGGTCAGGAAGTATAGGATTTAAAAACCTATATACCTACTGACATTTTCATTTAATAGTAGTAAACAAAAGATATAGATTAGAATATTTTTAGTACATAGATATTATACAAATTGTCAATCAGTAATTACTACTTTTACAAAATTCACACGATTAGCGTTTAGTCGCAATGAGGAATAAAAAATAAACATTTTAATCATGATCCGGTTGCAGCGGATGCTTCTTGTAAATATAACAACACATCAAAAGAATTTGTCTGCAATGTAATTATAACTGGATTTATGTAACATCTTAAACTCAACATTAATATGCGTATATTTAACCTCCTATGTCTCTTGTATTATAATTATCTACATTTGCGTGAAAAATAATATTCGCTTAATTGGTTAGGTAGTAAAGAAACGAAATATTCAGATTGATAGTTTAGAGTTTTATCACAATAACTACTTGTTTTATTACAACTAAGCTGCAAATAAACACACCGGGGTAATAAGAGGGTACCAGTGCTTAAAAACATTAGAAACACTAACGAAATTACTAGGGTATCACCAACCCTATTCCACATCAAGCTTTGCCAACATATTCGACAGCAGAACAAGTAATAGAGCTGCCTAACCTGATACTGTGTTCTGTGTAATGTCTGAGTAAAGAACCGTTACCTTCCAGAAATTTGCAGTTCAACAGTAAGCAGTAAGGTTTCAAAGCCCTTTTGTAGGAGATACGATAGGTAACCAGCGAATGGCGGATTTACTTGTCTTATTTATAATGTGGCGGGTCCTTTGCGTTTAAATTCTTTAATATTACTAATTTTTGTAATATCCTTTAATACTTTTAATTCATCTTAAGTGATAGTGGTAGTGCTATACTTAAATACTTCTTATAAAGCTTTAAGAAAGAATGGGTCTGGATGAAGTATAAAATAATTTTGGGGAATCAAATTCTCAACACTCCATACACAGTGTCAGTTAGTAAGGTGACGTGAACTCTGATGCATTATAAATTTCAAAGAAATATGTATGGGATTTACATTTTTGTATATTTCATTTATATTTATTTTTCAGTTCATCTTAAGAATTTTTTTAAATTAAAATTGAGCGCTTAGAGAAGTATCTCTAAGCGCGTTAAATTTAAATCAATCAGTGCGATCAATTATTTAATAGAATGTTTTGATTGAATTAAATTCATTACAAGGATTATACCGTAAACTGTAAAGTATGCAATGCCTTTTCTTGTTTTTAAAGAAATTTGTATTAGTAAGGGATCCAAATGCTGGTAACATATTATACTGTAGAACACATTAAATTTTAATTATTTCTCAAATTATCATCATCAATCTTGTTATATTATTATGTATATACGAAATCAATAAGAAATATGATTGACGCAGAAAAATCGCATTTTCTACGATATTTACAGTACATAAATTATATATAACTCGGAATATTTAAAACATATAGAAGATGTAATAAAATAAAATATAATATAGTATAAAATATTTAATTAAAATATGATTGGGACCTTCTTTCTGAAAACTTCTGGATACCACCCGAAATGGAACCGACAAAATCCACACAGTTTCTGCGAAATCAGATCTTTTGCCAAAAGAGGTGGTATACATGTAACGTGTTGGTTAATCCACAAACCTTTGAAAGATCCTGCAAACCAATTCTACCGATACGTTCTCATCGCCTTCCCTGGCCTTGGTAGCTAAGTGACAAGCTGTTAATTATGGTTATTGCCGCCACCTTAATTTTTTCAGAGGTTTCAGAGGTATGCATCAGACTATGAACTTTACTACAAAACACCTTACGTTCTGTTAAGAAGTTTGTGGGTTACTGTGGGTATTCCTGACATTTCGATCGTATTGTACTGATGGTGGTTACAGGTTGGGTAATCTTTCCTTTTAAATCCTTGACTTAGTTTTTAGGAGGCTCGGAAAGATTTAATACTCCGATGTTTTATAGGCTAGGTCTGTTGAAATTTAAAACTAAATACGAAATTCTCTTTTAAGAAAGTGGAAGATTTTCACTTGTAAGACCTCCGTAAGCCCACATATAGACAGTGGAACTTTCATATTACGTCTCTCTGCGTCATGATTAATATTACATTTTTTATCTCGCGTACTCCCCGTATTTATAACTCCATTCTTTGAGTATGAATATTTTTTGTACTAGCTTTTTGTGTCGACACATTGTGTAATTCACCTACCACTTTGTCACAAGAGTTGAATGTTAACAAAAGATTTACTCTGCATCACATTAAAAATGCCTCACATAAGACGAAATGATCGTAATATAATTTAATAAAAAAGTAGGTCGAAGATAAGGTATTGTGTCTTAATATTATTGAAATTAAGTCTAGACGTACATAATGTACATTATACCTGAAATGGCTAGCTGCATATATATATATATATATATATATATATATATATATATATATATATATATGCAGCTAGCCATTTATATATATATATTTCATCATCCTCCGCGCCTTTCCCCAATTAAGTTGGAGTCGGCTTTCTGTCTAACTGCGATCGTAGTTACGTGTGCGTAAGTTACGTGAAGTGACTGCCATCAGTCCTCCACAACCCAAGTACTGGGCGATATCTAAGTTCTGTACTTTAGACCAGGTTGTCGGACTTTTTAGGGCTCACCCGTAACGAACGCCACAGATGTCCAGATGGTACCCGGGACCGATGGTTTAACGTGCTCTCCGAGGCACAGAGGGGTCTCAATGTGTTAAGAATGGTCACTCATCCTACACTGACCTGGCTAGTATTACTTAATTTTGTAATGTGCTAACCTACTCGGTTACCGCTTAGCCACACACATATATTTTACGACTTGAAATTCTCGATTTTAAGAACTTCAAAATAACATGTATTTTTTATCTAAATCTCGACTACTAATGAAAAATCTTGCCTATGTAGGAATGTGGATAAAGTTTCGCACTCTCAATAGAATGAAATATACTTTTTATATCCACTTAAAAATATTTATTTAAAAAAATTACATAATACTCAAATGCGCAACCGAAAGGAACACTTAGTTATAAAGACACACGCAAGTACATTCACATGAAGCTTGCAGTTGTTATATAACGGTCAATTTATAATCCTAATTAGGTGTAAGAAAATTTATTACTCACACGCTGTGTAAATGCACGGTTACGAAGGGGTTTGAATCTGACAGTGTAATTAGATAATATATGCACGCCATGCTTATGCATCTGCGTGTCATACATTTAATATACGTGGACACCTACCTCAGTATTGTCAGCTTAGACAAACAGTAAGGTTCAAGGAGATAATACATAGTATGCGGTGACTGAGTTAATGCAAACTAGGTATCCATGGAAATTGAATTTGTCAATCTCTCCGTTGTGCGTCGAATTGTTGTAAACAAGATGTTATCTGAGATCCGATATACAAGATGGAGACAATACCCTATATCTGTAGCTTAATTTTGTATTAGTTTTGTGCTCAAACGTTTATGTGTATTGAAATGCATTGAAACATATGAGATTTAGATTTAAGTTTACTTATTTATTAGCTATTAAATTGTATTGTATCACAATATTTGAAGACAATTGATGCATGTACTATATAACAGTTATGTATATTACAATTTTACATTTGAAAAGTTGAGTAGTTGATGGCATCTTTGCTTGCATGAATTGAGGTACACGCAGTCAAACGCCTGTCAGAAATCTATGTAATAATTACTAAATCATCCAGGTATAATATCGGTGTATAAGGTAAATTGCTATAAAATCCAGCCAGGGATTAAATTGCATGAGGTATTTCTGTAATTCTTGCGATTTATAAATGGAGAAAATAAACTGTATAATAAGTCTACTGTACAAGTTAAGCTCGTATTTGGTTGTATAATGGCTTCAGGTCTGTGGCATTGTCTGAGATAATCTTCATTGCTTCTTTCTGTCTTTTTGCTCACCAACTGTTTAGATAATATGGACCGCAATTGCACTGTCTAGCGACTGTCTTCTACGGATTGATTGATATAAAGAATGTATTCTATGACGTTTTTCAAAAGATCTTAAATTGATAAAATTGATTAACCCCCCCGTATGTAAGTGCCTATCTATTATTACCAATCATATGGATCAAGTTGTAACAAATAAATTATTTGAATTGAATTGAATTATGAGCTTGTCTTTTCTTCAAAGCCCTTAACTGAAGTACTCTCACTCTCACTAAATACGTCCTCGGAAACAGACTGATCTCATATGCTAGTATCTCATAACTTTTGGGGAAATCCTATCCTTTTAATAATCCTATACCTCTTTATGATAAGAAATGGTCGCTTTAGAGGTCGAAATTTGACCGCAATTTAACAATTGCGGTGTCATCAATAACTTAACAGTTATTGATGACAAAAAAGCTCCGTTGAAGGTAGGGATGAACTTAAAAAAAAGGAAATATTTTAACAAGCAAATGAGAAGAAGGTAAAATATTTTATATTTACCTCTTTATGTACAGATTGTCAATTCAGCTTCATCAAGTGTCGGTGAGATTAAAGTACGACTTATATTTTCAAGTACTTGAACTTTAAGTAGGAGTAACAACGAAAGGACTTCATTATCTTTATTCTTTTGTCACTGGAGCCGATGCATGTGAGATGAGAAACCGGCTGCTTACCGCGCTCTTTGAGGGTTGCTCGTTCTCAGATGGGTTTAAAGTTATATGATTGGTCATCTATTTATGATTTTTTTTTATTTTTAACATCCTTAAAAAAGGACTACCAATATCACTTGGTGTAGGTCATTTTAACATAAATATAAATATCATTAATTTGCCTAAGTGTTCAAAAATTCACTCATATTTGATCGCAAGAAAACATAAACCACTCTAAAATATTTCCATTACGTTTACCAAATCTAAATATTTAGAATGTATCTTTGGTTCTCTTCATCAATCATTGGGTCTTACGTAACAATGAGTGAACTATCCGTCTTGAAGATAAAACGGGCTACAATTCATCAAGAGATTTAAAGGCTTACTTATCAAAAAATAAAAAAATATTTTGTACAAAATGTGGGAGTACTCTGTTTGAATTAAAAAAATTACGTCATATGACATAATATATTTTAATACAACAAACAAGTCTCTTTTTTAAATAATCCATCCATATAAAGAAGACGGACTGATCAAAATGAAACACATATTAGAAATAATCTTAATATTACGATTAAACATACTGCAATAAATATATTAATCTAAAAGAATGTATCAGACAAAAACGTCGTTGAGAGCGTGTACATAAATCGTATAAGGAGAACAATTCTAAGAACAAATAAATTAATTCACTTAAAAAATTCTTTCAGCCCTTTCACGAACTGAGGCATAAGAATTCATTTGTTGTGCAAATCAAGTATTTTTGCCGGTTACCGTAAATAATTTCCAATGCTATGGACCTTTTATTTTAGTTTTAAATACATTATTACGGTATCTTTATATATATCATTTCAAGGCAAGTGCACAAAGGTATTAAGGATGATTAATTTATAAGGAAAAAACAACATTTCTAATTTGAACTTAACTATCTAATAGTATAATTATATTTATTAATATTTTTTTAATGAAATAAGATACAGTGTATCATAATTTAAGGTAAAAGTTAGTATATTTTTCCTAAGTTTATGATAACAATTTTAATATTTTGGCCCTTAAAGTGACAAACGCAGTGACAAGGCAAAAATAAAGTGCATAGCAGCAATATAGAATCAAATATTTATGGTTACTAGAGATCGCGTGGTGGTCGAATTTCGACCGTGGTTTATTTCATTGGCCAATATTACTTGACCTGTCATTGTATAGAGTTTTGTACCATGACAAGTCAAAATATATACTGGACACTCATAGCTGTATGTACCCGTTTTTGCATTTTTTTTAACTTTGTAGCAAAAATTGTTCAAAAATTTTAGCATTCGTCACTTCTTCTCTGTATAAACTATAAGTGTGCGAAATTTCATACTCCTCCGTCCCAATTTTCGTAAAAAAGGATCCAAAGTTTTCGCTTTACGTATTAATATATAGATTACGGTATTCACATTCCGTTATTGATCCATAAATTACATTAGCCCCAAAATCAATCTGAATTAGATGTTCTGGTTGCTATCTCAAAAGATACATTCAATTGTGTTTTAGAAAATATTCCTATCGTAAATCATTTTAGGTAAAATGTGTTTTGGATGAAAATAGAGTAATATCCATCCTAATTTTCATTAGGATGGATATCGATAGCAAACGTGACTTCAACCCTAGTCCGTATTCAAATCACGTAAAATTTAAGACGTTCAAATATTTCGCTTAGCAAAACTTACCACTAAATTTCTAGTAAAATTTTGCTGAAGTTTTTATCGTTTCTGACGTATTCGTAGTTTAGTTTGCTTATAGTTCTAGTGTGCTATACTAATAAGCTCCCAATAAAATTAAGAGGTCTCTGTATCAAAAAGACAGGGATAAATAGATGGATGGACGTGTTGATGAAATTCTCTACATGTCAAAGCCGTGGCTTATAAAATGACGGCAGTGCTGGTAACTGTTCTAAACTGTGTGTGTGAGGCGCCTTGAAATAGTTCCTTTAGTAACTTAATCATGTTTCTATAACCTACCTAGAGAGGTAGGTTGAATGGTGAGGTAAGAGTAAGTTGCTTTGTAGAGACAAAGCAACTTACTCTTACCTCATCATTAATCATACGGTTGTTGATAAAAAATTTCTAACCCAAACTAAGAGTGTTGTTATTTCTAAGAAAAAATGAAGTCTAGATGACTTAATTTTTTCTTAAAAATAACAAAATGCAAAACAAAATAAAAACAGAGACGTTTTTACCTAATAGCAGGAAAGGGCTGAATTAATTTTAATGAAACGACTAATCTGGTATAAATATAATAATCTACCTCAGAAACTTGAATGTTGCTTGAAAAAAAGTCAAACTTTAAAAAGTCAAAGCTTGACATTTATCTTATTACTTTAAACGAGCAGTTCTTGTATGTATGTATGTATTTATATTTCGGGAATCTCGGAAACGGCTCTAACGATTTTGCTGAAATTTTGTACACATACAGTTTTGCATTTCAACTGCATAGTTGTATTTCCTGTAAAACGCAATTTTACAAAAAAAAATATTAAAAGAAAATTAGGATTTTACAAAAAGTTATTGTTTTAATAAAGTAAACTAATCACAAGTTGTAATTATTCTAGGAATTACGTTTTCATTATTCGTTAATCTGAGATATAAAAATACATGAGGAAATTTTATAATATATTTTTATCAATTTCCTTAACTTTACACTTGCAGAGGTTGATATTTACAGATTAGATATTACATTGAAATGAAACGTAGCGTGAACAATAACGTTTTACAGTCTGTTCACAATATAGTTTACAGGTAGACGTCCCTTAAGATAATAATATAGATTGAGCCATTATTTGTCGAGGACCTATTTTAGGTATAAATAAACTGTCCCTCAAACTCTGCCACTTTTTAACAGGAATATTCCTCATCCCGTCTCAAGAAAAGTTAACCTATTATTAAATCTGTATCAAATTGAATAAAAAGTAAATAGTGGAAAATCTGTACAAACAAATTAAATTGAATTGTCTGTTTGTAATATCATAAGAAAAGCATTTTACTAAATGCGTGTTTTTTACATGGTGGATATACAAAAAAAAAAAACATTTTTGTCTGTGTCTGTTTCGGCTTATCTCCGGAAAGGGTGGACCGATTTCCACGAGACTTTCACTGGCAGATAGCTGGTGTTATAAGGAGTAACTTTTTTATTTTGGAAAAAGAATTAGGGTTATGTGCAAAATTTACAAATATGTACACGCCAGGGAAGCCGCGCGGGGGACAGCCAGTAAACAGAAAATCAATATATCCCTATGAATTGAATGTGACTTTCAGAAGCTCGGTTTTTATACCCAAAAGGTCCAAAAGGGTGTATTTATGTGAATAATATAATCAATGTTTGTATGTTTGTCCTCTATGCGTTTCTAAACCATTGATCAGATTGTTTCATTGTTTGATTGTTTTTTATAAATAAATTATTGAAGAAATAACCCTACACACTTTTTAAAGCCCGGAAAGAGTAGGCAATTAAAACGGTAGGTATCTATATTTTTGTAGCGAGTAATTTATCTGTTATGAGTATGAAAATACGCAACACCAGTAACCCTATTCTTCTCCTGACGAAGTTCTGGTGACCTTTCTCATCAGTAGAATATCTTAACAATTTTATTAAAAACGTTGTAAAGTAAAAGTGTTAAAAAAGAGGAGTAGAATCTTCTATGCCATAACTCCTACAAAGTTATACAAATCCCATTCGGCTTCGAATTAATAATAATTCCTTTGTTCCTACCTTCTAGGATTACTAATATAGCAATTTGATAGCTTTTAGGTTTTTAGGCATTTGCTCTATTTGTAAAGAAACCCTTATTTACGCTTTGCGAAACTACTGCGTGTCAAGTGGTGGTAGTAAAATGATAAAAAGTTTAATGTAGGACAACCATTGGCTGTCTATAATATCGTGGCAGGTGACGAAACCTGCCAGATCTGCTGAAAAAGCCAGTTGGCAGAATGGGTCTTTCCTTTTAAAGACTTGCCGATGAAATTGAGGAAAGGCGAAGCATTAGTATGAAAATGGTAACTTCTTTTTTGGGCAAATCAAGACGTTATACAACCAAAAACCAAACGATAGTGACCGCAGATTGATACGTCAACACTTGCTTGAACAAAGTCTTAGAAAATGTTAGCAAAAAGCGTCTTTGAAGCAATGTCATCTTTCACCACGATAAGGCACACTTACATTCCGCTAAGGTAAAGGAAGCGTATTTGAAGGCTTCAAATGTAGAATTGATGACGCATTAGCCGTTATGCCCAGAATTCGCATCTTGCGACTTCTTTTTGTTTCCTAAAACTGAAAACAAACTTAGAGGCACACGTTTCACGAGCCCTGAATCGGCAGTGAATGCGTTCCACAAAGCCATCAAAAAGAGGTCCTTAGGGAAGACTGGTCCAACTGATTTTTGCAATGGTTCCAGCGAATGCAAAAATGTATGGGGTATTATATACTTTGAAAAACAATAAATGTATCATTAGTCTAATATCTAGTCTTATTTATCATGATCCAGACACTTCCAGTATGACCTAAGTATATATCATACGTTCGAAGTGAATTTATAAAAAGGGAAATCCAATTTTCCGCTTACGGGCTTTGTCGGCGCTCCATCTGTGCACGTGGATTGCATATTGCCTCCTTTGCCTTTTTGTACATGAATTACAAGCTCACCTTGACTTTTACTTTATATAATGTACTCTAAATATGATGATAACGATATTATGTACAACTTTCAAAGTCTTTTTGCATGGAACGACGATAAGGGAAAATGGGTATTTTTAATACACTTAAATATATGCGATGATTCTGCTCCTCCGCAGTTGATTGCTAAAGAATAAATTTAGCATTGCACTTAAGAACTTATTTGTAGCAAATCTGCATTCTGCTGGAATGCGTGCGCGAATAGCTTGCACCTGCAACTTTGGCGTGTAATTATTTATTTTTAATTTAATTAGAACGTATTTAGCCCAATAACACTAACTAAACATTACACTAACATCACTAAACATCAAAAAGTCAACAATTGTGTCATAATCCAGGGGACCGTTAAGCGCAGTAAGCGTTTGTGGTACTGGCGAATTGGCTCTGCCAGCGGTATGATAAGATGGCGTAGCAGACAACTTGTGCTATTTGCTGCGATAGTAGTTGTTGGGGATAAAAAGTCGAGATAATTCACTAACGTGAAATATCAGGATATAAAATGATCAGTTGAACTACTACTATTATACCCCTAAAATTTTACACACTGTCACCATTTGATTGCATGCTCTCCTAGACGACAAAAACCTCATCCCAACAAAAACTCATGAGGATAAAATTAAAGGAGTATGCGTATGTACGTCTATGAAAAACCCCGAAGAAACCTTTCTGTACTTTTTTAGTAGGAGAGAGTAAGTGTGGGTACCAAACGGGAGCAGCGGTCTCCAACTTACTTCGGACCAGGGCGTTATAGTATCATTTAATTAATATTGTGGTTATTGAATTCCCTGGAATTTTTGAGTACAAATCCTAACCATTGGAATGGCTCCTTAGTAAGAGCTACAATATAATTAGAAAAAGTATATTTTTAATCAAATATGAAGAAGAAAGAACGAAAATATCGTAAAATTTAATTGTAACGCAACGCAACATACATAATGCCCACAGTAACAGCATTGTTTAGTTTGAGAATAGTTATGTAACTTAGGTAGGTATAAGTAAAATAAAAAAATTTAATATATACCTAAGTGTCTGATAATTACACTATAAAATGCCCGAAGGCTAAGTAGACATATATTGGAATGAAATTGAGAATGACACATTGACAAAAAACATAACAAAATAGTGAATGTACGAGACGCTGTGTCATTCTTGACTTGCTGGTTATTCTTTATTTATTCAAGAATTATGTTTAAAAAAATCATCGTGCATTGTATCCTGCAGTCCGCTGCTGTCGTGCAATTTCGGATGTAAAATACTTCGTATACACTGAGATAGATATAAATTATTCCAGTACTGATTTTCAGTTCCAACCATATCATATGAAATGACACCCAGATTATTAATGGTTATCAATTTGACCATTTAGGTACCTTGTACTTAAAGTTATGGGATGTCTCATTCGACCAAATGTAATCGCCCGACACTTAGCTGAGTTTAAAAAAAAATGTTTTCCATGATCTATTCGTAAATTGGGTCAACACCAAATTGAAGTGCTGAGCAGTCTACTTCAGAGTTAATTTCCGTATATATCTTCATCTGTCACCAGTAAATTCTCATGCGTTTACTGATGCCTAATGCCGAAAATGGTTGATGTCGTCATCATGACATCATGACCATGACGATGAGAATAAAAAAATATGTAGGTTTTTTCTAAAAGATAATCACAAACATTTAAATCAAATACACTCAAACAGTTCCCAAAATCAATCTTTGGGACAAGGTCAACGCGATGTCCTGAGTAACGATGTTAATTCGTACATAATAGTCAACAATTTTCCTTATTTCACATGACCCCGAACATGTGGTCGTATCAGTTAAACCCCTGTCAGAACTTTTTCAATTATGTTCACGAGATAACATGTATTTACCCTGCGAACATATTTATTATATGCACGCTGATGAGGGCTTCAACGAACGTACAAAAGTTCCAAGAATCTTCATCTCCAAAACTTGCTGAAACTTGACTATGAAATTATGGAGTTTTCGCTATCTTTTTGTTTGTTGATTACTGTGAGCTAAATTTATTTGGGTATTTTTATAAAGAAATATGCTCATTTATCGAGAACTCTAACAAAGTCTAAAACTTGGTTAATCGTAATTTGATCCATACGTGCGTTCCACAAATGTATATTATTAAAAAGGTATTTTAGGGTTTGAATAGCATTCAATATTTCACGTAAACAAATACCAGAGATTTTAGTTTCATGAAAATTGGATACTTTGATCATTTGTACTGTCAATCATTTGCAGTGGCAAGTTATTATTCTAGTGTTTACGATCGGTAAAATCTTTTTAAAAAAATTGGGTAAAGTACTGAGGGCGTTATATAAATACACCTATTCTATATTTTGAATAATGGGTATAAGATATATTTTATTCAATTCATTTTCTTGTAAATGGCGGTGGTCCTATTGTGTCACAGCTAAATTACAAGTAAGATAAAATGTATAGCATGACAAAACGTAATTTCTGTATCGTTTCTTCGGCAACTCTAAGCAATAAATAAAAATAAAAATTTAAAATAAAAATATAATTGAACAATCCTTATCCTAATTAGTTCGTCTACATAAGTTTATTTACTGAATAGTACACCTATACGATTACAATACAGTATCGACGCCATCCTACTTTCTTGTCTTCTTTTTTCTTTAATTAAATTAATCAACTCATCAATCAATTTCAAATTATCGTTCACATGCATGCTTGGTATACATTTCGGTCATAAATAATGTCATTATTATCAAGCATGATAAAAAATTCTTAATGCCACATAGCAGCTTATTTTGTTTTTTTTTTTCTTATCACTATTTTTTATTAATTGAAAGCGTCACTAGGGTAAAACCGGGATGAATGCCTCACTTCTTCAAAAGGAATTATATATTATTAATTTTAAAAAAATCACTATGATTAATTATTATGAATATAGCTACTTTAATCTATTAGGTTACATTAAAATTTTCTTTTGGTTGAACTAACAATGACCGATTTATGAGAAATTTAGTTTTCGAAACCTCTTTTTTTAGTATAGATACTTACCTATATGAGTATATGCTGCACCATGAAAATGCTAAGAAAGATAGATGCCTGTAATATAGGAAAGATGCCTCATGGAATAAAATAAGTAGTTTTAAAATTTATTTGTAATTTTAATTTGTATTTTAATCACAACCATAATTAACAGCATTTGTCTAACAAAAAATTAACATTTAAAAGGTGTACTAGTTTAATTATGAGTTGTTTAAAATAAAATAAAAAACAAAACAGTATAAAGATCAATCCTACTTATTTTAGGCTGAGCTTAAATTGCTTTCGGTTTTCCATGTGATTGTCTATTTCAAATTCTGGATGGAATCCCATGTGGTCGGGATATTTCCTTGAATCCTATTTTATTTTTGTGATAAAAGTAATAGTGTACTTTTTCAATACACACCAGCACTATTGGGAAAAGGTGTCTCGTAGAAAATGAAAATATGTCAATATTAAACACTTAAAAAACAAAATAACACTGTCATATGTATTGGTTTTTGGGGATATATGCCCCCAAAGGTACATATACCTACCGCGCAAAATTAGGGCGACTATCCTTTTTGATATCAATAGAGGCCCTTTTATTTTTTAAATCACTACATATTATAAAACAAGGACCCCGCCGCGTCTGTCTGTCTGTCTGTTCGCGATAAACTGAAAAACTACTGAACGGATTTTCCTGCGGTTTTCACTAATAGACAGAGTGATTCATGAGGAAGGTTTAGGTGTATAATTTGTACCCGTGCGAAGCCGGGGCGGGTAGTAACAAATATACAAAATAGCGATTATTAACCCTAGGTGTTAATAATCGCTCTTTCGTATGTGTACTTAATTTGAAATTTAAAAATTGAAATATCTTAGTACTTATAAAGTTATGCAACAGTAAATAGTTACCTCTAAAACTTTAAAGCATTTGTCGCGTTCGCTGCGGAGATAATCTCACGCGCAAGCGAGAAACCTCTGTACTGTATGATGGCCTGCGGGGGACCGAAGTATGTGGCGTTAACGCTACTTATTTAAACTATTAATTCGATGTTGCAACTTTAGGGAGTCAGGTTTTCGGAAACGAAGCACCTATGTCACCGCGGTATCTATGTCGGTTTTACCATACAGATTGATGCAACAGTGGAATGGGGTAAAGTATTTCTTACTTATTGTTTGTATAAAACTCGTCTTAATCTTAGAAATATTTAACATTTGATAGTAGTGATATAAATACTAAGAACTTACATGATAACGTTCTAGCTTGAAATTAATATAATTGGCCAGAAGCAAGTTGTTCAAGCTTCAAAAAATATGTATCTTCATCTAAACACGAACTCTGAGAACAAACCAAATAGATTTACATATTTTATGTTAAAACTCTGACGATTGTTTTAATAAATAGTTAAGATATTTGGTTAGAATATCAATTAAGATAATTTATTATATCCATTTGTCAACACTAAAGTTTTAGCAACTTAAGAACCTTCAGAAACCCATTTAATTAAGTAACGGTTGAAATTTAGTTCTTTGCTACTAATAAAAGTGGCACACCAAGCGCCATCTGACCACGACAAGCTGAACTATTTAATAATAGTGATGTTTAAACGTGCAGTACCGTAAAATAGCTTGTATAAAAGCGGTTTTTATTAGGATTATAAGTATGATATGATCTAGTATTATAATTATTTTACTAGTCTTGTGAAATGATTGTAAAATTGATTGTTATTGAAAATTTATTGTTATTTTAATGATTGACTTTTAACATTATTTTGGATGTGATATTTTCGTAACAAAAGCTAAAGATTAAAGGAAGGGAGAAGTATTGTACTACTTGAGTAGATAGTTATTTATTATGTAGAAGATGTTTATAAAGTACTTACAAAGATGACTTCAGTCGTGACTTACGGAAATTCGAAGCTTCTAGATCAGAAAATGCTTAAACTTTATTAGCAACTAGTAAGGAATAATCTGTAGAAACTTTCAAATATTTTACCAAACACGAAGCCTTATATATGCTAAACTACATATTATAAACTGTCATTTAATATGGATTGGAAGTTCGGAATGATAATAACGATATTTTATTAAGTAAAGTTATAGACACAGCAGCACATACATTTAACCCACAATAATTCTAACTCTGTCGTCGCATTGTTGATGAAAGTCACTAAATGTATGTTGCCCTTTTCTGAACAATGGAATTAACCACTTTGAATATTTTCATCACAATATTACGTAAATACACATTGTATTTCATACCTACATTTTATATTCCTAAAAGCGAAACAGTTTGTCTAATCTGGGACTTTTATTCATACGTTATTCCAAAGATTTACGTTCCAGTATTTCATATAATAAATTTCGAGCTTTATTGTAAAACAGGACTGCTATACGACATTGTCTAAAATAAATGTCGTATTTATGACCAATAACTTATGTTCAAATGAAGTGATAATATTTTTATCGTACGTTGCATGTTTGTAATCGAAAACGCTAACCTATTTTTAAAAGTGTTCTATTTTGTTTTGGATTATTAACTTGGAGTTGTAAAGGAATATCTGTAAGTTAAATTTATATCGGAAAATTTGTTCCAAATTTCCTGTCAATCTTAATTGAACATTTGTGATGGCTGACATTTATGCAATAATCAATATTTTAACTCTAATAACATACATTTCGAGTACTGTCTAAGCGTATCGTTATTATAACTATCCCTGTATCTATAACTAGTTTTAAGTTATCTGGAAATTCAAAACGTAACACAATTAGTTTCATATATCCCCACTTTATTGTACTTAATATGTATGGAATTCATTCCTAAGAGGTGCTGAATCTGTCGACCCGTGTTCCATATATGTGTACAGATTCAGCGCTGTGTTTCATTTGTCTATAAATTGTAAACTTTAAGCGTTTGATACTCTCGAAAGGAATTCGAAGAGGCACTTTGTATCAGTCGTAGAGTTAATTTTAGTTACAAATAGTGCATACTGTTACTTGATCCCGCGACAGGCGACAGCTGTAAATAGATTGAAAAATGTAATATGATTAAGACGCTTAAAAAAGAAAAAGAACTTAGAAAAGATATGTTATAGTATAAGGTTCAAAACTAGACACATTAAAACTAAAATAACTTCCATAAATAAAGAATAATATAAAGTTTCTCCATTTAGAGATATAGAGAAGAATATTATCCAATATAACTTTGGCACGCATTTCGAAGTTTCTATTAATACATAAAAATATTTTTTTCAGAATCAGTCTTACATTTTTAGTAGTTTCTCAAGTTTTTTGTTTTGTTAGTCCCGATTCTCTAGTTCCCGATTCTCCAAAGTTATAATAAAATATCATTTAGTTACATTCCCGTATCCCCACGACTTTTTAAAATAAATTACAGATGTGTGAAAAAGTGTCAACAACATAATTTTATTTTTAGCATCTAATCTTCTTTGGATTTATTTAAAGAGACCTTAATTTTAATACAATATCACAACATTTTTACAATATCGCGTTTGACTCTTTGAACTTTAACTTCGTAATTAATAACACTGCCTTGTATCACTTTTAAACATTCTACAAAATGAAATTTTTACAGTAACTTTTGAAGTTATACTTCTTTTGGCGCGTTAAGGAAAAATGATGAGAGTAATTTTTTACGATACGCGCGTCAACTAGCTAGTCAACATTTTAGTTTTTCAAAAAAAGTTACTAACTTCACGAAAGTGATAAAAATGGTTTTTACACATTACTTTGAGTACGTTTGTAGAATTTGAGGTTAGTTGACGGCATGTATTATTTATGATAATTTACTGAGATTATAAGTGATAAAAATGGTTTTTACATATTACTTTGAGTACGTTTGTAGTATTTGAGGTTAGTTGACGGTATTTACATACACACTTTTTTTTGTTAATGAATGGTTTTACAGTCACATTGCGATTTGCAGTTACTTCATACTTTATGCATTTTGCTTAAAGCCATTATTAGTTGAATAAGGACGTAAGTACTCTTAACTAGATAAGTAAGTACTCTAAACAGATGTTATGTACATAAAATGTACAATCCTCCAGGTAACCTTTTACCTAACCAAGATCAAGATTTGAATATAATGTTTAAGCTCTTTTTTACTTGACACTTGATACCACTTCAACTTCGTCTAATAAAAGTTAATATAGACCAGATAAATTTTCAAGGGGAAATGGGTACGGGAACCGTGCTTTTTTCTGGATTAAATATGCCACATGTCTTTTTCTGTACCCCTAACAACGTGTAAGCTAAATTTCATGATGATCGATTGAAGGCGTGAAAGCATAACATACAATCAAACTAACTCACATTTGCATTTATATAATATTAGCAACCCGCCCCGGCTTTGCACGGGTAGCAGAGACATTTCAACCAATTTACACAAAATCTTGACTAATTATACATCTAAACCTTCCTCATGAATCACTCTGTCTATTAGTGAAAACCGCATGAAAATCCATCCAATTGTTTTTCAGTTTATCATGAATAGACACACAGAGGCAGCGGGGGACTTTGATAAAATGTAATGATTAGTTAGGATGCGTAGTTTTCATTACAATAACATTGTCGTAATATTGGAAGAAAATTATCGGTTGGTATTTATAAACTATGTAGTAACATCGACAGTACCTATAGCAGGAAAATATATTTTCTTTTATTGTGTTACTATTCCAAATGTGTAGGGAGTTTAAGCTCGACATAAAAAACTGAATCCAATTTACCCCGCGGGTAGATAGAAATCTGTTATTTTTTCCATGAATGTATTAGATATTGTTTATTTGATTTCTGGGGTCCAAAGGCTTTAGCGCTATATTCAGGAACAATGTTGTTTGACATACCTACACACTTTAGGTATTATTCACTTTAAAATTATTACTGAAAAAAAACATGGTTACATTGCTTTTATATGAGTGTCGTCGCCACATCAAAAACTCTTATTTATTTTTATAAAAAATATGGACAAACTATAATAGATGATAGCACAGTTCACTATTTAATAAAAATAAGTTAATAGACATTATTTTGACTGGTTATACCGGTAACGCAATACGATTGGTCGATTGATAAATATTAATGAATAGTGGGATTATGAAAGGGTAGGAATAAGACGAGAACGATTGTCTTGAGTGCGAAGAGTGGTACGAACAACTTGGCAGTTACTGTAGTTAGTGATTTTCATATTTTATATCAGTGATTGTGAGAATGTTTCTTACTCGCGCTCCATGAAATCCTTCCTAGAGAGATTTACAAAACGGCAAAACTCCATCTATCGAGGGTGCGAGTAACGTGATATTGAAAAATTAAGTTTATATACAACCAAAATAAAGAAAGCCGAAAAAACAAAAAAATATATCACAAAAATAATACAAATGTAAACACAATTCATAAAACTAAGTTGGATATCATCACATTGTCACATTTCCATTATGTAGTTTAAAATTCGGTACTATATTGAAAACAAAGTTAGGTTTTGTTTGTTGAAATTTTAAACCCAATATTTGTCTACCTAGTTCTCGTTTAATTGAGACCAAAATATCGCAGTTACCGCAATGTAGTACAACCTACATTTGGATACAGTAACTTCGGAAAAACGACTAAGAATTTACATTTGTTGGTTTGCCGCTGCCGGGAGCTGCTTGCATGAAGCGTAACGAGCGTTAAAAGCATTATGCAAATGAGCCAAACTCTACACCGGGTGATTAGATTAGAATAAACTGTATGTCTATTGTTTTAAGTGCGGGCAGTGTCTGGTCTGAACGATGTTCGTGAAAATTTACATTTAGAAGTATACTAGTAAAGTTTTAACATTCGGAAATAGTGTGGGTATTGAGTACATTTTGGTTCGCAAAGCTACTATTGGAAATGCTATGGCATTTGCTCGGTTTTACTAAAATTGGGCAAAGTATCTCCCTATCATCTCGGCCACGGGGCATTATCGCAATATAAAACCATAATGTATCTAAAATAATAAATAAATACTGACATTAAATATTTCTTTTTAAGCCACTATCTACATATTATAAAACAAAGTCTTCCGCCGCGTCTGTCTGTCTGTCTGTTCGCGATAAACTGAAAAACTACTGAACGGATTTTCATGCGGTTTTCACTAATAGACAGAGTGACTCAGGAGGAAGGTTTAGGTGTATAATTTGTACCCGTGCAAAGCCGGGGCGGGTTGCTAGTATGGCAAATAAACAACAGGCTATTTGATGGTTAGTAATTAATACCATTGCATAATAATTTCAAAGCAATTCATATTCGTAGTCGTTAACGATAAAATTATTAATTAAAGTAGTCTGCATAAGAATGTTAATGGTTATATGTAATAGATCTACCTCACATAGATTTATTTCTATTGATTTTCATTTAAAAGCTTATCACTGATGGTTTGGCGTGGCAGATTCCCAAGAGAGCTGCACCATCATTAACGGACGTTGGATTAAGCTCGCAAAAGCCATATACGAGCGCGCAAATGGACATTGCCGCCTGTCATCTGGCTTTTCAGTATAATTTTATTCGAGAAGTGGGTGGAATAAAAAGATATTACGGTTTCAAATGCAAAAAATACTTTAAGTGCATACCACTCTAGTGTGAAAGAAGTCTTATTATAAAATGGGAATGCTCTCTAAGTAACAGCCTTTTAGTGTGAGAAGGGAATTATACTCTACAGTTCACTTAACTGTTTAATATCGTAGGTCTAAAACTAAGTGATTACGATTGATATTTTTCTTAGAAATATAATGTTGCAATCAAAATAGCAAGACGGCGCATCGATTATTTAGTCGGCAACATCTATACCTACTTATAATAAAACTGTAACAGGTCCAATTCTGTACATTGAAGATATTTTGAATTTTTAAATAATAATCTAAAATCTAAAAATAATCGCTACTGAAGCCAAAACAATTTTATTTTTAATTTTTTGTCTGTCTGTCTGTCTGTTTGTTAGAAATGAGGTACTTTGAAGATTGTCACGTAATAAATGGTTTCAGTTGGTTGTTCTCTAATACTCCTACAATTTTTTTTTAATATTTTTAGTGTAGATTTATTATTATTATTATACATAATAATGTATAATAATATGTAGATTGTATTAGTTTCTATTAAATTACGTGTATTATATTATCGCCCAGTTAGTAGACGGAGCGTGCTTGCCACCCGCGGGCGGGCGCTGGGTGGACCGTTGGATCCATAACGTGGCAGAACCGACGGTCCACTCATTACAGGCGCTGTAAGGCACACCTTGTAGTTTTCGTCGGTTTAGGTCACTAGTAGCCCGGTGATGTGAAATTTCACATGAAAAAAAGTGGGTTATTTTTCCACTTATTTCGCAATCGAAAAAATAATGTTTTGTACGCTCTAGATTGTTTCACCGCCTATACATTATAAAATTATCCGGCCTGGAGTCCCCGTTTCAGGCTACGCCTATTATAAGCGACATAAAGGAGGAGATTCTGCAAGAGTTTATTATGTTTGTTGTACACATGTAAGCCAGTCCTTCTGAAGAGTTCAACTCGTCAACTATAATAGGTATTCTGATAGACAGTAATAGCCCTTACAAGTGTAAGGACTAATTGGACAAGTACTAACTCGGTCGGTGATCTAGTGGTACAGGTGGTGGTCTTATTTACAGCACGAAAATATTGCCGCTTTCTTTTGTTTGTCATTTGTAAGAAATCAAAATTAATCATGACAAGTATAGAACTTTACGAACTTATATATACGACTAGCTTATGCCCGTGACTACGTTGTTTTTTAACTCGGATGTTATTTTTATCCCTCGAAAACAGTACTTTTTTCCGGATGAAAGTTACGCTTTGTCATTTTCTATATCGCTCACAACGTTTATGGAACATTTCAAAAGAACGGTTGAGTAGTGTGAACGTGACGTAACGTAAAAGCGTAACAAATAAACAAACAAACTCACACTCGCATTAATAATATTGAGTTAGGAAGTTAGGATAACGCTAATTTACACGCTAATTAGCCCCGCATTAGGCACACCGTTTCCGATTTTACCGAAGGTGGGGTTATGAGCATGCAGTCAATAATTTTCTAAACATTTCAGATTTAGAAATTGCCTCATATAAACCGGCTGCTTATGACAGCCAATTTAATTCCTTTAAGCCTCGTATTCGGACATCGTCTAGAAAAATATTACTATTAAATAGACTATGATGCAAACACGTTTACCAGTAAGTATTTGAGATAATGTGGTTATGGAAATAGGGCCGATTTTAGTAAAAATGTGGCGATGTCTTGTGGCACATGTGTAAGATAAAACTATCTTAGAAATCAAGACAAATTAATACGTATAAATATGCACAATGCTGTATTAAATTGACCTGCCTTCTTTCGAATTTTGTGCTCGGAACAGACTTAATCCAATCCCACATAATGAGGTGGGGAACTAACGTAGCAGGCAATTGTAATATAATTATTCTCCTCTTTGACCTACTTACAAACTAGGCAAAAGGTAAAAGATCTTTCTATTATAGTAACCTAAATATATCAATGTTACTTACATTAAATTCCGGAAAAGTTTTTGCTAGAAGAGATTCATGTTTACAAAAATTTAGTCTATATATTATTGTGTTCGCATAACTCCGTAAGTAATAAAACTACTAAAACTATTATATATCGGTCATTAACTCCTTAAAGATTGTAAGAATTTGTTATAAAATAACCAGTAGCTTGTAAGTGACCTAAGGGACGTCTTTTTGAATAGTTATCGTGTCAGTTTCATGAAGAAGATCTAGATCTTAACACAAAATCCTCTGATCGTCGTAAATAGCGATCAAAAATTGTCAAAAGTTTGCGGATAAAATTAGTGACGGAGATATTCTGTATTTTTCTACATAATGTCTTTAAAAATAAAAAACTCCTATTCGTTAGATTATGTTAATCAATTCAGGTATTCCTTGGTAAGTTCTTTTTTCTGAATTACAGAGACCCTTTGTCTTCTCTTCTTTTGTGCCCCTGACAACGTATATACATAACTTCATTATGATCTATTGATTAGTAAAAGCATGAAAGCGTAATATTATAGCTAGGATTAGGATTCATTTTTCTAATCTTTAATTGAACTCACAGAGTTGTATACAAGTAAAAAGATTTTTTATATGTTAGAAGTTAATAAGAGCAAAGCTTCGAAGACAATACTTTTCTATTTTATTATGGTCAAGAATGTTAATCCTATTTGTTCGTGGTTGAAGGCAAGAGGTACTTAGTTCATTCTTTACTCACGAAAACAGTAGATTAACCTCAATTCCACGTAATCTCTCTAGTCGAGATTCTAAACAAAGCAACCATATTATTTTAGGTACCAAAATAAATATACTGCAGAAATAAATGGGTAATGTTTTAGCTGTTTGATGTTTAATCGTTTCGTTGTTTTTTTACATAACATATTTAATAGTATATACGTAAGAGTAAATGTTATAAAAAAAATGTGAGGGAAAAATATTGAAACTGAAAACTTTTTAATTCAGCATTGGTGTGTTCTACATCAGGTATCTTGTTAATACTACAATGTTCAATATTATAAAGACTTATCAGCACTACAAACTAAAGTTTTTTCGGACAACTGTAATATATTTATCTTGGAGACCCAAGATTCGGGTTATTTGGTCTCATGTACGGTTTATTTATCGTTCTATAAAAATAAAACCATTAAACAAGTTTCTGAAAAGTTGAAAGTTATCGTTCGGTAACAAACTCTAAAACCTTATCTCAAAAAGGACTTGTTAGAACAGATGCTGACTTCAATCAGTTTAATGTTAATTGCCAGAATAATTATCCAATTAATTTTATTACAACCTTACAAGTGCTTATCGATAAAGCGGTGATAAAGATCCATAAAATTGCCAGCAGCCCGCTTCGAAGTTCAGGGGCTTGAAGCGCGTAATCAAATTGTTGAATAATTTTGTTAATTACAGAAATTTGATTGCGTTTGATTGTTTACATTTAAATTCTGATTCGATACTAAATTTGTTACTCTAACAAAATATATTTTCATCTGAATTTAAATGTTGGATATATTTGTGGAGTGTGTTTCGATCTTGTTTGTTAAGAACATTTTAAAGTTAACAATATTTTGCATAAAAAATCAGCGATGGTTTAACGTATGCAACATACGTACCTGTTGAGATGGTATAGCTTACAGTATATATTGTTGTACTGGACTGCGCGTGCAACCTTCGTGGATTGGTGATTAAACCTCTTTGGCGCGCGAAGTCTTACTGGCAACTTCGTGCTCAAGATTCGAAGTAATTCGTATTTGGAATAGTTCAGAGAATGGAACCATGAAACAGGGGACTCTCGTCTGAAGAGCCTTGGAATACTGACGTCCCGTGTTGATGCACGGAACTGCAAGAGATATCCATTGTAAACTTTAGTGTGATTAATGATCAATGTGAATGTCATATTTTAAATGTTTCAGTAAAAACCTAAGTTGCACCCGCGTAATCTTTTATTCCTCTTTCCTAGAATTTAGATCCATCCTTCGCGATACCACCTCACCCCTGAGTATATCGCAATATGTATACATACCCTACACTTAAAACTCTCAGAAAATAGGGCCAATAAAACTAATTGATAATATAGATAGATCGATGTACTCTTAATTGTCCACAAAGCAATGGGATTTAATATTTTTCTTTTATTTACTTACTAGCTAATGTTTTGTCCAATTGGTGATGATATAATAACATGTTTTTTCCTATTAATAATAATAAGTAGGTAAGTAAGAAACATTTAAAAAACATTTGTAGGTAAGTAAGTAACAAAGCGGCGGTAGCGTAATGGCTAAGGCGTCGGACTTGCGATCAAGTGGTTGCGGGTTCGAACCCCACCCAGTGCACTACCGTCGTGAACCCACTCTTAACACAAGCATTAAGCTTAGCTGGAGGGGTTAACGAGATTACTAGTAATGTGTGACCCACGTTACTAGTTATTCCTAATGCGAGAGTTGTCTTTTAAAAAAAAAATAAAAAAAATAGAGGACCTTTCCTTGGAAGTCATGGCGTACTTTTTTCATAAAAATAACGTTTCGTAGCTCTGTTCTAGAACATTCTTACTAAAACCATGATTGATATAAGATTGTTGCAACATTATTATTTTTCAATTGGCTCCTTTGTCGCTACTCTTCCTCTTTAATCAAACGTGATAAGCTAAAATCGTCATTTCACCGATCCCTTTTTGAAGTGAAACTTCTTTAGAATTGTTGTGATTTGAAAATTCGATGAAACGAAAAAGCGACACTAAAAAGATACAAACATAGGATTTAGCCTGCGAGAGAATTAGATAGAATACAAGTATAAGTGTTTCCTATTATCTTTGTCTGTGCGCCTGCGTACGCTTAAGCTTTCAGAAAATGCGTCATAGGCAACGTGGTGTATCATTCACGTGTATCATTTTTCTGCATTTGCGTATTAAAATTCGTTGATTAATTAATTTATGTTAATTATTTAACACATCTGTGTTAATTTGACCAATAACTTTCATATAAATCATCTAAAATTAAATTTATTTACATTAGTAAATTATTTGTGTTGATTTTACTTTTTATTTCTCATTCTACTTTTCTGAAGTTTCACTTTTGCCGTGTGTGAATTGCAAACACAAACTTTTTTTATACTGAAATTGCGTAAGCAGCCTATATCAGACGTATGCGTCTATGTTTCGCATTTTCCTGATTCTCTTTTCCCACCCTTATTTCCTGACCCACATAGATGTATTTTTTTACCTTTTCAATGACGGTTTGGTTTACTTTAATTGTAGCAGGTATGGTATCATATACGTCGATTTACTGAGATTCATTTCCAGACCGATATTTAAGGAGACTTCGTTCAATTCATGAATCATGAATTGGTCAACAGAATTGTGTGTCTGATTCCAATAGTATGCAATCATGGTATTTGACAAAAAGTCACTGCCTCAGCATATGGCCGATGTCTTGCTTGTGTAACATAATATTATATTCCTATATTAACAATCACAATAAAAAAATTGCAATTAAATAATAGGTAATACGCCAAATGTTGTTACACAATAAACACGCAGGTACTAAAATTTATTGCAGACTGGCTGACCCGACAGACGTTGTCCTGTCTTAACTATGAATATTGAATTCGAATTGGTATAATTAATTTAAAAAAAATATTATTCCAAAAACATAGATATTTGCAGCGCGCATCCTATCAATCGCGCTAACTATCAAACGACTGACAGTTATGTCAAAAGCGCTAAGGTTATATTAGAAAAGTTAATATGGTCGTTAAGTTTCTTAAAGTTTCTAATTTTATGCGCAACGTTCTTAACTTTTTCTTTCATAAGAAGCTTCTCCTGACAATAACAAACACAAAAAAAAGAAGAATTAGCGAAATCGGTCAGGCCGTTCACGCGTGATGCCGTGATCAAGGGAATTAGGGATTCATTTATATACATATAGATAAAGGATACAATAACATTTTAAATTGTAATATTGTTTATAAAAAGTAGGTTGATATCAAGTTTTGGTTTAAATTTCTAATATGTTGACATTTACACAATCATTCCACAACTGTACGGTACAGTGTAACAGCCAGCTTCTTGGTTAACGTCTCTGAAGTCAGATAAATTTATGAATAATTTTCATTAAAACACCAGGACAACAAAAGTTAAGAAGACATACAAATTAAATCAGACAATAGGAAAAATATGTATGTGGACTTCACGGAATTTAAATATGACGAAAACATTAAGATAAATATGTTAGTAATTTTCTTTCGAAGTAGTTATTTTCTTAATTTTTATGCACGGTCAATGATATCAGTTACTAAACTAACACTTTCATCTAGAGCAATGTAACTGAAAATTGAAAACACATGTTTAGTTTTTCCTACTTTAATATTTACATTTTGTGTACAGTATTTGGGGTTGGCATGGAGTACACAATAATGTTTAGCTTAGCTTGACCCGATGCGGTTGATAGTCCATATTTATAAGGAACGACTGTCATCTGGATACAACGGCTCGATTTCTGGAAATGCCAGTGCAGCATTACTACTGTTTAAATTTGCAGTAGCATATTGTGTATAGAATATCAAGCTGTTTTCTATTTGTTGTTTTGGAATATTGAAATGAAAATATGAGATAGTGGAATTGTATCAGAGTGGTTTTTATCTAAACAAGGTTGGTAATATTTTGGTTGGGAGGTATAGTATTCTGACACAATACTGTCTGTACTGTGTACTACAGTACTGTCAACAAATCGAATTAATATATTCAATGGATTCTATTTGCCAATTGTAGCAGTTGAAGAGGGTTTTTGTTCTAGACACTCAATATCGAAACGTCCAATATCCTATTTGAGGAAGCTTGTTTTTTCGCATAAAAGTAAAACTTTATTGAAATTTTGACATGACAGCGTCTGTCGGTTGAGCTTTATCATCATAAATTACTGTTTCTATTTTATTATTTTGTTAAAGCTATATCTATAATTATTGGAAATACATCTCTTGAATGAGCTACGAGCCTATCTATAAATAATATTTTTTGGTAATATTTACTGAAAAACTAGCTATTTGTTTTGACACTGTCAGTATTTTCTAAATATATGAAAATGAAACCCTGTTTCCCTTGGTCACGGCATCACGCATGACCGGCACGGCTGGACCGATTTCGCTAATTCTTTTTTTGTGTTTGTTATTGTCAGGAGAAGGTTCTTATGAAAGAAAAAAAAAATTAGAAAATTTAAGAAAACTTTACGAGAGACTTACGCGGGCGAAACCGCCGGGCGCAGCTAGTCGTAAATAAATGACAGACTGTGTTGACATTACGGTCTTAAAAGGTAGAAGAAGAGTTTGTTTGTTACGCTTTCACACCTACGACACAACCGATTAACATGAAGTGTTTCATACACGTTGTCAGGGTTGCAGATAAGGACGTAAGGCTGTTCACCCAGAAAAAAATACTATCCCCGAGGGATACCAAAATAACTTTCACACGAGTGAAGTGATAGATTCAATAGATTTAGCGAACTTGTAATATCATTGAAGAAATATTCTTGGTGAGGGAACAATCATTTTTCATTTTTTTTTCCGTTATTTGTTCGACGTCTTAAACCTCCTACACAACGCCGGTGGCACAGACCGCCGGCTTTTCCTGGGCGTCTGTGCCGCCGGTACGTGCCGCCGAGCATCATTCCTGTTGTGACAGTCGTATAGAATGCTAGTGAGGTGCACATTTTGTAGTTGGTTATCGATTACGACGAACAACGAAGCCGTCGACATTGCCATCGCAGCTGTAGCTTTTATTTTAATTTGGAAAAAACAAAGACGAAGGTTTTGGATGCGCCCAAGTTTATAATATAGAAAATGGCAAAAACGGTACACTAATGATAGAAAATTATAAAATAGATGATGTGGGGTGTCGACATTTGCGCAACAGTATGTTCTTTGGGTTTTTAAGAATTACAAATGAATATTTTGAATTTTTGCTGAATAGTACTAAAGCGTACATTACAAAAAAAATACTGGTTGAAGAGAATCCATACCTGCTAAAGAAGATTTGCAGTAACCTTGAGTTTTTTGGCTACAGGAGAAAGTTATTGAATATATGAAAACCGCGCGATAAACGGCGGCATACCCGGGCGGCCATACTGGCGGGTTTATAAGCCGCTGGACGCACCGCGGCTTACCCGGCGGAAAGGCCAGCGGTGGTGCCAGTGGCACTATGTGTAAGAGCCTTTAGTATAAGTAAAATAGAGATATTAAACAAGTAAAGAGCCGTTGATATTTTACAATAATGTCATAGAATCTAGGTATTTCATAATTATCATATTCTTACTAAGAAAATTTGTTTTCCCAGTTTATTCTGTATAAATTCCACTCTACCATATTAAACCTTTATGTGAAACAAGATGGGGTTCTAAGATAAGTAATGGCTTTCCATTTAAGCGCTAACCGCATCCTATGCTGGTTAACCAAAGATATCAAACAGTCAATCAACTAAACTGTAGACACTTCCTTCCGTGATTGCGGTCAGGTTGCACATATAGTGTGGATATTTGTCTCTTATCTAAGTAAAATTTTGTATTAAAGAAATGAACTCAATGGTTAAACTCAAAAAAAAAACTATCGTAAGTGTTCGATACTATCTTGGTCACAGAGTAGATACTTATAACCAAATAGTCTTCCGTTAAACCTTCATATTTCAGTAAAGTCCGGTGGATTAAAATATAGTGTGGGAAATATAGGTGTATTGCTAACACCTCTGTAGACTCCTCTGGGCATTGTATATATACGTGAGTAAGTATTTTAAGAAAACACCCTTAGCAAATCTATGAGTGTGTTCTTAAAATACTTTTGCTAGGCGAGAAAAACTTATATTGAACGGTTTCTTCTATAAAAATTATTAGAAAAGCCCATATTGCCTCCCATTTTAACCGAATTCAGAAAGGCGGACGTTCCCAATTTGACTGTTTTTCTTTATTTTTTTAAATAGACAAAAAATTTCGAGTGGTATGCTTTGAGTATGTTACGTTAAGATGTATGTACTGTTTTAAGTATAAAGATAACTATTAACACGTAAATAGTAAAATAAGAGAGACCGTCCCTAGATATTTTTGGAGTAGATATGCTCTTTAATATGGAACCTTTATGCATTGGTACTCCCATGTAGTTAAAGTCTTTACGGTTAATTTAACTCTATAATACCTCCCAGAACACCAACTGTTACAAAACTGTTTAAACTAGAATACCGTTGATTTCCACTATCAAATAGGGCCTACATACGTCTATTGGTCGCAATAACCTATATCTCCTGGGTATCAATAATATTATTATGCAAAATCATCTTTTATTATTTATAATACTACAATAAGAATATAAAGTAAAAGAACAATGCGTTTTATGAGCATTCTGTACCCACATAATGAATATGCTATAACATATAACTGAGTATTTTTCTAAGAAAAAAGTAAAAGACCGTAAAGCGCATTCGTTATCCCAGAGCACAAAGACAAAGTTTTCCACATATTCCCAGTTATGTGGCGTCCAATGTAATTGTCCCCTCGGTCCGCTCTTTTGACGTTCAAATAGAATTATTTATGGACCGGAATATGGCCTAGACGAAAATGATAGACAAAATCTAATAAAGCGGGAAAAAATATTCCTCAAGTTTCAAAGTCAAATGGTAAACTAGATATTGGACATCGGCCTTTTAATTAACGGATTTCCTTGAAGACATCTGCGTAGTCCATTTATGTCAATGTGTTAAAAGAAAGAAACAGTGGGCAAAATAAAAAATGAGTATTCTATTAAAACAACAATATCTTATGTAAGAAAAATAAAATTTATATCCCTTGCCTCAAAAGAAGATGGGGCACGGCAAATTTGCTAGTAGATTGTAGGATCGCCATGGTTTGAGCGGAGGAATGGCGTTCCTAATGTCCACAAATAAATACCTTTAACCGCCTACACCCAGCAGGCAGTGAGCTTGTTCACTAACGTAATTGTGTATTAAAATAAAACATAAGTTTCACGATGAACTTATGTTTTATTAACAGACAAAAAAATGGTGACTCTGAACTGGTAGAAACCAATATTTTTGGGAATTGAACCGCTTTACGTCGTAACAACTTGACACATCACACACTAGGCAGACCCTGTACTATGGTAACCAGACTGCTTATAAACATACTTTTATATCGTGCTCATGACACAATTATTTGTTTTGGGTGAGAATCGAACCCAAGGCACAGCAGTCAGTATCACTAACCACTAAATGAACTGTAGCGAAATATCAAAAAAAGAAGAATCACTTACTTAGAAATCAGTAACAGAGAAGAAGTGAAACAAAAATTCAAATTATTCTTTAATAACAAAGAAAAAATCTTCTACGTCGTTTCGAATCTCTACGGAATCAAATTTCGGACGGTAATGACTAATGACATACCGTGGCAACTCGTTTCTTCCATGAATCTTGCTTCAAATGAAAGCAGCTTATATCCTTTTTGCTTATAAAATGAAAATAAAACGTTACTCATATATATATGTTTGGAACGACGATGAATATTAAGCGGCGGTCGTCATACCTTTTTTTGTCGTCCCAAGCCCTTTGAATTGTTTCTGTTACATGATTCTGATATCGGAAAATAATAGGCCTTTGTGTTCAATTTTGATCCTCAATTTATGTTTAGTATTGGTATGGAAATTCATGGGCCGTAACCGGTAACTTTGTATTTATATAGGTTATGTACACGAGCGTACATTCGTAAATAATGCGAATTCGCAATTGTTAACTGGCGATAGAAGTAACTCGTGAACTGCAGTGCAGTGCAGCAGAATAATTTTCATTAAAATTAGCGCTATACAAAAAAAAAACAATTTGGGACAGGGTGATTTTGCGTTATAATTAACACAAATATGTGGTTAAATGATACTTATTTTTGAAGGTGCGATTTCAAGCCGTAGTTCTTTAAATTCGTTTTTCACTGTCCATATCTCATTGAATTTGATTTTTTCCTCTGTAAAAAGTTATCGAAAGGTGGACACTCAAAGGTGTATCAATCAAATTCCTTTATGTACACGATCATTCTTCTCATATAATTTGCATGTTTGTGATAATAACAATATTTGTCTAAGTTTATAAGTTTGAAAATAAGAGCTAGAATGAATGATGAACATACGAATTCTGCTAAATCATAAATAAAGTATTTAATCATACCCCACTGACAATATTTGTTTAAGCTTCCAAGCTTATAATAGTAGCTGGAATATTAAAAAGTAAAATATAACTTTGTGGAATTTGCCTTTGATTGTGCGTAAAGCGCAGCGCCGAATTTGTTTTTCACAATATTTTAAAAACATACCCACAATTTTAGTAAATTAATCTAATAAAGTACGTAATCAAACTCTGAGGAAAATATTTGTTTAGGCTTTCTATTTTAAAATAAAAGCCCAACTATACAAAACTAAAACATGACTTTGTGTGTTTATTACACTCGAAATATTTTTGAGTGCTTGCACACGAAAGTACGCAAATTATTTTTCGCAAATATTGTAGTGATGTAAAAAGAAATTGCCAAATCAATGTAATAAACTAGGTACTTCATCGTAGCGCAACGACAATATTTATTTAAGCTTTTAAGTTTTAAAACAATAGCTATAATATAAAATAAAAGAACTCTGATTATTATGAATCGAGACAATACTGAAAATAGTATCTTATTATCTTTTCGAATAACATTAAAGTCTTATTGATAATATTGTTATCCTAAGACAAAGTTTTATCATTATTAAATGATGTAGTACAAGTTATGGAGGATTACCTATATATATATATATAGCTTCTATATATATATATATAGAAGCTCCTTTATCTCGCGAGTCACCTCTTGCAATATTAATTAGCCAGGAGACCTTTCGAGTTCGATTCTAATTACTTTCGGTATTTTATCGGGTTCATCTTAAATCAAAAAATAGTTTCTTGTGTATCTTTGTGTTTTTTCTTATATATGTGTCAGAGATAGAAGCGATAATGGATAGGAGCCACTACGTGTGTAAATAAATCAGGTTCAATTTCTAACAAAAAACTGCGTCTTGTCAATGGTGACCCTATTGATATTATTTATGCGTTTATTTACTTCATCCCATTTATCACACTAATATTATAAAGGTAAAAGTTTGTGATTGTGTGTGGGTGTATGTTTGTTACTTCGTCACGCGCAAACGGCTGGATCGATTGCGATAAAACTTCGGTATGTACATAGCTGAAGACCTGGATTAACACATAGTTGAATAACATTGTTATTGCGCACTCATTAGCATATTGCTTGTATCAGGACAAATAATTGATTGAAAAATTATGAAGTTTTTTCCTTCGTTTACACGCTTCAAATACCCCAGTCTATTTTACTTTACGAGAAGGTAAAAGCTGTTTACGATAAAAAAATTAAGGGAGGAGGAGGAGAGTAGGAGATAGGACAACACTAGGAAAGAAATCAAATAGAAGACACAATCTAACATTTAGAGTAAAGCATTTCACCGTGTGGTTTTAGTCGGTTCGATTCCGACATACCACTTCACCGCTAGCCCCGGTGAAGTGATGACCCGTGGGGGTTTCCACACGATAAAAAAAAAAAAGAGTGAAGCATTTGGCATAGAAATATCTGACAAGAATACCTGCAACGTAAGGTGGCAGGTATTCTTGCTAGAGAGGTATATATCCACAGACTAAGTACCAAATCTAGTATCCCAAGTATTTACTGGCATTGGTAATTACGCATGATCAGGCAAGTTACCTTTAATAATAATAATAAATTGTTTATTCGCATAACATTTGACTCATTTGGTTGGTAACAATAATTTTCTTACAAACGATGTTAATGTATACCTATATCATTGTATATATATCATTATCTCCATAACGTATGCATGTGAATCCCTACCACAAGTTCACCACAGATGTAGAAAGCCTGCAGTAGCGTAGCGTGTTCACACAGTCGAGTCTGCTGGCAATGCAGCGTAAAATGCTGATAGGGCTGGCCCGTACCTTTGAAGTATTTAAAAAATGACAATATTTTATACACAGGCAACCTCTAATTTCTTTTTGAGTACCTGAACACAAGTAGGCCTCGTTGTTCCTGTGGTCATTTATTAGTGTAAACGAATTTATCCCGATAGGACCTTATGTATGTATGTGAAAGTGAGGTCAAATTGGGATTCGTAAGTATGTAAGGATAGTCTTCAATCGCTGAATAATAGTTTATTTAGTTTATGAGAAGGTAATTTTTTATTAGTTTAACTAATTGTACTGGTCAATGCTAATGGGAACAAATGAGTTATTTTAAATGCACATCAGTCAATAACGATACAGAAATAACTTTCTAAGAATTTAAGTTTTGATGTTCATAAAATAAACATGTTGTTATAAATATAGCATTACACGATTAGTACGTAGCGTAGCATGGTAGTTATAAATACGGTACGGCAGCTCAGTAAACAGATGTCTCTCTCCATAAAGAGTTAATTATCAGCCAAGAATATCGTCCCCTGTCGCACGGAAATAGCTCCCTTGGGAACTATCCAGTTTTGGTCATTTTTTTTCCTTCTAAATTACACTGAAACTTAATATATTAGAAACTGTTGAGGCTACATACATATATAAGTAGTGACTAGTATGTATATTAGTGTTAGTATTAACAATATATCATTTTAATAAACACGATGCTTATAAATTTTGAATGCTACTAGACATTTTTTTTTAAGTTTTGATTTAATTACAGAATTTCATATAGTGGAAACTAAATTATTGTTTTTAATTAGTGCCATTTACATGGTTAAGATTTTGCGTGGGTACAGGCAATGTAAATAAGTAAATAAGTTTTTGATAATTTACTTAGGTTAGAAATATATAATTTGCCTGATGGCTAGCGATTATCATAGTCACACACAATTAACATATACCTAGTATCATAGGTATCTCACGAATGATTTTTTTAATGAGAAATCGTTTTTGCCTGCAAATACATTGTATAAAATTTATAAAGAAAGACTGAAACATATTCCTCGCTACAGCTTTCATAAATCATATCAAACCACGGCTCATTTTATAAAATTCATAAAGAAAAACTGAAACATGTTCCCCGATACAGCTTTTATAAATCATATCAAAAAACGGCTAATTTATTGATATGCACAATGCATCTTTAGCCCAAATAAAAAGCTTTGCTCGGTAGTTTTTTGTAAAATTGCGTTTTTACATGCTCTTGTCACCTACTACGCCTATGCATATTCCTGGCTAAGCTATGGCGTAATTTTATGGGGAAATAGCACAGATGCACCTTCTATATTTACTCAACAAAAAAAACTAATAAGAATTTTAGTGAATATAGAGGAAACAGACACATGCAAGCCCCATTTCAAAAAGCTAAAAATATTAACTTTGCCATCCATATACATTTTAGAAATTTGCAAATTTGTCCGGAAATACCCGGAACACTACACTACAAGAGAAAATATACAAACCAGATACACACTAAGGCACAAAAATAGACTTAACCTACCAACCTCCCGACTAGCAATGCATTCCTCAGGCCCCTTGGTCATGTCAATAAAAATTTACAATAAGCTGCCAGAGTCCATTAAAAATGAAGAAAAAATTCACATTTTTAAAAATAAACTAAAAAATTTCCTAGTAAGCAAAAGCTACTACAGTATACAAGAATACTTAAACGACAAACATTAATTACCACCTATTGACAGAATCTCTATAATAAATTTCCATTTAAATGAACTTATAATACAAATTAAAACAAATGATATTTAATATTATATTGAAATTATATAGAAAATATAATTATGTATTTACATTAGACTAACCCTATTTATGTTTGTATTGTGTATGTAAACGACATTTAATATCATATTTACATTATAATATAACAATTAATATTTACATTGAATATACCCAAGTTATTTTTATACATAAATATTTAAATGACATTAATATAATATAATATTGACTTAATTAAAAATACTATTAAAAACAAATTAATATGATTTAAGTATGTATGAATGACATTTAATATTATATATTGACATAATACAGAATAATTTTATTATTATTTACAACAATTGAATTGGTTCCCATTTTTATGTGTTCATATTTATAACCTACAACATAAATTAAAATGAAAAATATTTTTTAATTAAAATTAAGTAAATAAGATTAAATATAAAAACAAATAAATAAAAATAAATTAAATAACTTTAGATGCGAATTATATAATATCTCACCACAGAAAGCCGACTGAATAGTGCAATAATATAATATTACATGTGTGCAATAATAAATATAATAAACTTTGTCAAGGTACTAAAAATAATAATTATAACAAACTCTTCCTCTCTCCTAACATTATGCTGTGCCCGACAGGGTCCATAATTGTAACCTAATTATAAGCTCGACATCTGTATCACATTATGGAACGCAATAAATGTATTGAGTATTGAGTATTGTATTGAGTACATCAAATACAATTATGCAGTTGATCTTAAAATGCAAAACTGTATCTGTATACTTTCATCAAAATTGTTAGAGTCGTTTCCAAGATATCTGAAATATAAATACATATCTAAGCACATTATTATTGGTTCTCAATACACAACTATATACGTCACCTTAATGACAGCGACCCCAATAACATTTAGTTTCCGTATTAATTATTTATAATATTTTTACTAGTCAGCTAAATCTCTGTTTGAATGTGTGTTTAGATGTTAACTCACACACGATTAATATTTTACTATAAATACTAACACAATTAACTAACAAGGAGAGTGATAAAATAGTACCTGAATACGCCACAGTAGTTTCACTACACATATATAAATAAATACATACATACAAGAATTGCTCGTTTAAAGTAATAAGATTAATAAATAAGTCTTTATGTAAAGATGTGAAGAAGTTACACTTTATTAATAAAATATCAGGCGTCGTATTTCCCGTCTCGGCTCGGTTGAGACTCTTGAGAGTTAGTGACAAATGTTTAATAATGTTTGTGTATGAAATATTTAAAGTTAGTACATTTGTCACTCATCACGACAACTTGTGTACTCAGCAATATACAGTATTTCTCACAACATTACAGCTGACTTTCTCAATAACGTTTTATTTGATTTTGTTTCTTAGGTTTTTGTTAGTCTCATATATATTTTTTTGGTTTTGGTTTTCGTTACCTACGTTTTAAATACGATGTGTTTCTTTTACTACTTTCTTAAATTTTTTAAATATTTAATAGAGAAATTATGACCTAAAACAGGCCAATAGGGTCTCCCCCTTGGCTTCTCACACTGGTAGTGGAAGTTCAATCAAATCACGAATGTTTGACGAATATTTGTTCTAAATTCTTGTACTATATAGAATAAAAAAATAATTGTTCTAAAAGTTAAGGAAAACATCGGAAGATAATTTTCTGAGATGTCCGTAATGTTATCTAAGGTTTTCTGTAAATGCTAATAAGTACCCATTATATAGATTTAACAGCAATACCATGGAAGGAAGCACGCAATTGATGAGGGTTGTCAATGCTCCTTGGGAAGGAGGAAAAGAGCGAACACGGAAATGAAACTTCTAGGATTGTGAATGTTCAGAGGTACCAACAGTAACCGCCTTTCGACAGACGGGCTGTGTACTTGTTTGCGACTTTTGTAACTTCAGAAGCCGAGTTATAGCGATAGAGCCGATAATAGAATAGTGATAAGAACAAGCTCCATACAACATTATTATGCCAGACGTTTGTCAGTGAGCGTCGCTCATGGTTAGAATAAAATATGTAGGAAAACCCAAGTCTGTGATTTACGACTCAAAAGGATTAAAACAATTGACCTTGAAAGATCTTTTATAACCGACTTTAAAAAAGAGAAGATCTGAATTGATGTATTATTTCAGCACTAATTTACGTATATTTTAGTCACGTTTCGTGATTAGTTCTATGCGTTGGCTAGTGTAATCTTGATAGGTCTCTCTAGTCGAGTTCCTATAAATTTTAAAGTGAAATTCATACCTACAGATGGACTATAGGAAATTAAATTTCATGAAACCACATTTCTCTATAATTAGCTAATTGTATTCCTTCGATGGTTGTAAAGTTGCTTGCTATAGATTACTATATCCTTCCGCAGCGTTAAGCTGTCAACAATATGTGTAAGGTTAATAAAATAAACATAATGAAAATTACGATTATTAAAAACCCTGTTGATATCGACAACTGTAAAACAATATGAATTTTATGGAAGGTATAATTTAATTAACATGTGTAAGGCCCGGAAGCAGTCAACCATTTACGTGAATGTAATGTGAGTTAAAACCACGTCAAAGCACCACAAAAATAAAGCTAATGTTGACAGTGGTACAATGATCGATGTACTTGCGTTTAAATGCCTACTGTAGTAGTATCACTACATATTATAAAACAAAGTCCCCGCCGCGTCTGTCTGTCTGTTCGCAATAAACTGAAAAACTACTGAACGGATTTTCATGCGGTTTTCACTAATAGACAGAGTGATTCATGAGGAAAGTTTTGGTATATAATTTGTACCCGTGCGAAGCCGGGGTGGGTTGCTAGTCACTACATATTATAAAACAAAGTCCCCCGCCGCGTCTGTCTGTCTGTCTATTCGCGATAAACTGAAAAACTACTGAACAGATTTTCATGCGCTTTTCACTAATAGACAGAGTGATTCATGAGGAAGGTTTAGGTGTATAATTTGTTAAGATTTTATGTCAATTGATTGAAATATGTTGATGATTGTTGAAGATGTCTCTGCTACCCGTGCGAAACCGGGGTGGGTTCCTAGTATAATATATATATATATATTATAGAAGGTTCAGTAAAAACTAACCCGAAGTACATTTACAGCGATTTGTGATCTTATGGTTTATGATAACAAATAGCGACATAGATAAAAAATAGATAAAAAAAAAACAATTAAATGACCTTGAAAAACTTGTTTCATACAATTTTTTCAAGGTCTTTCATTTAATTGTTTTCCTAAACTTTTAAACAGTTAATTTTAACTATAGACAATATCTCTTCATAAAAAATCGTTAACGAAGTGTAATTCTGACGAGTATGACTATGGACGGAAAGTTATAAATTTGGATCAGGAATAACCCATTTTTTTATTACAAATGTCTTACCAAGTTTTTAGTCTCGAACCATGAGCAAAATAAAATTATATTTGGCTCTGAGAAGACTTCCAGCACTTTAACACAGAGTAAAAAGGATTATTTTACTGTATGTTAAAGTTGCGACAAAGGAGTAAAAGATATACAACTTGTATTAACACCAAGAAGATGGAATTTTTTAAGTGGTAACACTGTACAAATGTTGCTGTTGAGCTCTCGGGAGCACCTAGAACCAAAGATCTGATTCCCACTCTCTCATAGTTATCAAATGGGATCACTTGACAACATTTTTCTACACAGCAATGCCTTTCTCAAACTGTCTCTTGGAATATTAATAAGTAGGCAATCTATGTTTGGACAAACCTTTTTCAAGGCGTGCATGGCATCAGCCTTGTATGCACTTTAAAATGAAACTTTTCATGAATTTCCATTTCATGAATTGAAGACAAAAACGCTGGTATGCGCGGTGCAACAGGGAGGTTTTTTTTTTTTTTTGTTGACGAGGTGGAAGATCCTACATGGATGTCCTCTGCCTTGGGAAGCGAAGGGGTCTGTCGGACTCTTACCGACTAAAAACCAACCCGGTGTTCCACTACTTGCCTATGATCAGGGGAGCGGGAATCGCTATTGCATTCTTCCGCAACCCCCGACAGGCATTGACCCGTCTCACCCTAGACGGGTCCCGTCACCCGGTGCGACCATCACCCGTCGGCCGCACTCCTCTGAGAGCGCACGCGGAACACTGCATGCTGCCTCTCGGGCCTGTATCTGTTCGGACGACAACTTCCCCAAAAAAGTTCGCCGCCCGCAGGCCACTTCCTAAGGTGGCTGGAGGTCATTAAACGCCCTCCGGCGCCCGGTGCGTCTGCTGCGGGCAGAGAGAGCTGTACTCCGCTCTCTCTCCCGTTCCGCCGCCTCCTTTGCGGACATCACCTCCTCACAGAAGGAGGCGACAGCGTTCCATGCGCTCTCGCTCCGAACCATAGCCAGAACTACGGTTGGGAGCGAGAAATTACCCGCAGCACCGACTGCCACGACGAGATCACGGCGCTGGTTAGCCCAGGCTGGGCATTCCGACAGTGTGTGCAGCGCCGTGTCGTCGGGGCAGTTACCACAATGGTGGCACCGTGACGTCGGCTCCCGGTCGATCCGACACAGATACTTGCCGAAGCAACCATGTCCGGAAAGCACCTGTGTCATCCGGAAGGTGAGGGCCCCGTGCCCTCTCTCCAGCCACTCTCGTAGGAGAGGTCTTACCGCCGCTATAGCGGCGTGCCCCAACAGGGAGGTTAAATTAACTTTATTCAAGGCTTATTGTCAAAGTTTTTATACATATCACCCATGGTATAATTTTACCAAAAAGGCAAAATAAGCACTTCGAGTACAGCACAATAATGATGCGGCTACCTTACCATTGTTCAGCATCTGATGTGTTTGCCACCGCCAGATTATCTGATTTCTTTACAATCTTAAGATCACGTGTTGCATCGTTCTGGGAACGTATCCGTTTTCAAAATCAAAATAATTTCTTTGCTTGAAACATGGTAGACACAGGTTTTATAAACTAGTCATAAGTACATCATGTTTCGCCTGTCTTATGGCATGCAAATGTCAATCACAATGAGAAAATTATTAATAATATCAAAATTACACTTACAAAATTCTATTCATTAACAAAATTCTATTCTCGCCACACTTACGAGTACGCTTGAGTACTTGGACAGTCCTATTCTTAAGCGTTGGTTGTCCGTGCACCGTGAAGTAAATCCTAAGTATTATTTTATGTATTTTTTATCTATCCATGTCATCTATGTTAATCAATTTTGTTTTGAACAACTGATGTAATGTTTTATTTTATTTTTTAACCATTGTGTTGTATTAAAGAACTAGTGATAGGTGATATAATTTGTAGTTATGTACTGTTTAAGGATGGTTTTGTTGCCTGAATAAATAACTTATAAATATTTAAAACCTGAAAAAAGTGCTGTTCATGAGGAACAGAAAAATAACTTTTAATCTGTTGACAAATTCTGTATTATACCGAGTAAAACCGGGGACAAAATATAGTAACATAATTATATGTTTGATAATTATTAAAAAGTTATGTTTCAAAATGATACGTGGCCAGTGATTTGAGCCCTGTGTTAAAACCTTGGTTGTGATTCAAACTATCGCAATTAAAAGTTTGAAACATAATGTTGTACGAAAGTTTAGATAGGTAATAAACCACTCAGCAAACGAATTAATTTACTTGGGTTATATATTTAAAACAACTGAGTAGTCTAAAATTAATTTTAACTTCTATATGCTTAATTAAACATTTCCAATTCAAAACTTTTTAAGCCTACACTTTACATAAATATGTATCTTTATGATTTATCTATTTAAATTTAAATACATAAGACGAATTAAATTTTTAATTGTTTTATTTCTCCAAATCTCATATTTTACTAGCTTAAAAGTGAGGCCTTTATTCAGGTTTGAAGTATTTCTTTCCTATTTACTTTTAACACTATGTAAATATCAAAATTGTGTTAAAATAACAAATACTTAAATCGGATTTTTGCGGATAGTTGCTGACATTCGGATTGTATATGTCGTTGGCCGATCTTTGAATTGGGCCGATCTTTGCTGCCGGCATATAATGATCTGCCACCTTACTTAAGATTTTTTTTTTTTAATGGGATAGGTGGCAAACGAGCAGACGGGTCACCTAATGGTAAGCGACTACCGCCGCCCATGGGTACCTGCAACTCAAGAATCACAAGTACGTTGCCGGCCTTTAAGGTGGGAGTAGGGGAAGGCTGGAAGAGGGAGAGTGTGGGTAGGGGGAGAAGAGGGGGAAAGGGAAGGGTTAGGGCCTCCGGTAACCTCACTCACTCGGTGAAAAGCAATGCAACATTGCTTCATTGCCGGTTTTCTGTGAGGCCGTGGTATCACCTCCTGTTGAACCGGCCCATGCGTGCCGAAGCATGGCTCTCCCACAATTGTATAGATGTATAAACAGATAGGTATAATTATATTATAATTAGCTGTATATTCTACATAATATCACAGACTGTGATATTATGTACAATATACAAAAAGACACAAGTCACAGAAAAGTAAGGTCAAATTTTAGAGTAATTAATTAATCTATATATATATATAAATTAATCCCTAACGCGTGAACGGCTGAACCGATTTCGCCAATTCTTTTTTTTTGTGTTTGTTATTGTCAGGAGAAGGTTCTTATGAAAGAAAAAATTTAAAAAGTTGCGCGGAAAATTTTAGAATTTTATCTTAATGAGGGACTTATACGGGTGAAACCGCGGGGCGCAACTAGTCTAAAATATAGTTGATTTTTTTGATTATTTTATAATAATGTGTGTTACAATCTCTTTGTCTGTGTGTTTTTTCTTTTTTATTTCCAAACAAATAAAGCTGAAGTTTGTTTTTCTTTTTAAATTTCATTGCATTTGATAGCCCAATTTTTGAAGAAGGTTGTAGGATATTTAAAATCACCCTACCAAATTTAGAAGTGAAGCAGTGACTAAAACCTCGAATGACTGTAGGGAAATGCTAGTCTAAACATTATGTGAACGTGATTTGTGTTGACTACCTAGATTTTCATTCATCAAAACTACCTCTATGACTATAAGCAAAATGAACAAGTCCCTAACATATGACAACACCTTCATCCAACACATTCTACATATAGTACGAAATGTCAACCGCAGTACTTGAGTCAAGAGAGGTGGCTCGCTCTGCGGGTAACTGCATGCCCAAATACCTACTTGGTGGTTCAATGTATAGCTTCGCTTGGATTAATCTCAATTTTGTTAATAAATTCAAGTATCCCACGGGACAGCATGTTTTTTCGCCTACATGAAAGGTACACGATGCCCTTTTCTATACCCCCCACAACGTGTATGGCGTGAAATCGTAAGAAACAAACTTACATGCGAATCTATACTAATATTATAAAGCTGAAGAGTTTCTTTGTTTGATTGAACGCGCTAATCTCAGGAACTACTGGTTCGAACTGAAACATTATTTTATTGTTGGATAGCCCATTTATCGAAAAAGGCTATAAGGCTATATAACATCACGCTACAACTAATAGGAGAGGAGCATCGATGAATTTTTTTGCAAAAACGGGTAAAATTTAAGCTGTCAGCTAGTGTATAATTTTATTTATTTTCAAATTAAGAATGAAGTTTCAAAACTGGAATTATATGTAACTAAGCGGTTGCTTATATACAATATTATATGTACCTACTTTTAATACTGAATGTCCCTGGTGGAACGATAGCGTAACATGCATGAAACGATTGATCAGCCAAGCGTTTCGGATCGATCTGAACTGACGTCTCTGTATCCAACAACACATTCGAATGGCATACTATAGATTTGTATATGACGACGGACCTGATTTTGGCAAATGTAATTAGATTGATATAATTTGAGATCACAATTCTAATTATTACAGACATCATTTTTAGTAATTCATGATTAATAAATAACCTTAAATTTGATTTTCTTTTCTGCTTATTTTGCGGTTTATTTTAGAAAGTAAATTTTTATAAATTAAATTACTTTTGATAAGACAAATATTGCTACTCGATTACACCTAACTGTGTACTATTTCATACTTGTATGCAAATAGTCTTAAGCGTATAAATGAAAACAATGACATCAATAGAGTGATGTCACTAATTTAGTGTTTAAGGAATAAGTCCGTAGAATAAAACATAAATGAATAATACCCCCTTGGGACTTGAAAATCCCTTCAACGATTAGAAAATAACTGATGATCCTCCAACGGCTGAACTGATTATCTTTTCTCGCGATCAAGTCACTTTCAAACAAAAAAAAATCACTTAAATTGGTCCATTCGTTTGGGAGCTACGATGCCACAGACAGACACACAGACATATAGATACACAGACACGTAAAACTTATAACACTCCTCTTTTGGGTCGGGGGTTAAAAAAGAAAGAAGCACTTCTATACAATACTAGTCTAGCTAGTATTATATCAAAAATCAAAAATAATACATAATTATATATTTTAATACAAATTAATTTAGTTTAGTTAATGTAAATAAACTCAATATTAATACCAAAAAAAATAAAAAAATCAATCCAGTTAAAAGTCGTTTATTTTACTAGATCACAACGAAACACTAAGTTAAGTAACAAAAAAGAAAAAGAACGAAAATTAAGTCTCGATTTAAACTCGGTTTTGCAGGTACACTGTATTTATAAAAATGTATAAAGTTAATTATAGCATCGTTTATATTAATTTAATGTTGAGATAAAGGCCATTAATCGTGGACAGAAAATATCATGCATTAAAAAGTGATATTTTTATGGACTTTCACAAACATTAAACACACATTGAATGTGGTGATTTCCAGCATTGTTTTGCATTTTTGAATATTCACCTTAAATTTGGAGATGATCACCTTCAAAATTCGAAGAAGAAAACTTTCTTAGGACTGTGGACATATTTCCGACATGATTATTGATAAAGGAATCAGTTTACTAAGTGCCAGCGTTTCCATCTACTATGATCGTAAGATAGCATAGAAACCGTAACGAGTATCTCGAGCAATAAACGTTGTTGTCGCCTTTAGTTTTTATCTCCTTTGGTGATCATACGTTGCTAAATTAAAGTACTTAAACAAAACCTTCTAAAGTTATAAAGGTAGAGACAAAATTAGGTCGTAGAAAGCTAATCCTAAACATAACATTAAAAAGTAAATACCAGGAGGCAATAAACATGGGGCTGGTGGTGGGACGTAAAATAAAACTGCTCACGCAAGTAGCGCAATTTCAGTAATGGGATTCTTTCAGTAAATGACGACTGGATGTCGAGATTTCTACCACCTCAGGGGAGCAGACGAGAAAAGAAAGCGTTTTTATGAGCGTAATAAGTCGCCTATAAAATCTTTAACCCTTACGTGCTATGGTAACGAATTTTATCTTTTTAGTTAGAAGCTTTTGTTTCGCTACGTGTTGCTCCGCCTTGCTCTTTGTAGGTTTTTATATATTTGTTGATAGTGTTACTACTGCCTAAAATCCCATGCAAGTGACTGGACTTTTTTAAAGAGACGCGTCAGCGACCTTATTGTCCCAAAGTCGCAATCAGTTATACCAAATACATATATTGATACTTATTAGTTCAGATGAGACAGGATACAGAAAATTAAATACATATATTATATTGAACAATTTTCTGTATAATGATAGGCTTAACTTCGAGATATGAATCATAATGAAGGAGGAAACATTTGAAATGTAAAACTACTAGAAGACACACTGTTGCAGATGGACAGGGCAAACTTTCAACAATTCCTTAATTATAACTTTGATCATCTTTCTCCACGTGGAAACATCTGAGTACAATACCGAGGTTATGACGATGCAGTTTTGTCTAATTCCAACTTCTGGTCTGGCCACTTGAACTAGAGTAAAACCTATTGCCGCAAGGAAGCCACTGTTTCAGACACAGCAGCTTTAAAAAATAAGTTGCTACTTCCGTTTCCTACAATTCAAGAGGTCTATTACTTGCTTATGATAGTCATCGGTTTATATAAAAAAAATATGAAATTAAATTACTTTTCAGTATTTTACCTTTTTAAATCTAGAAGTTTGAATGAATTTATATTTGACATTATTTAAAATGAAATATCGTCAGTTTGTTAGCCTGATTTTACATATTTAAATATATTTTGCTTTTCAGTAGAAATTAATATAACCTTCTATTTGATACCGTTCTAAAAATTTTAACAAGTTACACAGTCAATAAAAGCTTAAAAACCACCGTTTTCTTTCTACCTTCTTCTCCGCATTAAACTTCTGGTTATACTGCCAAGGACACCACGAAGCATTTTCTTATAGGTTTTCTGGCCACGTCATCCTACACGTCCCTTACCTTGCAAATACCATAAACGACTACAACGCACTGCCTCTATGTAATTTATAATGTAAAATAACTCTTCTCTGGGCTTCCAGGTAGTTTACTACCTAGAAGTTTACTATCTTGTCTGGTAGTTTACTATCTTTAGATAACTAGTTAGATAGACGGCTTAGCGGGGATAATAATTGAACACTGGTACTATAATAGGTAAATCGAAACCATTTATTCAATACTAGCTTGTACTCTAAGCTCCGATCGTAATCTTGAAATCAGATGCTGTGCTCTTTCAGGTATTTTTCCCTGTTCCCGGTTACATCTTAAACAAATTTCATTACATCGGTTACGTCTTTTCAGTTGTGAAAATGTAAAAATGATTTATTTAATCAATATTCAAGATTTGAAATCAAAATACTAGATGAATGAAAGTCATTCCGCCTCAAATTTTCAAAAATGTTTTAGATAAGCCGAGGAAATCTTATACTAACTAGGATTTATTTAATTCTGTTAAAATTTATTTTCCTATTAGACACGCTTAATAAAGCTAAATAAGACTTGAACTGCAAAATAGCAAACCTCGATACCGCATCTTGAATTTTCTTCTTTATATATATACTGAGAGGTTTTATTAGAAAACATTTTGTTGGAGATAGAAATAATTCTTATCAGTCAAGAAAACAATAATACATTAGGAAATGGGAAACCAAATAAATGGTACAAGAAACTGAGAGTGGCTCGAAATAAACGTTTTGTATAGGAATTTTTTTTTGCTATTCTTTTCGATTGGCAACTTTCATTTATGGAATTGGATGGAAATATCGAGATATTTCCATCCAATTCCAGCTTAGAACGGCTATCAATAATGCAATTGTCAATACACATTTACGTGATTGATGTGTGTATCCTTTGGTTGAGTTTGAATATTGTGACAATCTGCATATTTCCTAGCATAATTTTGTAATAGAAGTAAAGCGAAGTTGAGTGTATTCATTGCAGAGGCTTATGAAAGAAACCTGTGTTAAAAGTTTATTATTTGTAAAGGTCTACTAAGCTTTCCTCATGATTATGATTCTGCTTTTTTAAGTAGTAAGTTAACAAACGGAGGGTATCATACATCTCTCCCTACTTCTCGGGAAAAAAAAAAGCTATACTTATGTATATTTTCATGATATAATTAAGGGACTGTTTTACTACCTGTCCCCTTCCCGTTTTTCGTAGTTTTTCTTAGTTTGCCTGATAGATTGACGTCTATTACTTACTGCTCTCCTCCTATGGGCCGTAACGTAGTTTCATATATAGTCCGTAACCTCTTTCGATAAGTATTCTATCTAACGCTAAAAGGATTTTGTGGTCTGGTACAAACAACAAATAAACTCTGCCGTTTTATATTACTATGCTAACAGAACACATACGTTTTCTGCCGGTGTATATATTTAGTTTCTTTAACAATAGGGAAAAAATATTGGAGGAAATTTGCATACCTGACAGTTTTCCAATAGGTTCTTACCTATTTGCATTATTAGTTTAGAGTTTGACTTTGAGCTCGTGGATAAGTGGTAACCGAGTAGCTTAGCACATTACAAGGTTAAGTAATACTAGCCATGCAATCTTAGGATAGGTGACCATTCTTAACACACTGAGACCTCTCCGTGCCTTGGAGAGCATATTGTTTTATTTGAAAAACTGATATTTAATAAAATATTTCAATAAATTCAATAAATTTCAATATTTTTTTAATCAAAATATAAATTATATAATTAATTAGAAGTATGTTTTCATTCACCTAGTAATTTATGACATATGTTTTATTAGATTTAGCTATATAGTAGTTGAGGATGGAAAACCACTACTCAGAATTAGCTTATCAATCCCAACAATAGTCAAGGATAAACTTCAACGAATTGGCAAAGACAGTGAAACAACGTTTAGTGATGAATTACCTTTATTAAAGATACAAGAATATTTAACGACAAATTTATTTGGTCAGGTCCTTAATTAGCCTTAGTAAATTACTTCTGTTATGGTGTTAATATCTATATATATTAGTCGTATTACAAATACCTATTCAGCAAATTAATTTTATGGCTACCTATCGCCGAACCAAATGGCGATATTACGAGAATATCGCGCAAACTTTCATTATGCTCAAACGACAAAAGAGAAGAGGGTAACCAAATTAAAACAGGGAGAAATAGATTTATCGTCACAATAAATTACGGACTTAGCTTGTTAACTGTGTCATATTGATGAAAGACTATTCGTTGGCTACGAATTTAAAATATAAAACTGTTTAGCTAATTAAAAAGAAATGAAGCAAACAGTCATTTGAAAACGACTTTTATAGATAAGGTTTAGAAATAATCCTCCCAAGGGAATGCTTGGAACCAATAGGCCTTCACTACCAAACACCATATAGCTTTAACCTGGTTTAAAAAATGTACATACATTAACTAATTAACTATGTACAGCTTATACTTCTTCTTCGAATAAATCACAGTCAAATCAGAGAACCTATTTCACAAGCATAGTCGTACTGTGCGGTCTATATCTATAGAATATGGATTATCATATATTTTATAAACATATATAGGTACATGGCTAGACCAATGTAAACAGCCATATTCATGAACTCAAATATTTGCATTGAGCGGCGTTGCATTCAAACTCGCGATCACTCACGTTGTAGTCAAATGCTTGACTTAAGTACGTATAATTCAAACTTATTGAGATATACGTACTATTAAGTATATCCCATATAGATCGCCATTTTTTACACAAATACTTACTACAAACACATCCTTGGAAAAATAATATTGATATTTTTTGGCGATGTTTTTTAATCTTTTCTGATTTTCTGAGTTCAAATTATTCACAAACAGTGTACAAAACAGTGAATCTGACGATATCGCATTTAGGTATAGCTTCAAATCCGACAAAAAGCTTTAGGTGTCCAAATGAAATCCAGTTTAAACAAGTAGGATTTAATTCTGACATTTCGTATCCGAATAATCTGAGCCCTTTTCCAACACCAGAATTTATAATGTTGCTGACATTTAGTTTACGTTTTAATATGAAATTTTTAAAGTGGTGATTAAGGGGAATGGAACCACGTTTACCATGGCGGAAATAAACGTATAATTTTAGTGCTATCTGTTATGGTTATCACAGATTTATTGATTTATCATCAGTCTGTAATATAAAGTTAGATGAACTGTCACTTCAGAACACAGTTCAAAAATATTAAAGAACTTCAAAAAAAAAAACGTGAATTCATTCTTTCATTTCACATTTTTAATCTTGAACATCATCCTACTATTTAGTAAACTGTCTCCATTTTTATAATAGTGCTTGCCGGTGTCTATCATGCCAAATAGCACAAAGGCGAGTTTTGTGCTCCTACCACCTACGCTTATAAAGTTATTCTTATTATTTGACTTTGTGTTAATCAATTTTTGTTTTTAAGATTCGAATCCTGTGTCACGTCATGTTCGATGCGTAGAGCTATTGTTAAGACAATTGTCAAAATAACACTAATTACGTATAGACGAAGTCGAACATCAAACTCAAACAAAAGAATAGAGTACTCTATTCTTTATCTTCAATATTTATTTTATAATCATAATATAGCAAACAGAAAATAAAACCATATTTTTTTGTTTCAGGTAAAACAACAAGGTATAATAAAACGGAAGTCGGCGGTGTCAATGCATCGTATAGTACACAAATTACTTTTGTCGTACGGTATAAATTTGCAGTAAAAGTGTCAGCCATAACTGTCGCATAACGTTCAGTGTCGGAGGAGACTTTTGTTTCGAGCAACAAAGTGTGTCTGTGATGTTGCGACTTTCACCTATAAAGGGCGGCATTGCCGAAAATTTGGCTGTGTATAAAGATGCGCCATAAAAGTGAGTTATTTTACTCCCGTGGCGGCAAGATGCTTCTTACTCTCTCCATGTCACTGCTTCTCTGGAGGATTGACTGCGGCGTTGAGAGCACCAAAGGTAATAACCTATATTCAATGTTCAGATGTCACTGTTTATATCAAATCGAAAAGATATTACGGCTTCAATTTAGAAGTCGGTGGGTTTGTAGCAATGTAATAGCCAATCAGCCGGTTGGTGCTTTTTACATTTTATTTCGTTTCGATAGGTTAAGGTTGGAGCGGAGATAATTGGTTTCCAAACTGCTAGCTTTGCTTTCTGAAAATAAACTAGAGAACTTTGAAGTGATTTTAGCCTATTATCGAAACTAAAGGCAGTTTATCTGCAAAGTCCTCAACTGGATAAAATGGGTGACTCCATGTATAAAAAAATGAAGTATTATTGTGTTCGTTGGTAAGGAATTGCAGATCAAGATTAGTTTTATAATTATCATATAGTCGGAAACACACTCGATACACTCTCAAGTCAAAGTGATTTCTGAAGAGGACCTCAATGTATGCATTATCTTAGATAACAGGCTGTATAAAAAGAAATTAAGACTTGATATTTATCTTTTCTTTATTTTCTTTACCAGGATGAACTACATGACTTGATTTGGCCTTTAGCTTTTCTATACATTTTCGTCTCCCCGTTTTGTGATATCAATTACGTTAGATTACTTATATGTGTTTAGTTAAATAAACAATATCAGTTACAAGTAATATCAGTTTTCCTAGATGTCATAACTGAACCTTACCAGATCTCATTCTTTAATAAAAACTTAATTTATTTCATTTAACTAAAAAAAAAATAACAATATACATAGAAATTGATGTGCATAGCTAGCACAATCACACACACACACACACATTTAGTTATTGACCAGCGTACTTTAGTCCACATGGGAAAAGTGCCACAAACAAAAATACTTCCTATATAATTGTGTATAAAATCGTTACGACTCATAACAGAGCGTCAAATAAGGAGAACTAAAATGACTAAATTTAGGCTCGGTGAGACGCGTAAGTGTGTTCGTTAAAAAACTAAATTTATTTATCATTGATCCATCATGATGAAATTGCAAATGAGGTCCAGTACCATAATTAGTATTAAAAGAAACTACGCTCTCAATAGAGTAGAACAGTTCTTTAAACCGCTATAAAGAAATTTTCAGTAGGTATGGTCTCGAATCGTAAGTTTACTATGAAAGACTTGTCAAAAAGCCAGGAAAGTACTTGGTATCATGACTGAATCACTGTAAGACTTTCTTCTCTATAGTATATAGCGGACAGTCATTCAGTCATTGTGGACAGATGTGTACTATGTCCATCTTCATATTACACATGTACCTCAGCAGCGAAAAGGTCCTATCTGTTATTTATGCTTGGTGGCGTCATGCGCCACTCTCAGAAACGTGTTATTTACCCAAATACAATTTTTATCCCAGCCTAAAGCCTATCCTAGCCTAAAAAGATTGCATTTTCATGCACTTTTGCATGCCATGGTATTAAAGAAATACGACTATAGACGAGGGTCAGTTTAGTTATGTCGTTAAGTAAGGAATGTCGTTTTATCTGGACCGCTCATCTGCTGCATTGTGTCAGTAACTTTTGGCAGCTTTTCCACAACAAAAACAAACTAAATGAATCAAAAATATTGCCTATGTTTAACGACCAGAAAATGAAGTAAGAATCTAACATTATGTTAAATCTATTGTACGTAATTTGGAAACTGATTTCTTTCTTTGAGAACCCTATCTCCCAAGTGTATTGTTTGAAGCATTCAAGGTAGTGCTTCGTGGAGTTGCGTATGTAGTTCTGCTCAAGAGAGATCGTGCCTGTTCCCAGTTACAAAAGGCAGGGAGCACCTTAATGGTACCCCAGATTTAATCTGTACCATAATGAAAATACTGATGTAAAAACAAATAAATCACAATATCACTTGTACTCCTGTTAACTCCACTGTAGGACAAATTAATAATTATCTAATAATACAACAGCAACCACAAGTTTGACTATAATACTGTTTTAAATTCTAAGAAATCTTCTTTCTGTCTGTCCAAATCTTGGCTCAAGATAATTTTATTCCATTTCTGCCGAAATCACCGAATCTTTTTTTATGAAATGATTCTTAATGTAAAACGACGGAGCAGAAATAAAATAAATGAATAAACTCAATCCTGGTTTTTCCCTCTCCGTTCCATTAATAAAGTTTATACTGTATTTTACCACGTTTTAATAAAAAAATGTAAGTAACTTCGGCATTACCAAAAAAAAGGCCAAAAAATTAGGACAAATCAATCAATCATTTATTGAATAATAATGAATTAATGAATGTATTTTATAACCAATAATTACATTTTTACACATAACATCAAACGTAGTATAAACTGTTTGTTAATGAAAATAAGAATCCGATGCTATTATAGTAATAAAATAGTCATAAAATTAGAGGCGTTGAACAGTTTTAAATAGAAATGTTTATATTTCTAATTAAATAAAGAAACAACGTTATTGGTCAACAAAAATATTGGACACACATTAGTTTTAAACAATTTACAGTACATAATTCATTCTATTATTAATTATTATCAGACTCACCCGTTTGTTTATTTCAGTATTACAAAATGAAATAACGAAAAGAACGGACAAACGAAATTTAATTCTAAATGAAACAGATTTTGGAAAATTATGCAGATACAGCTATTTTAGTTTAAATGAATAAAGATACGCGCATTCGTAAATTGCAAAAACTATTAGGCATGACACTAAAATAAAGTTATTAATATATAGTTGTGGGTACTGTGGTCTCATTGTGGTTCTCCATATAAATTATGCAAACACATTTCTAAAATTAAAATGTCTTTGTTAGCCACAAATGTTTCATGTTTTGCTGGCCCTGAAGGATATTGCGGTTTAGTTCTAACTTATACCTTTTTTACGTGCGATTAATTAGTGCTACCCACAAATGCTTAGCGTTTAGCGCGCCATTGTTATCACCAGGCATTTGCGGCGGAATATTTAACATTCATATATTTTAGATTGTTGTGAGAAAATCAATATATTATAAACTGCTTGGATAAAGGTTGGAATACAATGATATTAGATGATAATATAACCACATTTGAAACAATAGGCATAAGAACAGTTTAATGAAATTGAAATTGAAGCATACAAATGATTTACAAGATTATTTGCTCGTAATATGTATTACCCTCAAATAGGCAAATTGCTGGTGAAGCCTTATTTGGTAGATTAATTAGAACACGACTGAAATTATTAACCTTGCTATTATGTTTCATGGTTACTTATCTTGGCGTTCTATGTTAGAAAGTTATGAATTAGTAGTATTATCTAAACTAATATTATAAAGAGGAAAAGTTTGTGAGTTTAGATGTTCGGGGTAGTCTCCGGTACTACTGATCCGATTTTGATCTTTTAGTGTTGGATAGCCCATTTATCAAGGAAGGTAAGGCTATATAACATCACGCTACGACCAATAGGAGCGAAGCATCAATGAAAAATGTTGCAAAAACAGGGAAAATTTACAAACGTAGACGAAGTTGCGCGGGCCGACATGTTATATTTTACTAACATTTGCCCACCACTTCACTCGCGTTAATGTAGATTTTGATAATCAGTCTGTCTCGGGAATACAACTTAATACACTTTTTTTCTAAAACTACTTTATATATCATCCTTTTTTGTACCCTGACAACTTTTAAGCTCAATTTCATGATAATCTGTTGAGTAATTAAGGCGTGAATGTGTAACAAGCAAAAAAATTACATTTGCATTTTATAATAAATTAGGACATTTTTTACTTTTTTGTTGTTTAAGCGTAATAAATTTTAAAATTAATAACATTTATGTACGGAATCAACTGACAATTGACAACAAAATGATATTCATTTTTAGTTCCTATGTAGTATGTAATCTTTGCACCCTCTGAAAGAGTTGTTTTGAAAAAAAGCGTGAAATTTGTGTTTATGTATTTGTTGACAGGAGTAATCTTGCGGATTTTTGAATTGATACACCTCTGTTTTAATATTTCTGAATTTAATATTCAAAACCCTGTTTCACCACTTTTGGAGTTGAATTATCTAAAATCCGTTAAATTCTTTACAGAATAGATGCTTACGTCATAATAACTATCTGTGTGCCAAATTTCAACTCAATCCGTTCAGCGGTTTGAGCTACGCGTTGGTAGGTCAATCAGTCAGTCAGTCACGGTTCCCTTTTATATAATTTAATATAGATTACTCTATCAACATCTGTTAATAATAATAATATAATAATAACCATTTATTTCAGGCTGCATAGGCCCATAGATAAATACCTTAATCTAAATATACATACTAAAACATTTTGTGTTAGTAAATAAAACTTAGAACTAAGTTAGTAACACTTTACTTGCACTAAGTCTTTGTGCGGTCTGTTGGTACTTGTCCGTGGAAGTGACGGAATACCACACCTTGCGGCCAAAGGCTTTCATCCAACACCTGGTGCAGATAACAATTGGGTACTCGCACCACGAACGCCTTGAAGTTGACGATGCGGCGCGACTCAAGCAGCTGCACTCTCGGCGTGTAATTAAGCTTCTGGCGCACGTACTTGGCGATCTCTTCAGCCTCAGTGGTGTAGTGTAGGCGAGAGATGTATACCGGGGTGTTCGGTGCAGCGGCACGCACCTTTATGTTAGGGTCCACAGGGGCCTTTCCACAGCAGTTCTCAGTCTTTCGCGATTGGTGCTTCCTCCTTTACACAGTCACGAAACCTTCTTCATCAGCCCGAATCTTTGCTTTTATAGGCAAGGGCTTAGCAGGTAGAGCAGCAGGGGTGCTCGCAGTGACCATTGGGTCAGCAGGTTGCGTAGTTCTCACAGCGCTGCGGGGAGGAGCTGCGGGGGCGGGCGGGGAGCTGCGTGACGCGCTTGCGGCGCACAATGCAGACTCTACAATCAGTGTCGGCGACAAAACTGCTGACGCGTAGCTCGTAGCCGATGTATCGAGGCCTGCACCGCGGCGCATGTTTATATTACTTACACGCGCCGGTGACCTAGTTATTGGCACAGATTTGCGCACCTCTTCTAATTCAGTGCGCAAGTCCGCAACAGTAATCTGGAATGCCTCCAGCTTCTTCTGTACATCTGCTAAACCTGCCTTTAACAAGACAATGTCCTTCAGCAGAGCAGTAACATCAACGTGGTCGAAAGTGACGGGAGGTAACTTATGTAAGTCCTTCGTGGGCACGTCGTCAGGATCAGTCTCCTTCAGCAGCGTGATGATGTCTTGAACACTTTTCTTTGTCCCGTCACGCCGGCGAGACACCATCTGGTCACTTTTATTAAGCAACTGGAACACTAGCTGCTTGGCAGCAGCAGTGTCATCCTCGCTGAAGTTACTCACACAGATTTAGATGTCGGACACCTCGTCCATCACGTCCAGCTTCTGCTGCAGGAACGCCAGCAACTCATTTGCCACAAGCGTATCACTCATGACTCACCGAGCGTCGGCTTACACCGCGCTTTACATTATTAATATTAATTATTAAATGGCACAGCACACACGTCCGAAGCAGAGCGTTAACGCAACGCAATTGACTTGTTAAACTTATAAATTTCAGTTAACATTTAGATAGAAATAGCTTTGCAAACAAAAGCCCCGTATTGTTTATTTTAAACAGTAGTATACACTACTGAAATATGTAGTACCTACTGTGAATGGAGTGAAAGTCATGATCGGTTAATTGTATACATAATTAGTATGTTTTAAAGTAAAGTGTGCTTTAAAGTATAGGCTAGGCTTCTTTCTTGCATCTAGCTAGATTTTTCTATAATATCGCTCTTTTATATTACAAATATCATATGGAGCCCAGAAATGTGAAATGAAAATCTAAGCAATATATTTTAGAGTTAACATTTCAAAATGACACTTATTCGTCAGAATATTTATGTGAACAGTAACATCCATTCAATGATTTTAGTTCTGTAGCGGTCAATGATGTGTTATTGGATGGTAGAGTTAAGACCATACAATAACACTTCGTCTGAGGCACGTTGAATATTGACATTTAGCTCGAGAGATTTCGACCGATGAATTCTCCACTACAACCAAATGGAGTCGAAATTCAAAATCATGAAGCTTGTTGGATCGAGCTAAGAAGATGCTGTGAATGCTTTGATAGTGTTTGTCAATAGACCTATTTGAATATACGTACAGCTAGGTAAAATTATGCACAAATTTTGTTCAACTCACTCTCAAAATAAACAAAGAAAATACTTTAGGATGGTCCCATGTGAATTAAAATAAATCTTCAGCTTACACGATGGCGAGACGTGACATTATTCTGTTTAACAAAGCTTGCATTAAAGGAGCCGTCTAGCAGAATAAGGGCGCGAAAGCCTTTGGGAATCTGGTATCTAAAGACAGACAATGGCACAACTAATACATAAACAGCGGGTACACTCTAGAAAATCGAGCGGTTCTCCATACCTACTAAAAACAAGTTTCACAAAAAAAGAATGGACAAAATTCAGAAAGTTACGTTATTTTTCCATTCTTTTCATTTGCCCCAGTGCTATGTTATATTGTGTTTCCCTGCTGTAGATATGATTCGCAACGAAGCAATTAATACAAGAAGAAGAGTGACTCTTCGTCATTGCAAGACTAAGTGGAAATGAGCAGGCCATATTATCCGGAGAACTGTTGAGTGATGGAGAAGAAAGCTTCATGTGTTACGACCACGGATAGGGCGGCTAAGGCAAAGTTTTTGTCTTGTGAACCTCTCAAGACGTATGATAATGTTAATTATTTTAAAAACATTCGACATATGAATTCTTCAACGTGATTCCAAACTAATCTCTGATGATCCATTTTATCACCTGAAATACAGTATTTTTCTAGTAGTATTAACTAGTAGTATTAATTAACCGAAGTCTTTTGTATAGTAGGTGCTTCCAATAATGCGAACAGAGGTCTCTTGGACCGCTTGAATTTATGTAGACTTGGATCCTTGAGTTTGTTTCGGCGTTTCTTCTCAAGACTAGTCATAAGAAATGCCGGCACCATCTTGCTTTAAAGAAGAAATCGACGTGTAAAAGTTTTTAAAAAGACCTATTTGCAAAATAAATTCATTAATAATTTATCATTTATTTTATAACAGTCATATAAAATGTATTCCATACCTTTTTTTAATTAAAATAACATATAAAATGACTGGAATAACGACGATGTGTGATTTAATTACCTTTGTTTTTTCAGCAAATTGCTTCATACAAACCATATATGAGAGCAAAGACTTCGTAAAAATTATACATTTGAATTAAGTATTTAATTGCGGCGAGACCAAGATTCCAATAATAGTTCATTGAATGAAAAGTATTATAAAAACTTGTATATATTTGAAACACTTGCATTTGATATATTTGAAAAGGGTTGCTTTTAATTTCAATTATAATTTAAATTTCGATTGTCCAAACACATTTATAACTAAACTACGTGAAAGTATGACCTGTAGCATATTTAAAAATTGATATTATTTTTGCAATCCGACAAAGCTCCAAGGAAATATTCGCAATTCCAGGCAAGGAAATGCCGATTTTTCAGTTCATACGTAAATGCTAAGCTGGAGAAAATATGAATTGTACTGTTGTGCTATTTTCACGGCCTTTAACGTCATGTGTGGATAAAATAAGAACATTTTTTTTCTTCTTTGTAATTTCTCAAATGCATTTGTCACACAAGTTAAATCAAGAACAATCAAAATCAGAATCCCCATAAAACTAAATGAGAATTAAGAACATAATCCAAATTGCAAGTATTAGTGTGGGTGTATGAGAGTGTGTTATATTTAACATTAATTTGTTGCCAAGGAAAAAAGCCATATTTTCATGCTACTAAAATAATGACATTTTCAGCCCTTACCCGGAACACCACTGACGAAAACCAAGTTATTAAGTTGGCAGATAAAGTTGCCAAAGTTGAGGGGCTCGTGGCTAAGTGGTAACCGAGTAGTAGTATTACAAGGTAAAGTGATACTAGCCAGGTCAGTCTTAGGATCAGGAGTTCCCGGAGGCTTCCTTCTTATACCCGGTAGGTATACCCAGGTCCCCTGCAATAGACCCACTTGTGACGGAACACCGTGTGGTTTTAGTCGGTTCGATTCCGACATAACACTTCACCGTTAGCTCCAGTGAGGCGATGACCAATGGGCCGTGGGGGTTTGCACACGATAAAAATGTCAATCTTAAAATGGGCGTCAATTCTTAACACAATGAGACCGCTTCCTTCCTCGTAGAGCACGTTAAGCCGTCAGTCCCGGTTGCGATACGAACATCTGTGGCATTCGTTACGGGTAATTGGAACCTGAAAACGTCCGACAACCTGATCTAACTTCAGAACTTCGCCTAGTACTTGGGTTGTGGAGGTCTGATAGCAGTCGCTTGACGTAAAATATCGAAGTTCAGCCGTATTGTAGTTAGACTGAAAGCCGACCCCAACGTAGTTGGGTAAAAGCGCGGAGGATGAGATAAAGTTTCCAACTTTAGATGAAGTAGCCTTGATTGAAATGAGGAGATCCTCATTTCAATCAAGTGATCCTACGCACTCACACAACACAGCCCACGGCTTCGATTTGAGCAAAAATCCGCTACGCTATATCCCACTAAATTTCTGCTCTTTCTACTATCTTTTAAAAATCTTAGTATCTTCTGATGACAATCCTTTAAAAACTATTTTTAAGCATAACTACGTACTAGATGTACCTGTGTTATGCTAAAAATAGATTTTAATATTATGAAGCGGTAAAGTTGGTGACTTTGGATATAAGCGGTAATCTCCATGCTTATCTTCTGATTAAATTTTGAAAATTCTATTTCTAAAATGGAACTACAATATCCTACAGCAAAGAAATATCTAGATTTTTTTAATAAGTTTATAAAATGTATAGCAAAATTTTAGTCTTTATCAGTTTTACAAAGAGTACTAATCCATACCACAACCATAGAGTAAACATAATTTTAGTCAGAAGTAGAAGTAAGGTTATACGACAGAAATTGTCGTGATATGGACATTGTTTACGCTTATTGCGTGTACCTCTGTTTTAATGATTTTAGAAACAAATACATTGTTTAATATTACGTCGTCGTCATACTTTTTAAAATTTTCATAATGAATGATGCATACTAATAGTTTTTAAGTACTTACCTAATTATTTGTTCAAGAAATTTATCTGATATAATAGGTTTAAAAGATTAAGATGACTGCTTATTGGTATAAAAAATCACATAAATCGAAATGATTTCCGAAAGATTCCTTTTATTATAGCCCTAAAACACGTTTATAATAAAATTGTAAGGCTAAATGCTTTATTAGTTAGTTCGTACATACTAATGTTACGGTCATAATCTCCGATTTTAAAAACATAGGAGCGAATTAATAAACATAAACGGCAAACAATTTGATAAGCGGCAAGTATGTGAAGCGAGATGTATAATAATTAAGATTAAAAGCGAGTAAAATCTTGTAGTACAACTAGGTTAAATAAATATGTAAACGTAATATCATTTGATATACAACTCGAAAATTATGAACTTATTCAGTGTACAAAACTACTCAATAGACAATCGCATCGTCCGGATCTTATTTCTCTGTAGTTATTAATATAATTATGAAGATTAACCAAATGTAAGCCTTGTGATCATTTTTTTAGGAAAGCCTTTTAATCTAAGATATGTCAGTTAGATTTCTTTGAGTAGTGGTGTTTAACCTGATGGTTCAATCATTTCACATTTTGAAAGATAAAATATCAAAAGGGAAAGAAAGATCAAACGATCATTATATTATTATATATTTTATATCGCATGATTTACAAGAAAGTCTTTGAACATATTTTTATTGTATATGCTAGTAATTATATCAACATTTGATCTGAGATTTATTACTCACATACAGGAAATAAAACAGTTTAATTTCGACTATAAAATAAATTCAAAATAACGTTGTATAAAACAGACCTCAGTCTATTATATGAAACACAGTTACAGTAATGATTTTCCTAAATAAAATTCCCACCAAGGACCAATTCATCACAGCAGATATAACTTTATAACCTAATTCAGGACTCGTAAAATAAGTCAGAAGCATCAGAAACCTTGAACTCACAATACGAAAAACAATAAACACGCCCCCTTTATTGTCCAACGTGGGACAACAGGCGGTCATAAACTGGCTCGACTAGTAGATACAAATCTGAATTGTGACGCAAGCATAAAACATTCATGTAGCAACACAGCTACTAGCCCACCGCGCAAGGCACACCCTAGGGACCTACAAAACGTAACGAACCGACCTCCTACCATCCTTTTATGTCCCAGATACATTTTTCTGGCTGCCAGACACGAGCTTGTCTTCGGATAGATTATTTATGATGTCACACCACGACCCTTCTGAACTCGAAAGGTGTGATCGTTATTCCCAAGGTAAAAACAAGAACTCAACCCCATTCCTAAAATTGTTTGACGTTCATAAAAGCAAAATGGCCATTCAAAGTTTTCTTTTGTATATAAAAAGCTATTAAATCAATCACGTTTTCAATGAAAGAGGCATTAGAGAGAAATCCGAGGAATAGCTTGCTAACCTTCGGCAAAAAGTCGGTCTGCGGCAAGGCTTTCCACTAATTCTGAATTTAAATGCATGAGATCGAATAGGTTCACGCGGAGTGGATCCCACGTCGAGTTTTCCGATTGCCAGTGCTTATGTATTTAGGAGAAAAATGGGACTTTAGGTCGTACTTCAGCCTTTTACAAAAGACCGCTATCAAAAGAATCTTTTGAATAGATTTACATACGCCAAGCGAATGTGACATCTTTTCTTTGTACTGATTTCAACAATATTGTTAAGGATATAGGTGTATATCATCAATCCTTCTCAAATTATGACCGACTTTATCTGTAATCGATTTTTTTTTAATAGATAATTTCCATTAGTTCTTCAACTTTTCTAAATAATAAAGTATTTAAAGATTTATTTAAAAGTAGATTTACCCACGAGCACACAACGGAGTTTTTTTCAGGATAAAAATAAATCCGGCTGGTTCTCTTAACTATTCGTATGCAAAAATGGCGTTAATCCATTACAGCATAAATGAAGCCAATAGACGGTTCTAATATTAGTAAGGATAATGATGAAACGTCATAACAAATACTATAAAGCTTTATTAAACCCAAAAAATTTATGATAAATATAATAAATAATTCATCTACAAATATCCGTAAAGCATGCTAGTCATCGGATAAAGAAAAAAACTTAATATATTTAAATCCGATTATTTTTTGTTCATTCGAGTATTACGACGTAATTTATAGTTGGTGTGAAAGTAACAGATGTCTAGGGCAAGATAGACGCAGCCGCATTTAAATAGAGGCGAGCTGTCGTTGACATAAAGTGCCATTGTGCCACCCCGGTAGGGCGCAAAAAGAACTCGTTCTAATTGTTTGCACATTTCGTTTTCCCCTGTGGCCCGCACGCGACTGTCGATGGCGGTATAGTGAGGGGAGAATAAAAAAAAAACTATAGACTTTCGCATAGATTGCTATTTTTCCGTTCCTTACATAGACCATTATTGAAAGAATAAGTCTGTACATTTCTTATTTCCTCTTAACGTGTAACAAAAACACCTTATATCACTTGTAAGAATGTATTTTTGTCATAATACCACAGATAAACAGAAATAATTTTAATCAGTTAAGTAAAGTATAAAATACAGAGTAAGCTATTTAGTAAATCATTTTTATTTGGTTGCCTAAAATTTTAAGACTTTATCTGAACATTTTTACAAAGTTTTTTTTTTAATATATGCCTATGAAGTAGGGATGTTACGGAGGTGAGTTTACCGAAACCGGAGTCGGACCCGGAGTTTTTAACTTTGACTTAGTCGGAATCGTAATCGGAATCAAAGGCGAAGTCAGAGCCGTTACCATCGTTAAGGGTAAGGCCTATAAAATTCTGTCTTTCTCATTCAGTTTGCGACTGGTCCACGATAGAAGAATATTCAATGACACTCCAGTAAAAGTTCCACAACATCTTCGATTAGAAATGTAGTAGTCAATTTCTACTTATTTCAATATTTCAGCCCAAAACAAATAATTTTACCAAACCTCTCTTTTCAAGAACTCAATCGAATCATAACTGACGAAATTCGGCCCAGAATAAAAATGGCGCTGACAGGAATGAAAGCTATACCAAAAAATATCATGTTTTCTCTATTTATTTGTTTATTATTTTTCTGAAACCCACGGGTTAGTACTAGACGAAAAAAAAAGAAGTTCAACGGGAAATTGATATACCAGTGCTACCTTTGTTTTATTTGTTTTTTTTTTTATTTAAAATCAATATTAGATAATCTTTATTTATTAGTCTTTATTAAGTGTTTTTTACATTATTCGCATCTGCAGTCGATCGCTGAGAATATTGCACAATTTCTAGTGTTTTTATCTTTTACCTTTAGCCTGGTTATTATTCCTAAGAAGGTCATTTATATGGAGCAGGAACAAGTATTCAGAGAGAACAGATCCCTGAGGCACCCTGGTATTAAATTGCCATTAGGTCGGAAAAGCGGCCATCTAAAACGACTCAGGTCGACCGTTCCCTCAGGAAATCAGAAATCCACAGAGTTCGGTTGGTATGCCGTAAGCTGGAAGCTTACTTAAAAGGGCCTTGTGCCAGACGCTGTCAAAAGCTTTAGAGATGTCTAAGGCCTCGCTCCTTAAGTGGGTGGCATATATCAAGTGGTCCCCCGTCGACCGTCCTCTGCGAAGAGGACTGTCGACGGGGGACCACTTGGTTGTCACTGAGGAGCTCGTTGGTTTCTAGGCATACCAGGAGACGATTGTTCAATACATGCTCCATAATCTTGCATATTATGGAGGTGATTGCAATTGGTCGACAATTTGCTAGATCTGCACGGCCTCCCTTTTTGGGTACAGGTTGAACATTAGCAAGCTTCCAGGATCTTGGGACCTTGCCAGTTTCTAGTGAGAGTCGATACAGGCGTGTCAGAACAGGAAACAACTGACTACACAGTACTTAAGAACCACTGCGGCAATGCCATATGGTCCGCAGGCCTTATTCACGTCTAGATGAAGCAAACATTTAAGTGTCTCTTTTTCGTGGATTTGGATGACTCTCATTTTGGGGCCGCATAGAGATATCAGAGGTGAGTATTTACTTTTGCTGTCTAGACGAAAATATTCTGCGAAGAGATGAGCAATGAGCTCATCTATTTTCTTAATTTAAATCCGTGTAGTGCTCATTCAACGTTTCTGTATTAAAAATCACGAATTTTTCTAAAATTTATTGTGAAAACATACAAAAGACTCCTTTGATACGACATTGCTTGATTGCCAGTTAAGGAATTTGCAAGAAAATGATTGCGTTTTGTTTTGTTTTATAAGTATCGATTGAAACTTAGTTACAAAATACTTGACTGATATTTAATGCTTAATCAACCTACTTTTCAAGTATCTACGAAAGCTCACTAAGAAGTTGAGTACTACAAAGTTATGAAGTTAAAATCTGTTGAACAAGATTTTTTGTGTCCTGTTACTGTGCTTGTTATTAGCTTGAAGTTGCTAATAATTATAAAGAGCTGCAGAACAGTTAAGGATCTGATAAATTTACATTGCTTAATCCCTTTCTTCGGTTTAATTATTAACGGTAGTAAAATATCACATAAGTGCTCAAATACAAAAGAGTAATTGTAAAAAAATATTTTTTATCTGTGTCGAAATAATTTTGGTGTTTGATGCCTAAGGCTCTGGGCTTGATTTTGTGAGTCGTCAACGAAAACCTCTAAACAAAATAGATGTTTTTTGTTGACGCCGTAACTACATACATACAAACATAAACAAAATTTGTAAATAAGAAAAATAGACAGACTTAAAAAAATCAACAAAAAGGCACAAAAAGCAAAAAACGAGCAAACGGGTCACCTGATGGTAAATGACTACCGCCGCCCATGGGCTCCTGTAACTCAAGAGTCACAAGTGCGTTGCCGCCCTTTAAGGTTGGATTAGGAGAAGAGTAGAGGGAGGGAAGAGTGGGATGAGGGGAGAGGGGGAAAGGGAAGGACGGGAATAGGGGAGAGGGAAGGGTTAGGGCCTCCGGTAACGTCACTCACGCGGCGAAATGCAATGCAAGCATTGCTTCACTGCCGGTTTTCTGTGAGGCCGTAGTATCGAGCAGAGTCGAGCCGGCCCATACGTGCCGAAGCATGGCTCTCCCATATTGATTACAAACTTAACGGAAACGACTAAAATACGTATGAGACTTTAAATAAAATAGGTAATATTTTTGTTTGAAGTCGGTGCTAAGCCAAAATGCAAGTACTTGATAGACAGTCTAGGTAGACCGCGGCGGCTGCATTGGTCTTCATGCTGAGCTACACAGCCTAAACGGGCAAAGAGAGAGATTTTGAATGCTTTATTAACGTCTTTGATAAATTTGCATAATTTGAATATTGCACATAAGTTTACTAGTAAGTTTATCGTCCCAATAAATATTACTTATTCCTAAGTATTATTTATAGCGTTTCGGAATTCACACCGTCTATAAACACACCAATAGGTGTCTAGTAATATACTTTTGTAATAATATCTATTTGATATAAAATCTCATCGTAATTCAATCAGATTAGCTTTTTTATTTATGGCGTTGTTTACTTTGAAAATTTTGCGGTTGCACCAGACTCTTTTCAGCTTATTAACGGTAGATCTTGTGATAGTCCTCACACCCCCCATATGTAATCGTGAAGCTGAAGTACACGTAGCTTTGGACAACCTCATCAGGGTGATTTAGTTCAGCTCAGTCCACGATCATCATCTTGGTTTTGTTTCTGTTGATCAAGAGCCCAAAGGAGAGGCTTGTTGTCTCTAACTTTAATTTACCTAAGAACTTTAAGTTAGATTATATAACCTTTACCATAATGAGCCCGAAACTTTATTTAGATAATGCGATACGCTTATTATTTTGTCTGGTTACTTTTAAAGCTATCACTTAATTCATTTGAAGAAGTGATTTTTTTGGTTTCCGTAACAAAAAAATTAATAATATTATTGAAATCATTTCATTAGCATCATGTGTAGGCTAATTAAAGTAACTAATCAACACAGGCTCGCGAACTTCGACTTGCTATTATTCGTGAACGTTTGAGTAATGAAACTATGGAGTTACGCGGACATCAAATCAATGTTATTCGTGAACGTTTGAGTAGCAAAACTCCGGAGTAACGCGGACATCGACTCGATGTTATTTGTAAAAGTCCGAGTAAAACTCCAGAACAACGGGAGGGATTCAGAAACATACAGCCAAACGTAGAACCTTCTCCTTTTTGGAGTTCCGTTCCTCAAAAGGAACCCTCACTTTGTTGTCGGTCTGCCTGTTTGTCAAGACGCTTTTTCTCAGGAACCCGTGGAGGCATCAAGTTGAAATTAACATAATAATAATTTTTAATTTTTTCAACTATTATTTATTATCTACTTGTTAGTTCAGCTAGCTACAAAGACGTGTTTTTTTTAGTTTTTTAAACTATTATTTATTTTTACTTTTTTTGTCTTTAATATTGTATTGTCATCGGTCCTAAATAAGTGTGCAAAGTTTCAATTCAATCTGACGTTTTAAAGTGGGTGAAAATCACGTTCAAAGATTCCGTTAGATACATATAATACATACATACCAAGCTAATATAAGCGTGTTAAAACCGTTTGTTTTACGTCTCCAATAGAAAAACGCTAGTATGAAGGAGCTCTGTAAATGTACTTGATTCATATTATAATTTCATGTTACATATACTTTACACACAATTTTACATAATTTGCAATCATCACTTTTTGCATCAGGTTTTTATGTGAAGAGTTAGTGATCGATTCTACACCCAATCGTTAAAACACATTGTGGATCTATAAGCTCCCCTGCTGTGTTTCTATTATGTCCTTAAATCACCATTGTTGCGTCAAGTGGGTATAGGTCTTTTTTACAACCCCGTCACGGGAATCAAAGCAAAATTGCCAAGATTACTTTGTGTAACGGCCGTGTGGAATTCCTGACGGTGCTAAAGTAATGGAGCCCATTAAACAAGAACGATGTCTCAGATGTGGAAAAAGAGCTTTATTTGGAGTAGTTGTTAAGTGCGGTTTTGCTTCTATCCTCGATAATTGTATCTATACAATAACACAACTATACATTTTGCTGTCTGATATTTTTATTCGCAATTTCATAACTTATGTATTTATTAATAATTCATAACATAAGGCACTATATAGAACACAGGAGAATCTTTCTTTATCCAATATGATGACAGGGACAGTTTTGTATGTGTTATAATATATTATGTATGTATGTAGGTTCGAGAAAATGAATAGTTTGTTTGGGATAGTATAATTTAATATTCAAACCTCTCATTAATTGAAATAATTAATATATTTTTTTACTAAATAAAAAAAACAATTAAGAATGTCAATACAGAAAGTAACATACTCTATTATGATTAAACAGGGTTGTTTACAATAGAATAAGTAACACGGTTTTGATATATCTAAAGAAAAGAATTCTCGAACTTATAGTACAATCGAGATCAATGAATCCGGGTCACATAAAGATACCTGGAAATCTAAGGAAAGCTAATAAATCTAGCTTGGTGACATAAATTGCGTTTAATAGACAATTAGGTAATTACTTCTTAAATGAAAGTAATAAAGCTTCTTGGTTGTTGTAAAGTTATGATATCAAAACTAAGTTGTAATACATTTTTAAAATTAGATTTGTTATTTTATTCTTTCTGATATTTTTTATGAATTTAATACAAAGTGACAAATAAATCATAAATTTATTAATTTCCTTTAAGGAATTAATTGCACTAATCTAGCATTCTTAGCTTTCGAGATATTCAGGTATCTTTATGTGACCCGGATTTGTATGTCTTTTTTTATTTATTTTTTATTTGAAATAGATTACTAGTAACGTGGGTCACACATTACTAGTAATCCCGTTAACCCCTAAAGCTGGGCTTAACGCTGGTGTTAGGAGTGGGTTCGAACCCGCAACCACTTGATCGCAAGGCCGACGCCTTAGCCATTACGCTACCGCCGCTTATGTGACCCGAATTCACTGCTCTCTAGTTTAGTTTAGTTACGATAATTCTTTAGAAACTGTTTGTTTGAATCTATTTAATGTGATATTTAAAAATATTTAAAATAATACAAACAAAGTGAAATTTATTACATAACTTAAATTAATTATTTTGCGAGTTGTCACGTTCAAATTTCATCAGTAACTCAATTTATAAAAAATGTGTCTTTTTTGTGGCAAAGTGAATAAGAGTGTAATGTCATTTTAAAATATTAACAACAATATTCAGCTGTAGCTTCAGATTTAATTGAAATTTAATTTAATTATTTCGAAATAAAGTGCTTTATGGAAGAAATTTAAATATAAATAATGCAACTAAGTATTCAAACTAATCACGTAATGCGGTACGGCACGGTATGTACCTAAATATAATCCGGCGGTAACTGCAATTGGTGAAAAGTTACTGAATATATTAAAAATTATGAAAGATTTTGTGACCTCTTTGTTTAAATCTTTAGAAGAGGCCAATGGCGAATGAATGTCTAGGAATGAACGTTCCATGGTGGAGAAGATGTTGAAGATGATAGCAAAATGAAATATATAAGTACCTAATACAATTCTTTAACAGTGTTTTTTTCATTTAACCGTGACTAAGACGTGTTAAAATATTACTGTCTGCAAATTTTATAGAAAATAAATGTTCTAAAACGTAATATAGGTATGTGCATGACTAAATAAAAAAGCCTTCTTTAAAATAAGCCTCTAATCAAGCCATGTGCTTAAAATACTAATTATTTGTTTTAGTGGGTAATAATGAATGTCATTGGATGATCACTCGATACGTGTGTGGAGCTAGTGAGTCATCCTCCTTACAGTCCCGACCTGGCACCTTGTGACTTTTATTTATTTCCAAAAATGAAAGATAAATGATATTGTCGTAAGTTTACGCGAATGTTACACATTGAAATAAAACTATTTTTAACGGATTCTATCGCGATTTATTTGGTGTTATTTTACTATTTACACTGATCCCGACGTTTCAGTTGCTTTTCAGCAGCCATGGTCACGGGTAGACAAGCAAGTGAAACGTCGGGATCAGTGTAAATAGTAAAATAACACCAAATAAATCGCGATAGAAAACTTAGAGGAATTCATTTTATGTATGATTCGTTTCTTGATTATAGGAACCGCACAAAACAAAATTACATGAAAATTTAAACGCAATGCCCTTTATATAACAACTTTAGGGTACACCATAATGTGTAAGCACAATAAATTTGAAAATGATAAAACTGAATCCTAATAAACATACAAAACCGTAACAAATTAAGCACTGTGATACAAAACAGATCCCTATAAAGAACTTTGTAATTAGAGCATCGATATAAAGAATCTTCGACTCCAATCCGGTTAACGTGTAATAAATCACCAGAGAATACTGAATCGAACCTATTATCAGGGGTATTCGTGCGTTCTACCCCTTGTGTAACTCGCGAGTATGCAGGGGTAAGACAATTTGATTACGTCATTACCCCATACTGTGTGCCATTGTTGTAATGTCATCGATACTTGCTGTTAACAAAACATGTCACAATATAATTTATGGAAATGTTGAGAAGGGAGACTAGTAAAAAAATAATGATGATCTATTAAACCAACTTTTATTAATGACTTATATAATTTTTTATTGGATTGTAGTATTATTGTTACAAAAAATATAATTGCAATTTTAATGAATTGTAATAATTTTGCGAAATCGAACAGTTTGGGACTTTGCTCATAATCGATGCATGAATGGCGCAATGGTTTAGGTGGTCACCTCGCCACTACTCCGTGCCGAGTGTTGTGGGTTTAAATGTTTGTGAGGTTTGTCATCGTCCTCTTGTGTCCTCCCGCGGCACAGGAATATTCCCAATGCGGGAGTTGTATTAAAAAAAAAAGAAACTGTCAGTCGTAGGACTTCACGTCAGAAGTGAAAACATAACTGACACATCTGTCATCTGAGCGTGGCGGTCACACGAGTTCAGTGCTTTTTCCAAATACCAAAAGTGCCCAACGTGCCTAAAGAAGTTTTCACTTCAAAAATTGTTAAAAAGTAATTGTGAGTTGCCGATCAAAAGTGTTTATTTTTGAAGAAAGTGATGCCATCTACTAGTGACATCCATCAAACTGACGTAAGTTCGGATGAAATTTTGAATAAAGGTTTTCGCTATTGAGCACTATATAATAGGCGTTATAAATTTTCACCTTAATTACAATTATGTTTTTGTTTATTTTATCATATGAATAGCGCATACAAAAAGTACTTTATTGAACTAATTATATTTTTAAAGTTTAATTAATAAGTAGCTGATAGAACTCAATGTTTAGATTAGCGCCCTCTAGTGGATCTATATATGTATTATCAGCGTGACAATGCAAGGTTAGTGCTTTTTCCCCATGGCAAAAGTGCACAACGTGCCCTAAAGAAATTTTCACTTCAAAAATTCCAGAAACCAAATTACACCATGTTTAGGTTTAAAATAGATTATAAGACTTCCCAATGTCTGTAAAAACACAACAGATCTTTTCCATTTATTATATATTTTCTACAACGGAGTACACGATGGCGTTCTCAGCAGTGCAATACATTTAACTAACAGTCGCTAGTCAGCTTTGAGCTCACAGAGCTGTCGTAATGAATAAGTGTACCAAGAGTTTGTAAAGCTGTTTACGACTTTGTTAACATTTCAGAATGTTTCTTTGTAATAAGCCACCTGTTTGTGGATGCAGAAAAAGTAAGACTATAATAATCTTTTTTTTCATATCTGAACAAGAAATGAAACGCCTTTGATCAATGTTTACTGTACTTTGGTAATTAATTTATTAGTCTTAAACTGAGTGCTATTGGTCTTTCATATTAGGTACATCTGCAAATTTTTTAAATTGTTTGATTCTTCAAAACAACTAAACTATAACAGCCCAAAAATTCGAGTTTGGAACGTGTTTAAATTCCATGCTGTCAATTAAAAGATTAAGTCGAGTAACAAAACAAGATCGGAAGCGACAATACCGTGAACATTTTGAAATTTAGGTTAGAAATAAAGTGGGTTGAAATTATGAATACCACAAGTTAGTAATTATCCCGTGTGGGAATTAAATCACAACACTCGACTCTTTGGGAGTTGGCGAGGCTTTATAGGTAATCTAACTTACAAGGGACTTGAACCCATAACTTTCGGAATGCCGTAAGGCTCTTTTACGGTCCACTATACAGGGGTCCCTCTGACTACCTGCTCGTTAAAATGAGGACCGTAAATCATGTGGCTTCTGTCACGGTGCCCCATGAAAGACTATTAAGACCGCTACCGCAGTCGACTTACTTATACTTTCTGAGAGAAGTCACTACTGATAGCTAGTTATTAATTAAGATCTTTTTTCTCAAGATCTTTCTATCTCTGGCTTAGCGGGATATTTTCATTTAAATTGACGAATTTTTCGTTATAATTGCAAATAAATTTATAGAATTTTTAAGATACTTTAGTAAATACTACAATAGGTTTAAGAATAAAAAATTGAATTCAAACAATATAACAACCCAAAAAAGGTAGGTTCTAACTTTTTAGTATGAGTATTTTTGACTTGTCACAAAGACAAGAACTACTAGTTACTACCCAACTTTAATACTGCGAAACACTTTACCGCTCTTTCTGAGTCTTTGGAGCACTGTGAAGTATAAAGTTCCAAAATCCATTAGGTATTTTTTTTTAAAGTACAATTTTATAAATGAAGCTACGGAATAAGTTCTGTCAAATGCGTGTCGTCTACAGCAAAATACACGATAAGGCGAGTTATCCTATGCATGCCAATTTAGCAAAATAGGAAGCCTTTAATGTTGACAGGATAACCGACGACTTAAAAAATTTAACCTTTGAATTAATCATTTTTATAACCCGGTTAAACTCAATAAAAACAATATTATCAAATGGTATTTCCATTTATTGAATATTTCCAAACCCCTCTGACATAGTTAACTAAGTAGAGGTGGATTCACTTTGGTAGTACTAAATCCGCGCGATATCTGTCTAAGGTATTTTTTTTATAAAATAACCACGATTCAAAAATCTCCTCAACGATTAGAAAAGCCCTGATGATCTTCGAACGACGGAACAGATTTTCTTGAATTATAGCTAAGAACACTTATATAAAGTCACCTTTCAAACAACAAAAACTAAATCAAAATTAAACATGATAACACAGACCTGGTGGCCTCAGGAGTACCCTTCAAAAGAAATCGCAGTGAACCCCGGCAGACTCAGCTACCTGATCAACAACAGGCGACCCCACTATGCTGGGGGTTGGGTCCTGCCCTCTCTAATTTAGAGAGCCACTCACAGAACACGTCGCGCCGCCGTTATATCGGGCCTACTTCTGCTAGGGTGACAGATAGCCTTGTCTGTTGCTCACAGGCAAGCGCTCATAGAGTCCGGAGATCGTTTTGCACTCTCCAGTGCTTGGTACATCTTCTGCGAGACGGAAGAGTACTAATTCTCTCCTGTTCCCTTTGCACCGCTTCTTTGATATTCATTACTATCTCACAGACGAGGCAGCGGAATCCCACGCACTCTCTCTCTGGATACACATGATCATGGTCACCAGCGAGAGACTACCCATACCGATTACCGCCGCGAGGTCGACACGCCACTGCACCATCGCAGAGCCTTCCACAGTTTTTATGGAGTGAGGTATTCTCGCAGCAGCCCCCGCAGTGATGGCACATAGACGTTGGCTCCTGGCCTATGCGACATACGACACAGGTACTTCCCAAAGCAACACCATGTATGGTGTGTACCCACGTCATCTGGTAGGAGACAGCGCTATGTTGCATCTCCAGCCAATACTCCATAATGGACCTTACTGCCACAATTGTGGTGTGCCCTAAAAGGTACCTATAATGTTGGGAGTCTCATGCCACTATAGTATTCGAACTTGACTTGTTGTTTTGGGTGCTACCTATTGTTTACCGATCCCGTATCTGGATAAAAAGTAGCCTATGCGTTAATCCAGGTCTCCAGCTATCTACATACCAAGTTTCATCGCAATCGGTTCTGTGGTTTTTGCGTGAAAGGGTAACACACATCCATCCATCCATCTATCCATCCATCCTTCCATCCATCCAAACTTTCACATTTATAATATAAGTGGGATGGGATTTAGATCGACACAGAACCCCGTACGAGGTTTAAAAGTTCAAGGTGATGATAATATTATTTAATCAATTTGTTTTCTGCTTAAATGTTAATCTAAACACCCTTTTTATTTACCATCTACAATTAATAAATAATCACGATTGTGTTTTCCTTTTACCGGCAATAATAATTAGATATAATGCGTAGCCATTGTGTGGTATAGTTAAAAACATTGTAATCTAAAACAGTGCATCCATTGAGCTGCATTAGGTGATTACCTTAACGAGCAGTTAGGGACTACTTCAAGCAGCGGGTTTATTACCGAACAGGTTTTACATTTTCTTCTGGCTGGTTTGTTGATAATTTACTTTCTTGTTGTACGCTTAAGCACTGCTTAAGCAGTGAAAAACAAAAAAAAACGGTTTTATTTTAAGGCAGTACAATGCCTGGGAAAAAAAATAACTTTGTTTTGTCTAATTATGAAGTGAAGTACATACTCGTAAATTCCACAGATTTTTTCTTTGCAATAATACACTATGTAAAGAAAATATCTTCCGTTGGGTAGCGATCCTGACTGCTGAGTCGTGGGTTCGATTCCCAACCAAGACAAATAATTGTGTGATGAGCACGATCATGTGTTCTGTGTCTGTTTAGTAATATATAAGTATGTTTATCAACAGTATGGTTACCATAAGTACAGGCTATACCTAGTTTGGGTTTGGGCCGTGTATGAGATGTTTTATTTATCGGCTTAATAGCAGAAACACTGGTTTCAATACATTTTCTTCTTACCTGGAAAACTGGACTATAAATACGAGGTGATGTGAATTATGGCAGATTAAATAATATCGACGAGTAGTGTGAGTATTCCACCTTCAACATTGTTTCCTATTACATTTATGTTTTGGCATGGTATTACACTTCGAGCACTAACCGGTATAATGAATTGGTGCTCTGAAATCAGTGTTCAAATAAAATGGTTCCATAACGTGAATCAGGATCAGGGCTCAGTTCAAATTACAACTGTGATTAAAAGTAAACAGTATTTCGACATTTTAAAATTGGACAAACATAGGAAAACAAATATATTTTTACAAGCTTTTATTTGTGTCTCTCTGTACCTATGTGTTCAGCACGATTCTTGAAAGCTAAATTAGAACCACTTCCCGGTGTCCGATTGAGCTCAAATTTGGTGTACATTTGTATTTTTGGAGACAATACAATAATATGGTACTGTGGAGATGTTTTGATGATGAAGCTGAAAGACGGCCATAGGAACTTCTTAACTTAACAAAATAAATCCATCGAGTTTGGACTCATTTGTTTTGTCTTGGTGAGGACTTTGGTGATATTATTATCTAAAGTATGATGATGTAGTCGGAAGGTGCCCATAGGAACTTCTGAAATAAACAAGATAAACCAATTGAGTTTGGGCTCAATTGATTTGGCTTGAGGAGTACTTTTTTAAACATTAAATCTACACTATAATAAAGCTTAGTTCCTGTAAAAGCTTATTAAAAAAAAAACAGGCAGTCATGGGACTGCCGACAGAAGTGCAAACTTAAACGATACGACGAACTTAAAACGTCACATTAACAGGTTGGTGACATAAATTAATAAAGACACACAACTCAATGTTAAGATTAGCGCCCTCTAGTGGATCTATATATGTATTATTAGCGTCTCTCTCTCTCTGACTGACTGACTGACTGTCTGACACTCACTCGCACACTCACTCCCTCACTCACTCACTTACTCTCCCCACTCTCCCCACTCTCCCTACCCTCCCCACTCTTCCACTCTCCCCACTCTCCCCACTCTCCCTACCCTCCCCACTCTTCCACTCTCCCCACTCTCCCCACTCCTTCCCTCCCTCCCCCTCTCCCACTATCCCACTATCCCACTCTCCCTCTTTCGATCGTTTTTTTTTTTAATATATTACGCTCGCATATAATTTCCATACACTTTCGATCAGTTTTTAAATATATTACACTCGGACACATTTTCCATACATTTTCGATCAGGGTCTACGTGACCCTGAATTCTGACGCGAGTTTAACATTTTTTACCCATCTCAAAAAGTGCCCAATGCCGCTAAAGAAGTTTTCACTTCAAAAATACAATTTATTTTATATTTGTACGCTTTTCTTAGTGTACTCGTACTCTTAATTATTAATAATACAGTAGATGTAATTGTTATGACTATGGAAATGTTCGAGGAAGGTAAGTGTAATGAATATGACGCAACTGCCAAGATAACATAACCTATTCCATAAATATTTAAAACGAATGAGGCTTTCGTTGTTTATTATACTTGCAGCGATAGATATATTATAGTATGTATGTATGACCTCGTATATCAAGCCAAGGTGGCATGAGGGGAATTAGAGCATATTCCACCAGACTGGACAGGTACGGGGAGGCAAACTTTACAACTTCAAGCATGATTGTCTTAAAATGTTTGAAGTGCGCGGGCGTCCATGGCTTTCCACGTCATTGTCTTCCCACGTCAATGGTTAGGGTCTGATACCTTAACCATTGACGTGGGAATTCAATGGTTAGACTACTAATCTATCACTGTTTATATATGTGAAAGTCAGAATTTTTATTATTTTATTAAAATGTATCTATACCTAAAGTGCTTACAGAGTAATTTGCTATTTTGGATTGTCAAATAACTAATGACCTTTCTAGTAAAAGAAAACAAGTAATGCTAAAGCATTACTTGTTTTCTTTTACTAGAAATAATGCTTCATCATTTCTGCTAGTTCGTTTCTTAGTACAACAGCTGGGCAACGGTCAAATGCACAAAAGAAATGAAATGAGTCGCCACTTTTCAAGATGACATTGCTTTTACAAATTTTGATAGTCATACTTTTGTTATTCATACAAATAACTTGACTATTGACCGCGACTTTGTTCGCGTGAAAATTTTGGTGAAATCTATCCCAAAGGGACCGGACATTTTCCGGGATAAAACGTAGTCTTTGTGCAATTACAGGTTATGATCTATCTCTGTGCCAAATTTCATACAAATCCGTTCATGGGTGAACGGATTTGTTTGAAATTGAGATTTTGCGTGAAAGATTAACAACTGATCAACGTAGCAACTAAAGAACTCTGATATTTAGAATAGATTAAAAAAATAAAGAAAGCAGACTCCACCATTAATTTGGATTAATGATAGCCCCACTAAAACCACCAACTATCCACTAAAAAGTATTATGTGGTTAGGGTGAGACTGATCTCCTTTATTCAAAACAATTACATGTAATTACCATTGATGAGTAAAACTTACTAGCATTACTCAGAACTGTGCTGGAATGATTTGAGAGCCATATAGCCATAGTAAATACAATACTACAAATAATAAATACTTTTGTTTGTAACACATTAACTATATAAGTATGCGGAATAAGGTGAATCGCTCCCATTCATCCAACTTAATGGTTTTGAATTGAAAACTTATATTAACACTAGTTGTCTCCACAGTTTCACCTGCGTTTATGGTCACTGCTCTGCTCCTATTGGTAGCAGCGTGATGTTATTTAGACTATAGCCTTCCTCGATAAATGGGCTATCCAAAACTAAAAGTTTTTTTGTTATTCGAACCAGTAGTTCCTGAGATTAGCGCGTTCAATCAAACAAACTCTTCAGCTTTATAATATTAGTATAGATTAGGTTATCATGGCGTTTTAGTCCCCCAAAAGCATAAATGAATTTACGAGTATGATAATACATAGATGATGAAGGTCAATGTATCCGAGTTCGTTGAAATCGATTAAAAATAATAAATAATTAACTCGAGTATTAGCTTTATAATTTTTAATTATCGTATTGGTTCTTCTAAGCATAGCTTTGTTGAGTTACATTAAAAATGTAGATAGAGGTGATAAATGATATCAGCACTAAAATAAATGGCAAACATGGTTGTATCACTGAACATAATGCCCATTACCCTTGATGAGGAAATTAACGTGTTATAGCAGACATTTCATCTGTCTCGCTTCAGCGGCGATCGTGCGTTCATTACAGCGAGTATGGAGCCCGCAGCCTGATATATAGCTCTCATTGTCGCGAACTAACAACAGTCCATTCTGGCTAACGGTTCGCTTTACTGACCTCGTACATCCGGGCTTGGGATGCCAGTTTTAATATGGCAGGCGGGATTTCGGTCAGCAATGGAGTTTCTTTTTTTTTGTAACATCTCCATCAACCTGTACGTTACGCGCTCTTTTGAGGGTTTTTGTTCTTACAAAATGTGAAGAATTATTAACTAAAAAGTTGCGTTAAAAATGTAGGGAGCTTTGAGATATTGTAACGTATATATCTTGGTAAGGTTTTTTGGCATAAGTTTTTAGGTCACACCTGAGTTTAATCTTACGTGGCCTCTACAAGGCTAACATGTTTGCTTTTATTTAATATTTGAATGTATACTTACGGTGTTTTGATGGGAAACTGACAAAGGTTTATATACGAATATACTAGCTAATTTGAAAAGATTAGTTCTGACTTTTGTATGTATTATTGTGTGTTGAAATTTTAAAATGGGAAACAAAGAGATAGATTCTAGCCAATCTAGAACATAGCGATTTTCTGTAGAATGAATGTGCTTCCCTAGTCAAGCTTCTTCGATCCATATTGCATTAGATGTTTAAATGGACACTTAATCGTGGTAAAATTTAATAGGTAACATCGTAAATAGCTACCTATCAATGAATTTTTTGTAACATTTGATGTCAATGTCCGATATTTTCGAGGTTTGCTATTAAAGTGTGTGTGTTACGTCCAATTAACTTGAAAATTTGCACAAGTATCATAGATTCATCTTGATTAGAGTGCAAATCTTCGGCTGAGTTGATGGCATTTGGAATAGACATTAAGTCAAGTCAAAGTCAAATTTCTTTATTTCATAAAAATGTTTAAAGATTGCTTGAAATAGTCTTTTAATTTTTTTGTTGACTATACTTTTCCAAAACAGCATCAATCTTGCGCAAATTTTCAAGTTGATAGGATGTCTTGAAGTTGGTGAAAATTACGTTGAAAGACTCCATTACATAGATAAATGAATACAGGTTAAACTAATATAAATCATGTAAAAACGATTAGTTAATTGTACTGTCTGTTAATGTATATCAAAAGCACCCGGTTTAAAAAATACGGTAAACGATAAGTGAATGCACTGCCATCTCGAGATTCATCTTCAGATAACCTTAGACTAGTTCTATAAATGAACTGAAGCAGCTTTTTTAATGTAAAATGGTATTTTTAGATACGATATTGTAGGAAAACATGAGAATATGAATCCAGCTAAAGCGAATTGGAAGCCACTTGAACTTTTCATGGAGTGCAGGAATATGATTATATTTTCGTAGCTCATATATAAATCTCATTAATATGGTTATGTGATCTGTATCTGTAATGAAATCAATGCAGTAGATTCGATATATATTTAAACATCGCACCTCAGCACCAATTACAAATAAGAAATTTAAAAATGGCAACTATTTATTACTTTATACAGGATACAGTATCAACTTATTAAATGTAAATAATGCATAAAAACAATTACTATGAAAAAAACATGATATTGTAATGAATATTCATCCCATAAATCGCATGCAAGCTTGCTTCATAATCTCCTAGTGAAGATATTTGGAAATTAACTATCGATTACGTTAGTTTTGATTATTGTGGAGCCCACAATAAGTGAATCGTTATGTGCACCAAATAGGATATACACATACATACACGGCGTCGGCACGTATGGGCCGGCTCTACCGAAGTGATACCACGGCTTCACAAAAAACCGGCAGTGATGCTTCACTGCCGGTTTTGGTACCGGTAACCACACTCACGCGGCGAATAGCAATGCCAGCATTGCTATGCTTGCATTGCTTTTCGCCGCGTGAGTGTGGTTACCGGAAGCCCTAACCCTTTCCTCTTCACCCTCTTTCTGCTCTTCCCGCTCTTCCCCCCTCTCCTTCTTCTTCCCCTACTCCCACCTTAAAGGCTGGCAACGCACTTGTCACTCTTGAGTTGCAGGTGTCCATGGGCGGCAGAAGTCATTTACCATCAGGTGACCCGTCCGCTCGTTTGCCCCCTATAGCATAAAAAATAAAAAAATACATACACTCATGTCTATATCGAAGGGGCCGGCAGAGGCGTTTTAATCACCCACATTTTGCCAACTATAATGATTAGGTTCCACTCACGTAATAGGAGACAAATCTATTGCCCCCAACTGGGCACTTTGGGAATTAAAGATAAGTTTGTGGGAGACCCATGCTCCGGCATGTATGGGTAGGCTCAACTGGAGTGATACCACGGCCTCACAGAAAACCGGCCGTGAAGCAATGTGGCCCAGTGAGTGAGGTGACCGGAGGCCCAAACCCCCTTCCCTCCTTCTCCTATTCCCACCCTTCCCCTTCTCGAACTTTAAAGGCCGGTAACGCACTTGTGATATTTGAGTTGCAAGTGTCCATGGGCAGCAGTAGCCACTACACTTACGTGTGCTCGTCTGCTCCCTTTTCCATAAAAAAAAATTAAAGATGTGTAAATTGGGAGTACACTGCAAGGGAAAAGTAGGCGAGAAGGGAATGCTAATTGAAGGAAAAGGACTTTGCTTATATGGATGGGTTAGGAATGTAAGCAATAGCTAACTGGCTATTGTACTTATAAACCCTTTAACAACTTCACTTTCGAATTCCTTAACGCTAACTTACTTTGAGATTGTCAAACTAAGGTCTTATTTGCCAATGTTAAAGTAAAGGCTTGTCTACTCTTGACAAATAATAATGGAAATAAAAAAAGACACACGCCTCCTTATGCTCTCAATAAGTCTGAATATTGATACGAGTTTTTCTGCGCCGTTACTTGTGTAACAAAATTAAGCATTTTACTTTTTCATAACTGTGTACTTTTTATTATTGTGTACCGTAATAGGCGTATATTATTATATTACATCATAAAAAATAAAAACCGGGCAGTTGCTGGTTCTGGACAAACGTCTATGTCGATAGTTCGTCCATTCTTAAAGATTTTTTGTTCTTTTTTTAGAGTGACAAACTTAACTTGGCCCTGTCTCAAAATACTATCCCAAATATCGATATGCGCCCCAATCAATTTCTCAAGCGCAAAATATAAGTTTGTAATGGCAAAAATAATTTTTATGTGCTATAATTATCAATTTCTTTAATTGTGCTGTGAGACTTTGCTTCTCGCCAATGTTCATGATTCTAGGTCAATTGAAAGTACCCTATACGTTTGATTTACCTGCGAAATGTTAAAATATATGGCTTGAATGGCCATTTCTTTCGATTGAGTTTACTTAGAATTTTGTTTTTTTTATAGGTTCGAGGGACCGCAAACATAAATATTCGATATGAATTTCAAATTAACATCTCAACGTGTTCCTGAGATAAGTGGTCTTGACAGACAGACGGACAACGTGGTGATCTTATAAGAGTTCCTTTTTTCTTTTTGAGGACCGGAACTATAAAAACACTAAAATCAGGTGTTTTTATCATAACTAGAGATCGCGTGGTGGTCGAATTTCGCCCATGGTTTATTTCATCTGCCAATATTACTTGACCTGTCATTGTATAGACTTTTGTACCATGACAGGTCAAAATATATACTGGACACTCGTAGCTGTATGTACCCGTTTTTGCATTTTTTTTAACTTTGTAGCAAATGTTGTTCAAAAATTTTAGCATTCGTCACTTCTTCTCTGTATAAACTATAAGTGTGCGAAATTTCATACTCCTCCGTCCGCCCAATTTTCGTATAAAGGGATCCAAAGTTTTCGCTTCACGTATTAATATATAGATATTATTCTCGCAGAGTATCTGTTTTTACGTTAATTATTTTAAAATCTCTTTAGGTTCTCTTTTGTTCTATGAAGAAAAATATCATCATTTAAGACTTCATTAATCAATGCAAATGTGAGAAAAAATTATAATAATAAAATAAGTCGAATTCCTAGCACAAATTTTGAAAATAGAGAAGTGTCGGAATGAAGTAGTTTATTTCATTCCGACATTTCTCTATTTTCAAAATTTGTAGTTGTCCTGATGTAGAAATTCCATTCAAAATAACAAAACGACCAAAGAAACAAAAGAGCTTAACCAATAAGACTGTTGTCTTCGTTGGGAATTCACGAAATGTCTCGTCTTAAAAACTTTATAAATCAAAACTTGTCGCAAATACAGGTGCAGCTGGGAATTTTAAAACTTTGCGCTCTACACTGCATAAAGTAAAAGAAGATAGTATTTAGACAAAACGAAATTTTCCATAGAAAGTAAAACATGTATTGTGTAAATATGATAAAGAAGAGTGAAAACAAACATGCCCATCGCTAAGGGATAAAGTAAACACTCTTTATTCTACTTTCATCATATGATAGAAGTAATCATGGCTTTCCAAACATACATTTTTACATTTAATATCCCATATGTATTTCTCTTCCTTTCTTCTTTGAAATACTTCCTTAATCATAGATAATTTGTTATTTATTAAGATGATACCCATTCATTCATCTAAAAGGCCACCGAATGTTTTGAGATCATTGTAACACCAGGGGTATCACTTAAGTTTTACGTTGTATCTCTGAAGTTACAAAACCAAAAGAATATTAGTTTGAAATATCAATCATTAAGATGAAAAAAACCTTTTGATTTATTTTCTTAATAGAACCTCATTTGAGCTTAAGCCTTCAAATAAACTTTGCTCCTGTTGTGATATTGCAAAATGGTAAATAATTATTTTGTCCTTACAAAAACCCGAAGCAATTATAACCAAATCCTTATTTTTGATCGTCCCCTCTGTTTAGGGGTCAGATTGTGAAGCTGTTTGAACAGTGTAGGGGACTCAATGCTATTTTCTTTTGCCTTGGGGCTTAATGTACGCTATTGATTTTCCAGAAAGGGGAATTCTTGGGAGAAGCGCTTGCTTATTTCGCAAAAACAATACTTACAATGGCTATTTTATAGGTTAAAGCGCTGGTTGATGAACGAGGTTCTGTCAATCAAATTAGAATAGTCAGCTAGTTAATCAGTATGTAGCTAATTGCAACCAAAAGTCCACATTCGGGTATTTTCCCAATAACAAAATACTTTACTTACATGACTTATTAATTGCCTGTACGCATATATCGGTTTTGATTGGAAACTCCACTAAAGCTGGCAAATTGGAAATATATTTACATCAAGCAATATCGATATCTCGAAATAGAAAAAATACCTCCTTGAAAATACAAAGGGTAAGGTAGGCACTATACCAGCTGCATGGAAAATAAGTTTTACAACCGTACGCCGACCGTATCATAATTCCTAAGCACAGTTTTAAATTGACAATCACAATTAGGATCTTGCCCAAACTTTAATTGTGATTGCCACTATTCATTCAAGTGTCATTAGTACGAATTATGTATTACAAATTTAATCTAATTCAGTTTGAAATAACATACTATTACTTTAATTGGGTTGATTGCAGATGTTATTGGATAAACCTTTCATCTAGGGTCAAATACTAAGCTCTCGTCCGCTCGTAATGCTCTGTACCTTTCAAAGTACTTCACGAGTTTCGCTCTTAGGGAACGACCTGTCGTGCTCAAGCACAACCTTAAGCAAACTATTTTGTAGTAAAATGTAAATAAATGTCTTAATTCGGATAGTTTTCGGTCCATTATCGAAGCACTTTAACTGCAACAATTATGCACAACAATCCCCATATTTTATTTAACAATGAATCGAAATTGAATGCTAATATAGTACATGTGTTGTATAAGAGAGGTTTTAACATGTGAATTGGTTGTGTAATCCGAAGAATGCACTCTCGTTACAGGGAACAACAGTATAGGTAGTGAATAAATCGAAAGTTCTTTTTTGGGATAAATTTTAGCTGATATTTACGCCGCGTTGGTTAGAGGCACCCGTTCATTATGGCCGTTGAAAGCCCCCGCTACGTGATAGATGACCTGTTCAACGCGAATAATGGTCCATTCAAGCTACTTTGGAAACCATTTACCTTTAGTAGTCCACTATACCTAATTACAGGACAAATCCACATGGTTGAGAGCTTTAATACGCTAAGATATTTTGATCACTACAGAATTGAAATCACCTTATACAGAATTTCGAAATCACGTTCCGTCAATAGTACGACAAAATTATTTTCATAAGAGTTGATTTGATATATTTATTTTATAAAAAGAGAGTGAGTGAGTAGAGGAAAATAATGATTATGGATGGTAAACTTACCAATCAATCTCGGTCACTATGGCATGACTCTTGAAACATCAGAGATGTCACTCGCGGATACAACCGAACTAACATAAATTGAAAAATCTTTTGACCGAACCGGATTGGATTTGAAGTGTGCGAATGAATCTCCCGCCGGTAACAAGTCGTGTTATAAGTTGTATTTCTCATAGCTACGTAACATTGTTTTTAATCCTCCACACTCTAATAACTAAAAGATTTGAGTCGTCCATATTATCTTACAAACTATTGTCCATCTTTAGTGGTGGTTTTTAGAACGATGAGCGTTATATATTGTGAATTTTCACTTCAATGATATAGCACTAGCTTTTGCTCGCGGTTTCGCTGGCGCTAATGTAGATTTTGTCAATCAATTCAGCTATCCTTCGAGAATAGTGGCTAAGAGATATCCTATGTAATTTTCTGTATACCTGACAACGTGTTTGCAAAATTTTATTACGATCGGTTGAGTAATTAAGATGTAACAAACAAACAAATTAAATTATTTTTGCATTTATAATATTGGTTACGATTGTCTTAAATTCTAGTAAAATATTCATACTTTCCGTTACTGGGTTTAACTACGTATCTGTGGTTGATGCGGTTCACTATAATGTAGGTGCAATTAACACTGGTGTGTAAGGACCTTTTGAAATTTAAATCAGGCTCGTGGTAAGCACGATTAATTACAGTCTAGATTTTACAAAGAGCTGAACAATGAGTAAATAAAATTTTATACAGGAGGTTAAATACGTTGCTTTTTGTTGGCTAACGAAATTTAACACACATTTTTTTAGTAAATACTGTTTTCTTTTTCACTTAGTAAAAGCAAAAAAAAACGGCTGTTGAATAGATGTGGGTACGATGAAGTTAAAATTACAGCCAAAGTTAGAATCGCACAATACTAGCTTTAACGTAAAAAAAGCGTCAAAGTATAACAAACAAACTCACCTTCGCATTTACAATACTTGCTGTTGCACGCGACTTCGTTAGCGTGGAAATTTTGGTGAAATCTATCCCACGGGAACCCTACATTTTTCCGAAAAAAAAAGTAGCCTATGTCTATCTCTGTGTCAAATGTCACCCAGATCCGTTCAACCAATTTTACGTGAAAGAGTAACAAACATCCATCATTCCATCCTCACAAACTTTCGCCTTTATAATATTAGTGAGACTAGTATCATAAGGATAAGGATATGGAAGCTTTATTTTTTATTTCATTGTACACAAATTGTGGTCACACTCAAAGTTTTTAGAATAGGCCAGTGAAAAAAGTAGCCGACGAAAAATTTATTTAAATTTCGAACTATGAACTCTTTGGGAATCTGTAGATCTTCAATGATTTCGTATTATGTCTTTTGTTTTTACAAATTGGGGGCAATTTTAAAAGTATCTGTCGTGCACCGAAATGGATTTGATTAGACAAAATTTTCGCCCAATGATTTATTACGACTTTCGTTGCGGTCTTACTCAACAACAATGTTACGATATACTTCGGTTGGCATTTAATTACGAAGCCCTATCTCGTGCCATAACTTTACAACTGGTTTAACGAGTTTAAACGTGGTCAAAGCAAACGCACTGATCATTCTCGAGAAGGTGGCTCGAATGCTGTATATCATATGGCCACAGGCGATGAAAGCTGGATATATTGTTACGAACCCGAAACCAAAAGACAATCTACGCAATGGATGTTTGCCATTCGAATATTTGCCGACAAAAGTAAAGAGCAGAAGTCAAGGTAAAAAGATGATTGCCTCATTCTTTGGACGAACGGGTCATTTCACAACAATCATTTTAGAAGATAAAAGGACTGTTACTGCAGATTGGTATGTCAGTCATTGTCTACTAGTTGTAGAGAAGAAGCAGGATCCTCCTCCACCACGATAATTCTGCAGCTTAATCCGCCAGACGGACTATTGAATATTTGTCTATCAAAGATGTGGAGCTAATGAGTCATCCTCCTTACAGTCCCGACCTGGCACCTTGTGACTTTTATTTATTTCCAAAAAATAAAAGATAAACTTTGAGGAATTCGTTTTATGAACCTTAAAGATGCCGTGGCTGCGTTTGAAAAAAGGCGCGAAAGAGATCCCTAAAGAACAATGGGCTCACTGCTTCAGTCAATGTTTCCATCGCATGGAATGCTGCTTAGAAATGAACGGAGACTACTTCGGAAAGCAATAAAAATATTAACAGGCTTCTATATTCTTCCACTTAGTTTCTATCACTTATTTTCTAAAAACTTTCAGTGTGACCCCCGTATGTATGCTCACGTAAGCGGTATGGGTAACTACCGTTGGGCAAAAGACTACTCTTTGTAGAAAAAAAACAGTCAGTCGTAGGACTGACATATCTATATAAATAAAAATGAATCGCCAAATGTGTTGCTAAGCGCAAAACTCGAGAACGGCTCAACCAATTCGGCTAATTTTTTTTTAATATTTTTGTTAAGGCACAAGGAAGGTTCTTCTTATGGAGAGAAAAAACGTAAAAATTGAGAGGAAAATAGTAAAAATAACACTTTCCTTTTCTATACAAACCAGAGAGTAAATAATAATTAAAACACATGTCCCCAGCTGTCAAACATTTGACGTTAATCAATAGTAGCTAGTACATTATAATATAAGTTATGTTTTCTGACATGCAGTCAGATGTGAAAACATAACTTATATAATGTATATGTATCTGAATGTGATGGTCACTCGAGTTCACTGCTTTTTCCTCACACCAAAAGTGCCCAATGTGCCTAAAGAAGTTGTCTACGTATATATGTATATACACACACACTCACCCACACACATCTGTATAGTATATGTATCTGAGAGTGACGGTCACGCGAGTTCAGTGCTTTTACCCCATACCAAAAAAGCCCATCGTGCCTAAGAAGTTTCCACTTCAAAAAAAGATACTATGAATTTAAATAGATGGTAACACAGTTCTGTACAATCTATTTATATCTTAAAAACATTATTATACCTCTAAGAAAGCTAGAAGATGTAGCAGACTGAATACGTCTGTTTATACCATAAACTTAGCATACCAGCGTAAAGTATAGGTACTGACATTATAGTTTACACTGAATAAAGACATTGACCGCTTGAAAACACGTTTTGTTATTAGCTAATGTAATTGTGCTTTTTATACTATGATAAATCTATACTTTTATAACTAAAACGAGGGGCTTAATGGTTGGAAGTTAAAAGTGTGGTTTCTGACTTATGACCTTTTTGCCGAGAAATCGCGTGGGCCAACAGTCCATACCACCGTAATTTATTTCACCGATGATTTTGGAAGTTCCCACAGTTGTTATATATGACGTGTTAACAGATTTTACATGTCACAACAATTTATTTACCTACCTGTACCTAACTATCAATGTTGACATCCATTTTGTTTCAGTGCTTCAGTGCACTGTTTTCAGTGGTAAAATCATTGAGTGATTTATGTATGTAGATATCAATAGTGGGTTTCTGTTATAATATTTAAAAACGTATGTTTTACACAACATTTTAATAATGTTAAGGTATTATTGTACTTCGACTTGTAATAAAATCTTTATTGCTGAAGGCCAAACTTTTGGGTCGCATTTTTGAGAAAAATATCGAAAAATTCTTCTAGTTACTAGATAAAATTTAATTTGAAGAAACGCTGTTGTTTGTAACTGTATATTATGTAAGTAAATATATTTTCGTTGGCGTTTTATTTATTATCTATTCATAAAGACTTAGTTATCAAGAATTGTACTCTATCAACTTTGTATTTACGGCTTCCTCTCCTACTAAAACTTTCTTTTACGGCATGGAAACTTCCAGGTACTACATTTATAAGAACGACGGTGACGTAATGACGTCTGATTCAAACTGATTAAAACCACACGACATCTCTGATATTAGATACTTTTGCCTAGGCGGGTCGTTTTGCCTCACTGCAGCTGGATTTAATCGTTCGCTCGTAAGCCCCCAGAAGATTTTCATAATTTCTGTCAATCCCGTTAACTTTGAGCAGAGTAAAGTGCTTTCTTATCGGCAAACGTTCTGACCCGTTAGCTCGGCACGTAGAACCAAAGTTCCTGTTCGTTGTTGTGTAGGGGTACATGATTGTTGTAGTCGCTATTTCGCAGTTTCTCCAGTGTGTCTTCTACTAATAAGAGGGACGTGTAGAGAAACAGCGTCGTTCATTATGTATTTCACTCCCACCTAAGTAGAACGTAAGCTGGAAGTAGCATGCCACCATCTAGAGAAAGATAAACAGCCTTTCTAATTTTTTTGGGTTGGAAACACAACGAGGAGGCTATCTAAAATCTCTCTTCTCAGTCTATATTTGGCTTCATTCAATCAATTCAGGCATCAATATTAATATAAGAAGCAATACAAAATATTAGGAGTTGATGCAGGTATAGAAAATAATCCTCAGAGGGTTATGGCGGTTAGAGCGCGTTGGCTGGTACTCCCCCATGGGATTTGGAGGCGGAAGTGCTCGCCGAAGTATATCGGCGAACGGCTGAGTTCCGGGCGGGAAGCGGCAGTAGGCCCCCGCCCGAAGAGGTACGCGAATGGCGTGAGGCGGCTTGCCGAGCCACCATGGCTCGTTGATCGTCCCGGCTGGAGGCTCCACGTGCTGGCTTTGCCGCCGTGGAGGCGCTCCAGCCGGTCATCATTGAGTGGGCAGGGCGGCAGCATGGGACCCTTTCCTTCCGACTGACGCAGGTCCTTTCCGGGCACGACTGCTTCGGGAAGTACTTGCACTCGGTCGCTAGGAGGGAATTGAGTCCCGCCTGTCGACTGCAGTGAGGACTCGGCTCAGCACACGCAGGCAGTTTGCTCCGCCTGGGCAACGCAGCGTCGGGCCCTCACTGCAGTCATCGGAGGGGATCTCTCGCTACCGGCCATCATGCGCTCCATGGCCGGTAGCGACAGGAATTTTACCGCGGTCGCGACCTTCTGTGAGGACGTCATCTCGCAGAAGGAGGCGGCGGAACGGGTCTGGGAGGACGATCTCCACTCGGACTTAATTCGCCGCCGGCGAACCGGGTGGCGGAGGCGCGCGTACCGGCGCCTCATGCCGCCCTGAGTGTGGCCGCGGGTGGATGAGACGGGCTTTCCCCTTTACCCGCTGTAGTGGCCCCCCGCGAGGAAGTGGCGTCCGCGTGTGCCTGGACGTTACCTAATTGAGAGGTTGTTACAAGGTGGTGGTGCCGCTAGGGGGGGTCCGGATGTCTTAATAAAGCTGTTCCCGGATCCCTCCTACTTAAGGCGCAGTACGGCACACCGTGTGGTTTTAGTCGGTTCGATTCCGACACACCGCCCCACCGAAAACCCCGGTGGGGTGACGGCCCGAGGGGGTTTCCACACGCACAAAAAAAAAAAAGGTATAGAAGATAATGATTTAAAAATCAGCACAACAAGTGTATCTTTGCACCTACTTTATAGCAGTTCTACATTACCCCACTGGTATAGAATGCCAGGGCATTCTCCACCAGTCAACCGTCCCAGTGGCATTAACTCCGTCTTGTACAAAGTTCTTTAAGTTTTTAAATTAAAGGAAATTATTAGAAAATAAAGTATTCCAACCATTAAACAATTTCGTTTAATGGTGAAACATTTAAAATCTTAGCTAGCCAAACCCTTACAAATAAGTATAATAGGTAAGGCTTGGTGAGATTCTACAGTTTAACAGTTGAAAAGATTGTAGTCTTAAAAACAGTGAAAATCGATCAGTAATCAGGTCTGAGATTATATCTTGATTTCAATGCCGAAAACGAAATCAAATTCTATACGAAGCAGAATTGATGTTACGATGCATACCTAAAATGTTAATGTTTTCTACATACGTAACTCTCCAATAAACTAACCTCATTTATCAATTATGTCTAGGTCGTCTCTAATGGGTAATGCATGTATATATATAATTAGAAGTAATAAGTATACCAGTATTTATACAGCCAAATCAAATATGTACTCCCAAAAATAATCTTCACATTAATATACGATTATAATAACTATGTAATCTCAGTATTACTCGAGCTTCACATATTCAGACCCGAAAATATTAACATTACTCTCGGCTTGCGTTCTCGTGAAAGGAAAATAAATGAATCTCAGCTTAAAGTATGTATTATTCTAGTCCTGTGAATTAAAATTTGGATGCTGATTATGAAGATGTAAGATGAATTTTGAATGAAATTATATATGCTGAAAGTGGATAAGTATGTGTGTGTCTGAATTTATAAAAAGGAAGGAAGTTTAAGATGTATTTAGCAATGAAGGTTGGTAATTTAAGTATCACTTCCACTCAAAGATGTGAAGTACCTAAAACATTTAAGTTTTATTGATTCTTAAATTACAAACAAACTGATTACTTTTATCCAATTACTTTACTTAATAGGATTATGAGCTTACATACTTGGGACTACTCTCATAAATTAATCAGGGCATTTTAATTGCTACTTTTAAGAATATGCGATTATTAAGAATAGGGTTCTGTATTTTTCTTAACAGGCAAGGTTTCTGTAATTACAAAACGTTTTAAACCAAATACCGTAAATTTGTTATCCTGTAACACATGCATTTTAGGAGGTGCTTTAGCATGTGCTTAAGGAACTGAATTTGATTATTGGTTTTAATTTCAAAAGTTGGCTATTATAATGAATTCAATCAATCATTTTACCGGTAGCTGTATTCCACGACTGGTTTTTATTTTCAAATATCGATTATTGTACTCAAATATCAGTTGTTTCATTATCGCTAGTAATTCAAATATTTTTGTTTTATATTTTAAATATCAGTTATTTTGTTTCCGCTGTCGGCTTTATGTTTTCCATATCCAATGTACGATCTTAAGTCGAAGTCGATTCGAATTATATACTATTGTTTGTCTCAAATAGAATTATTTCATCATACGTGTCTCACGCAATAAGGTACTTAGTTTCTCGCACTCAAAAGCGGATCGTTATAATATGAATACCATACCTTGTATTCTTATTGGATCAGATATGCATATGTAGAATATTTAAAAGCTTCCTTGTGGGGACAGTGTAGCGATTACTACCTTTAAAATATACTAGCTGTGCCCCGCAGTCTCACCCGCGTTAATTTTAGGAAAGAACCTAATGAAATATATTCCACCCTTATTATTTTCTTGCAGAGTAATATTTTTTTTTTCATATATAACAGGGAGCAAACGAGCAGATGGGTCACCTGATGGTAAGTGACTACCACTGCCCATGGACACCTGCAACACAAGAGTGAGTGCGTTGCCGGCCTTTGAGATGGGAGTACGCTCTTTTCTTGAAGGTTTGAAGGTCATATCGGTCTGGAACCCTAAATACCGCTGGCGACAATTTGTTCCAGAGATTGGTTGTACGAGGCAAAAACATTCTGGAGAACCGCACAGCTATAGTATATTATAGAACTATGATAGCTCCTAAGATATTCATTGAAATCAAATAATTTCAAGGGCAATTTTGTTCAAAATTGAATACTTGTGATGAATAATGTATTTATTTGGAAAAGGATTAATATCATAGTAAAAAAAACACCTTCGCAAATAATGCATTATTTTAGAACAAATTTGATTACCATAATAAAGTCCGTCATACATGATTTTTGCGTAACTTTAACCGTTTAGGCTGAGCGCACGCAACGGAAGCTCTCGAAAGAATAATACTCTGCTCCTATTTGTCGTAGCGTGATGCTATATAGCCTTCCTCGATAAATTGACTATCCAACACAAAAAAAATATTTCATTTCAATTGCTGAGATTCGCGGGTTCAACCAAACAAACAAACTCTTCAGCTTTATAATATTAGTATAGCTATCTGAAAGCACCGGCTTAGTTGTACCGGCTCCTGGAATTGCGCTGCTGGAAGAGCTAGTTACTGCGTCAGTTAGGACTTCTTTACCACTATACATAGAAAAAGAAATTCAAACTATGAATAGACACATAAGTTCATTACAAATTTACGTCACTATTAGTCTATAAGTCCCAACTTAGCCGCCGTGATTTATTCAATTATTTACGACTGAACTTATTACTTGGAGTCAACGAAGCATGTCACGCAAACAAAGTTAGAAATCATTTTGAGCAAATTGAACGAAAAACAAGTTTATAAGAAGAGGCCCAACATAAGCTATTAAAGACAAATGCTCAATTGATAAGTGTTCGTATAAGGATGATACGTTAAGTATTAGGTACTTTATCAACTAAATATTTTATGAGTTTCTTATTAGACAAACTGACTTATTTATTACTAGCTGCGCGCCGCGGTTTTACTCTCGTAAGTCCCGGTGCCGTGGAAATATCGGGATAAAAAGTAGCCTGTGTGTTAATCTAGGTTTCCAGCTACCTACACACCAAGTTTCATCGCAATCGGTTCAACAGTTTTTTGCGAGAAAGAGTAACAAACATCCAAACATTCACACATGCATACATCCTCCCAAACTTTCACGTTTATATTATTAGTGGTATGGTTGATTTCTTGTGCCAGTTTGGAAATGATCATTTCAACATTAGAGACATACGTAACTATACCACGCGGAAAATGATAAAAACAATGCCGTAAATTAAATTTCAAAGTTAATATGCGTCTTTTAGTGACAGTAGTATGTGGGAGAGCCATGCTTCGGCACGTATGGGCCGGCTCGACTCCGCTCGTTACCACGGCCTCACAGAACACCGGCCGTGAAGCAATGCTTGCATTGCATTTCGCCGCGTGAGTGAGGTTACCGGAGGCCCTAACCCTTACCACTTCCTTATTCCCGTCTTTTCCCTCTCCCCCCTCTTCCCACTCTTCCCCTCCCCCCCTCTTCTCCTACTCCCACCTTAAAGGGCGGCAACGCACTTGTGACTCTCGAGTTGCAGGTGCCCATGGGCGGCGGTAGTCATTTACCATCAGATGACCCGTCTGCTCGTTTGCCCCCTATACAATAAAGAAAAAAAAAAGTAACAAGTATATTGAACTTTGGAAAATATTCCATATTTTATTAGTTACTTGTAAACTATTCTATTATATGGTTTCACAATAATAAAATCCGTAGACACAAACTGCCGCAATCTGGTTAATTAGTTCACAGTAGTGTTTATTACTCTTCTACACACAAAACTCGATGAGCTTTTATCATCACAGAATGCTATTACTCTCTCTCCCTGTTTACTAGTGAATTGATACGTTTGAGCCCAATAGTATGGAAACCATCTCCTACGTATTGCTCTCACAAACATGTTGGAAGTAGAGAAATAAAACGCTGGTTTACTATGTCATAATTTGCTTCTATAAAACTAACCTGAATCTTTACATAAAACAAAAATAGAGCTTTCTATTCTAGCCACTTACATGCGGAATAACACTACAGTAATTTTTCTTTCTTTATCCTTTTATTTATTTTTATAACATCTTTTTTTTTTTAATAATACCCTATTTTGGTTCTTAATTATTGTTGGGTTTACTGTGACAACTTTTAATATAAAATAAGTTAATAATAACATACTTTAAGTAGATGTTAAATGTTCGAGTTCGTTACCGAACACACAGATTAGAACGAAACTTCAAAGTATTTAATGTCTTTACAGTCAATCAGCTTCTTTACTTGTGAGAAAATATCATGAATGTGTAAGAATTGAAAAACAGCATACAGGTAAATAGCCGGCAATAAATAATATTCGGTATTCACCACTTTCAATTATTGTACACTCATCAAAAATAAATTGTCATTGTCTTTTTTCAATCAACTTCCACAATATTTTTTTATGATCAATGATAAAATAAAATAAATATTTTAGAATACGTATACAGTTGAACAAGCACTAAGCACTTTACCGAGAACTGGTGACTACAAATGAAATGGCTAACTTTTGATAACTAAATTTTAATATTCTTAAGAAGGCTACTATAAATATTTATTTTAAAAGATATACCTATCTTTCAAAATAAATACGAGATATCTAACATCGTTCATTAAAAAACAAATGTCTCACGTAACATATGTTAACATAATATTCAGTAAAAACGCAGGAACACATTAGTCAGAAAAAGTTTCGTCCATCAATTGGAGCCTATCGTCGCGTCGTGCAGAAATGTGATTGAGCCAATTATAGTTAGTTCATGCGAGTATTTTCGGAGGACGGAGTTGCATTTTAGCACGTCATTGAATCACTTCCTATAGTGTCAGTTGCTTATTGGAAGTTTGTTACATTTTCAATGACTTGTAGCTAAAAGGTTCTTACAACATACTAAGCGCTATCACAACAAACTCTTAAGATAATTGCAAAAGGATTTTTTCTTATTAGCGTGGGGGTAAAGTTTTCTTGCCAGCTCAAGGTAGGAGGACATAATATTGACATTCAATCGAGACTTTTTCCAGTAATCTGCTGAAATTTTAATTTTTGCAATATATTATTATCTTAAACACTTTTATACATGCTTAGGTGATCTTAATTAATTGGTCCAGCCCATGGGATGTGACCACGAGAAGCAACATTGTCACGTCACAAGAATACTTTTGATTTGAAGTATAATAATGACTCTGGTCTATTAAGTAATATTTTAGTTGGATTTTACCATAACACATTGCGATTTGTAGAACTACAAGAAAATACAAAGAAATCTGACTATATCAAAAACTATATTCCATAATACAAACAATTTAGTCTTAAGCACATCACGCAGTAATCACTTAAGGCCATTTTTTTCATTTATTTTACCGCTAACTTTTACTACGTTTTACTCTACGTTTTAAACATCCTTTTGTGGTCTAATCAAGCGGATACGTAATATAGCAGGTCATTTAGAAAACAGAAAACTCACTATGACCTATCAGGAACGCCTATACCTAATAGGTACTGTGATAGTAATAGGTACTAATACTATTACTTGTATAATAATAAAATTTCATCACATAAGCAGAAAAAATATATTTCTCTTTTTATTTACCTTCTACGATGGGGTCAGCTTAATTAATTCGTTTTCATATCTCTATTTTTACGATCGCCACTAAATTCTGCTGAGCGTACTAATTACCATATTTTAGCTGCCACAATAACTCAGTAATTTACCGTTTCATTTTTGTTAGCTGTAATAAAAATGACTGAGTGTAATTATTTTACGATTTGGCTTTATAATAAGTTTGAATGAAAAATTTACATTTAACATTTTTAGGGATGTGCGCACATTTAGACAAGACAATTTCTCTTCAACAAAACCTATTATTACCTAAATCTATACTTAAATGACAAAATATAACCAAAAACAAATTTAATATACCTATAATTATATAAAATTTACCTTTTTAATAAATTATATTGTTTTATTATATAAATATATACCTATGATAGATACAAAATTTGAAAAAATAGAATCTAGGTACTTCAAATTTTGATTTGATTACTTAAATATAAAAAAAAATGTTGCGGTTATTACTGCACATTGGGTGTAATGTCTTATGTTAAACGAGTAGACAACCAACTCTCTTGATGGATTCATTGCTCCTGAATATATAATTACAATGTTATAGTTTTGAAGTCATGCCTATCTTAACAATAATGCCGATATGCATTAAATATGTAGGTCGCATACACTATACAACACATAAAGGTCAATGGACAGTGTAGCTCGTAGTGTTGCTAATGAGTAGAACCCAAGACTTTATGTACGGTTAATATTTAAAAACAATTATTTCATTAGCTGCTCATTCTATTCTTTACCATAACTAAGATCTAAATTGCTGTCTATAATACTACATTATCTCCACTAAGTAACTGTATATGTGTATGTGTATGTATATAAGTATTTATCAATTTTTAGAATAGTACGCCATCAACTACTATGTATTTATTAAATAATTTTGATATTATCTCCATCCTAAGGTTGTCTGGTAGAGATCGCTTTTAGCGATAAGACCGCCCATTGTACTCTGGTTTGTAAGATAATATTTTTTTTTCAACTGTTTTTATTAATGGTGTACAATAAAGAATATTCTATCTATCTATCTATCTAGCTGTCATACAGAAACATAATACATTCATTCTATGACTTTGTCTTTTCTTTTTTCATATTATGTGTAGCATATTTGAATAAGGCTTCAAATCTCATATACAACAGCATGTACTTAATAACAACATTGTTCATCTGTAATTAATGGCGTAGTAAATACACATTTATCACAAAAACATGTGATTACTCGGGAACGGAAGATTTAAGGAAAGACCAAGCCTCGGTTTTCCAAAGGATTTTTAGAATTAGTTGATTTTGCGTCGCTTTATATCAACTCGTGAAGATTAATAAGCTACTTGAAATATTATTTCAGTGATTTCTGAAAACGTTTGGTATTAACCAAACGTTCGTCATACACAACTATTCTGGCAACGAAAGTGTTGTTACGTGTATCTTGCCAAACCTAACATTCCTCAAGCACTCGCCAAGAGAGAGAAACAGCACTTCTGCAGCGGTCTAGGTTAACAGTATAGTCTTTATTGGAATTTCTAGTTATTTAGCAGAAATCGACTGAAATCTATCTATATCCCTCAATCATAAAATACATATTTTAAAATTTCAAAGCTTAAATTAAGTGCAATAATTTAAAATGATAGTTGTAAATCTAAGTTAATGTGTTAAAAAATTTGGTTTGCTTCGTTCAGTAATGATTAAAGAGCGCTCAAGTAAGCGTGTAAAAATAAGTATAACATTTTCCTGAAATCAAAGACAACGACATGATTATCGGCGCTGGATTTTCGAGGTTATTATTGAGTAAATTTAGTAACACAAACAGAATAAGATGGACTTGCAAATTGAAACTGAGCAACTTGCAAAATTGATAGAACAGCAATGGGCCGTTTGAAGATTGATTTGAAGAGTGACGTTTGAAGATTTCATATGTTTAAAATGAAGTTTAGTAGTAGTTTTATAATTTAGTTTAAGTCTCAAAGGGTACCTGTACCTATGACTTGAAATGTCCAATTTTCCCAAAGATGCACAAAATATTCCTTATAATTTTGTATCCAAAGCTAGTAAAAATCTGAAAATGCTCAGTTGTCACAGAACCGGTAGATCTAAATGGGTCATAATAAAGAGTTTTGGATGAATGCTTCAAGGATAATTTGGTTACGACTGAAGATGAAAAATTACATTGTCTACAGTAATTAAACTTCACAAAGTATCTAAAGTTTTTCAATATGATGAAAAAAAAAACACAAGTTCAATTTTGTTAAATATAAACTATATCTTTAACTAGGTCTTTTGCAACTAATTTGTCAATTAAACACGATGTCCAGGATAATCAGGTGATTACAAGTGATTACCGGTTTACAGGTGTTCATAAACATTCGCAACCATTAGGCTTAGCACGCACTGCGAAATCACCTCAAAAAAGCACCTGTTCATCCATTATGAACACGGCTCTACACTGCGGTATTGCTGCGTCACCTTTATTTTATTATTATGCTTAACCTTACTGATTTCATAATAATGGTCTAAGTTAATAACTGATCCAGGCAAGTGTTTCACACTCACTTAGAAATAACCTGACATTATACGCGACTTTAAGAATGTAATAGGTTAAATTCCGCTCAAGGGAAACTGCCAAGAAATTAGTAGGAACAGTGGGCAAAGGAATTTTCAAATATACATCGGCAGAGAGAACTAGCACAGCATGAAAATAATGAGACAGTCTAGTACAAGCGCGCTTCAACTCATTATAGTGTGGAATTTTTATTTATTGTCTCTAAAAAACATATAATATTTCCTCATTAGTACCTAGATATACCTTAAGCGAAAGATTGCCGAATGACATCAAAAAAAGTATTATTCCTATAACGTTATTAATACGATTCCTAGCAACAATTAAGAAATAAACATTTGTTAAAAATAGTTCCGAAATTCTATGATGAATAAAATAATAAAAACTATTACAATCAAGATAGCCTTAATTAAGAAAATATTATAACGATTTCAGAATTTCAAAAAAAAGCTTGTTGAGTAAAACACTGAGCCATTTTATTTTTATAAGTACGAAATCCTCCGTAAGACAGTGTGGTTTTGGCAAATCGCCAGCGTAATGTTGAGAAGAAAAAATGAACTGACTGCTAGTAACTTGAGTTGCCTCAGAGATATCAAATGTATCACAGACGGAACAGTTGCTTTATCTCGCAAATTGTTTCTTTTTATTAAAATTGAAATTAAAACTTTTGTAAAGTTATATTGCGGAATGTTAGGGCCTGAAATGCAAGATTTAGCGTTTTTAAGTCACTGAGTATATCGAACGAATCGAAAATGTGAAAAAATTGTTTAATAAATATCTCATTTTTATCAGTAAGTAGTCTATTAGTCGTAAAATAATATAGATGTCGGAATCATTTGTCATATAAGTTGCCGATATCCTCTTCTCTTTGTCTCTGATTTTTTTAATATATATTAGTATCGACAGTTTCAATTTTTTTGCGAAATTTGACGCCAATATTTCATCAAGAACTCGTTTTAATTCAACCGTGTACCACTTGTTTTGTCGATTTATAGACAAAACTCTTATGTAATACTGCAAGCAGAAATTTTGATAATTATTAATTATTTTTGTAAGCAATGTGACTTTGATTTTTTAAAATACGAGTTTAGTTCTTAACTTCTCATAGGAACAATGTGACGTCAAAGTAGTATATTGGTATGTGTCGATACACATACTATAATATGATACGTGTTTACATGTATATCATTTTAGTTGAGTGAGGAGGATAGGAGTGATACCACGGCCTCACAGAAAACCGATTTAGCACCGGTACCAACAACAACCGGTAACCGGAGGTTATCGGAAGCCCTAACCTTCCCTCTCCCCCTCTTCCCCTCTTCTCCCTCTCCCTGCACTAGCCCTCTTCCCTCCTTCCCCTACTCCACCTTAAAGGCGGCAACGCACTTGTGACTCTTGAGTTGCAGGTGCCCATGGGCGGCGGCAGTCGCTTACCATCAGGTGACCCGTCTGCTAGTTTGCCACCCTGTTCCATAAAAAAAAATATGTTAAATGTAATTTAAGAAGTCTTACAAATATAATTATAGGTATATATTTAAAAGACTAGTTGACCGACTGCAACTACCATTCCACATTAAAGATCTTCCATTTGTCCCATTCGTAATAAACTAATTTATTTGAAATTTTAACCTACCAAAAGATCACATTTGATGTTAATTCAGTATAACAGAAAACGGTTATGTTATATTGAATAAAGCTGGTTGATCATTCCTAATAGTAGATATGTACGTTTATAGACAGATATAACACAATATTGTGTACACAAGCTTCACGCATTTATTACACCTAACTGGAACGTTTATTTGCATGTTGCGTGATAACATGATCTATGTAGACAAGTAAGTACTCAAATACATTAATTATTCATCTGAGTGATAGAAATCTAACTAGTGATTTATTACATAGAAAAAAACATCTCCTTTACAGGTATTTTATTACGTCACTCGTCAGTGATTTGGTTATCATAGCTTGACTGTATTTTCTGTCATCAGAGAAAATTTGACCATCTGGAAAAATTAATCCTGTTGGACAAATTAGTTTGACTACCAAGTTTGATAACGTGGACGAAGGTGTTTTTGAAGTGAGAACTTCTTTAGCGGCGTTGTGCACTTTTTGGGATGGGTAAAAAATGTTAAACTCGCGTCAGGACACGTGAGCACACACACACACACAGGACATTTAGATATGTTATTACCTATTTTTTATTTTTAACCTAATTATATATATATACAGATGTGTGTGTATGTGTGTATGTTTATGCAAATATATTATAAAGTTATGTTTTCACTTCTGACGTGCAGTCCTGCGACTAACTGTTTTTTTTACACTATTATGGTGTACCACTCCATTAACCCATCGTTGGTAGTCTGTATATAGTTTTTAGAAATAAATTAAAGCATCGATTTGGTATCAAATTATAATACAAACACGTTACAGCTAATTAATATTTATAATAAGTTCATTGATTAATAAGAATACACCACGATATTTTGTATGTCACTGAAATCATATTTACACAAAAATGTATATTTAAACAACCTGAAATGATGAAAAAATTATTAAACGACAAGTCGTTTAATATTTTTTTATAAATCGATTATTTTCAATATTAACAAACAAGTTTGGAAATATTTAAAATAATCGAATTTTAGCCATCTTCCTAATTAAAACTCACGTTCTACGAGACAGACCTGACAGACCTTACAAAAAGTGATACAGTTAGTATGGTGTGCACCGCGGTGAATGTTGATCACAACAGCGCATCACACAACGCAACGGAAACGCAACCGTCTACATCCGGCACGTTCCGAAAGATAAAAGAACCGGTGGCAGTGTAGTAAACCCAGTGTGACGCCTGACACCGTCGCGGCAGGACGCTTCACTCGTTGAAAAAGGACCCTCGTCGGGTCAGAAACTAGGCGGGCATCCCCGAAATACGAACGTGAGTAAAACCGTATAGTCTCTAATAAACATGAATACCACTCACGAAAGTTTTTATTGTAACAATCTTACTAATTTCAACATTAACAAACCATTTTTAAATCTTTTTATATTATTACTTGAATTAAGCGCCAACTGTTTCAGACAAAGTACTTCTAAGACCTTCAGAACACATATATATGTATTTGTCTCAGAGGAAATCCCAATGACACCGCTAAAGTGTCTTCAGACTTTAGTTATTGTCCAAGATTGGTACTATACCCCATAAATAGCGATAAGGCTTCACCCTATCTCTTACTGAAAGCCTACGAGTCAACGTAGTATATACAGAATACATGTACCTACGAGTTTAGGGATTACGAGGCTTTCTATAGAACAAATTTTTATACTCTTTAAGTTAATCGTGCCTTTTAAAATGAAATTTGAAGTTGTATAAAATAGCGCTTGGGAAGGAATAAAAATGGAATTATATACAGCTGGTCTAATTTGAACAAGGGCAGTGGGTTGGACCTTTCACTTGAGTGAGGGTCTACAATAATGGCTATTTATAAATATATTATGTCCAGCTACTGTATGTTTATCCACTCCAAAAGCAACAAAGTTAAAAAAAAAATAGAATTTTGTAAATGGAGGACATTATAAAGTTAATGGTTTTTTTTTGTTGTTTTTTTAAGACAACTCCCGCATTAGGAATATTCCTGTGTCGCGGGGAGCCTCACAAACATTCAAACAACGGACACACAAAACACAAAGGTTTATTTAATGAAAAGGTTCTTAATCCTATATAATGAGGAGTACTAGGGTAATAATTTAATTTCTTACATCAATAACAGTATGACATATTTGTTTTTTATTTTCAAGTAATAATATTAGAATCCAATTCAAAATCTTTCGATTTTTTTTATGTAAATTCAACTTAAAACAGTGTTCGCAAAAATGGTGAGAACAATATCTTTAGGAATAAATTTTATAACTATCTTTGTTTTTTAATAAAAAAATCTGAAAGTTACTGTTATGCTAATACTTTAATTAATACCCGTCTAATATTTTTCAACTGCAATAATTAATCTTTATTTATTAAAAATGGTTCTAAAACTATTTTCATTAAATTGTCTCAAAAGTCAAGATTGTGCCATAATTAATTCAAAGTAGCGTTGTATTGTTTCATTTTTCATAATTTTTTTTTGATAGAACTTTTCATGTTACTTGTCACAGATGTTAATCTTGATAGTTTAAATAAAATTTTAAGGATCAAGTTAGATATTTAGATGTATCTTCATAGTATCCATCTTCAATGTTATTGCACGATAAAAATAAAAAAAAACATTGCACCGATAGGACAGTCGCTTACACGGTCACTTCGGTAACTGAAACTAAGTCAAATGCTAGATGTTAGATCCCATAGTAAGCGAATTAAAGTAAATATCAAAGTCAGCGGTAATATTTAGCGACATACGACATAAAATTCTTGGTAGATCATCAATAAAGTCATGTATCCAAATATGGGCCTTTATACATACAATGAATAGTTAGGCACTGACCTACGGTTCTACAGAATCTACGCCCTATCATCGATATTAAGAGTGCTACAAAAGTAGAATTAATAGTAGCAGTATTTAAAAAAAAATCGCACTAGTCCTCTTAAATTCCCTCTTACAATTTAATTAGTGTAATCAAATTGGGTTATCAAGAGATAAAGATATGATTACAGTAGTCAGTGTATTAATGTATTTTATCTTCCTTGTCTCTAGTGGTGAAAAGCAGTCTACGACATCAGACCACATCGCCACTAAGCAGAGTAGGGCCCACGGTGTCGCTCAGGGACGCGGAGCCAGACTTCGTGGGGCCCATAGAAAACGTGACAGTAGCTCTTGGACGAGAAGCTGTGCTCACTTGCTCTGTCTCGGATCTCGGAGATTATAAGGTATGGATTTCGCCAATTTTAAGCTTATCGTTTTCAAAAAATTTTTAAAGAATTTTATGAATTGAAGATATTTGACTTCGACTTTGACTTTTATAGGTTTTCAAACATTTGTTAAATAATTTTATGAATTGAAGATATTTGACTTCGACTTTGACTTTTATAGGATTGTCAATGCCAGTAGCGTGCTAGGCACTAATCTCCCCATTTAAATGCGGAGCAACTGTGAAAATCTATTAATTTACTAGAAAAAAACACTTCGGAATAACGCTATTTGCGTCAGTGTTGAGAACTTCTATTGATGACTACGATCAATCATGCCACCCGTCATAGCGATCTGATGTTGGCGGCTCAAGTCAACCGTATTGTGTTTATAAGTACTAGGTACACTGATTACATAGTAGGTAGTGTAAAAATATAATAATAAGATATAGTTAAGCCAAAAGGCAATCCGGAAATATTAGCTTCAGTTCAGAAATTCAGAAAATAAATTTTATAATTAATTTCAAAGTTTTCACTTTTACCTGTTCTACAAGTATGCAAAACACAAGCCGCCATTATATTACGTCAGTAAACAACGAAATGTCTACAAGTACAAATTGATGTTTCTGTAAATTTTCGAATATTTTATTCCCACCGTATATTTCACTTAAATACATATTACCATAAACGACGTGTTTTGTAAAGGCAACAAGTACAAATCTATCAAGAATGTGCTCTTTTATGATAGGAAAATTCACCGCCGGCTCGACCGGAATGATACCACAGCCTCATAGAAAACCGGCAGTAAAAGCAATGATTACATTGCTTTTCGCCGAGTCGGTGAGGTTACCGGAGGCCCTAACCCTTTCCTCTCCCGCTTTCCCCTCCTCTCCTCATCTTCCCCTCTTCCCCTACTCCCACCGCAAAGACCGGCAAATCACTTGTGACTCTTGAGTTGCAGGTGCCCATTGGCGGCGGTAGTCATTTACCATCAGGTGACCGGTGAGATGTGCTCGTTTGCCCCTTATCTCATAAAAAAAAAATAGGATTAGTTTAAAATCCTTTACCATTGCAGAACATAGTGAACCAGAATGAAAAGCAGTAAAACATTTAAGTATTCTTCTACACTTGTGATAATTATATACTTTTAAAGGGCTGTAAAGTTTATATTCTTTCACTGCGCAATCCCAAAACGTTATCCAGAGTCTACTTACGAACCAGAGCTCACTCCTGAAATAGTAAACTTTAAGGCTGCTCTAATTTTACTTTCATAGCAAAGTTGCTTTCGTAAAACTTTTATGAAATATGCTCACTTGAAATTAAGCTATGAAGATGATAGCCACTAACTTAGGAAATTAAATTCCACGGTACAAGACACTGTTGTATCAGTTTAGTTATTTTTATTTCTTTAAATGTAGATAAGATTGAACATATTATATTATTTATAAATAAGTACCGAAAAACCAGAAAGATGTTCAAAGAAAAATAAACGTACAATCCTGGTTTCCTCAAAAGAAAATTAATGATGTTTCAATCCAAAACACTTGGAGATATTTATCTGTTTGAATTCACCATTCACGTGTTTTTTGTCAGGGAAGTGGAGTAGTCCGTAAATAACCCTCGTTTATCGAGGATCCATTTAGTGTCCTCGTTTATAACAAACGAGCTTCGTTCCTTTTAGTAACTATCTATCATCTGTAACGACATTTAAACATTGCCGAATGTATGATCCTTAAGGATTTCCGGGTAAGCTTTAAATATTCCCGATACACCACTTAAATTTTGGTTGTCAATTTTTTATTAAGTAATGTTCAGGGTTATTTTCTAGTTAGCTAGTTTAGACGTTTCTTTTAGACTAGAATCCACATTTTGTAAGTTTGACTGGCCTCTTGACTAGGTTCGTGACACTGACTGCTACGCTATAGGTCGTGGATTCAATTCCTACCCGAGGCTGGGTGTTCTTTGTGTCCGTTGTTTGTATGTTTGTAAGGTCCCCCGCGACACAGGAGTCATTCCTAATACGGGAGATGTCTTTAAAAAAAAAAAAAAAGAAGCATTCTACTGTATCAATTCCAAATTGGGTTTTCTGTTAAACTAAATGGGTATAATTATTATATAATATACATTTTATAATACAGCACAGCAACTGAAATTCACCGATCAATTTATTTTATTATACCAGCAGCAAGGAGAACTACATACTACATTCAAGTTTGTTTGTTCACGGAACCCTCGGTGCGCGAGTCAGACTCGCACTTGTCCGTTTTTTTTTTGATAACGTATTGAAAAATTCTTATGTATATCTTCCACCCTTGGGGGGCCGAAGGGGTCTGTCGGACTCTTACTGTCCAAAAACCACCCCGGTGTTCCGCTACTTGCCTATGATTGGGGAAGCGAGAATCGCCATTCTTCCGCAAAAAAATATGTGTAACTTGTGTTTAGCAATAACAGTTCCGATCTCCTTCGAAATAGTATGCTCTGCTCTATACATAATGTGATAATTTGATTAAGATATACAGATAGGTAGCAGGTAATTCATGGTGAACATTTGTCTTATTAGTACTATAATGTACGATGAAAGAAAAGAAAAAATAGAAAATAATTTACACAATAAAACAATAAAATTTAGTGAAATAAATCCAAACCAAAATTAATCAAAAATGAGCATGTGGGTATGTGTGTGTGATTGCTGTGTGTGTGTGTGTGTGTGTGTCTGTGTGTGTGTGATTGTGGTGTGTGTATGTATGCGTGTGTGTGTGATTGAGGTGTGTGTATCATAATGTACTTTGGAACGTTTCTTTATTTCGGTATTTCTTTAAGTTAAATTTAAATAAATGTATGTATAATATTTATGGAGAACATTTTACTGCTACTGTTTCTTGTAACTTCTCCCTATATTAAAATTCCTAATTAGATAACAGTATCGTTGCGCTACTTAGTAGTGAATGAAAAATAAGTTTTGAATTTCCTTTACTAGAAATTCTAAATATGCAGTGAACGTATAAAAAGCAATAATGGCAGCGATCCGGAACCAAAGGTGTCCTACTTTCATGCGACCAGTTTTATAATCTCACTTGGAGATCGTTTATTATCGTCATATCTTCTGCGCTCTCTTCATAGTATTTTGAATCCGACCATGCGGGCTAGTGATTCAAAGGTAGCATACTAACTTTTTATTATGATTTTAACATTATCTTAGATGTAAACGGGAATTTCAACATGTCATGGCTATTAGGTTTTTCACTTGTTCAGAGTATTGACACATTTAGGTACCATGAAGGGTTCCAGTCCCGTCTGGATATGTAGCATTTCTAAACATTTAAAATCCAAATACCCATTAATAAAAAAACGAATACAGAAAACTAGTTTGATCAGTAGAATTTTAAAAGCCTGATGCGTCCTGAGTGAACGCGGTATGGCACATGCGGATTGTGAGGCGTAGGCATAAGCGGACGGCTGTCCTTAGGGCACGCTGGAGAGCGCCTGCGTTTATTTTAATACTTTGTTTAATAATGTCGTTATCAGAAATTAAACGTGTCTAGAAAGAAGTAGTTTCTTTACTGATAATGTAATATTTAGGTTCAAAAAAAGAAAGCACAAAATTTTATCTATGGCAAGAAGAGACGGTGAATACGCTAGACTGTAATAACAGGCTTTTCCATCACTGCCATGACAAAATCTTTAACGGGAAGTTCTTCATTTAATTGAATTTGCGACATAATGACAATACTCGGCACTATCCACCAGTTAAAATCAAAAGAGCATTGACCAGCGGATCCGCCAACATAATGTGCCGGATTGTGTGCGCGGTGCACCGTCACTCAGGACGTGAAAGACGGAAAAAAAATTGTATAAGATGTAAAATTTAATTAGTAAAATGAATTAAATAACAGAACAAAACAAAAACAAACCCTCTTTCACCTTCCCTTACTTTGTGTTTCTATAGTCTTATCACTCTCATAGAATAAGACCTATTTAATTTCCGAGTGCTTCGTATTACAACGAACTTTGTGACGTAACGTAATAACTTTAAGTAACACGGTAATTGTAAATCAGACGAGGATGTATTTTCGTAAATGAGCGTGCAAATTCTGGCGTCTGCCCCAATTTGATCCCAATCCCGGTCCCAAAGTCTCGGGCCTGCGATCGTGCCCATCCAACCGTCAAATTCATTTGCATTTCACCGAGGCGTTATCTCATTACGATTTGCTGATTTCTCATCTTTCACAACTGAGTAATAACTCTTAAATTCGTGCATTTGAGAAGTTGACGTGATTCGACGTTTCCGACGCTCACGTGTTTAAGCGATTTTTATAACCATTGTTATAGTTTTTGAATGTCAATATATTGTTACATTTATTCATGGTCTGTTCAATAATTTACATTAAACAAAAACTACGGTGAAATTACTTAACATTTCTTTGAGAAAAGATCTATTAGACTAAACCCCTTATCGAAAAGGCAACGTTTGGAATTGTGTAGAGTAGGTATTTTGATCTCATCTTGTAAATCCTCATGGGTGTACGGTATTACGGCGGTACGGCGGCGTTTACCTAATACCTACTTATTTTATTTGTGTTACATAAAAGTGTCGCCTTATGATTAAAGCATTAGTTTAAAACATTCTAAGAGTATGTATTAACGACATATTCAATTATAGATTACAAAGTTATAAAAAAACTTCATTTACTTGCATCTAAACTTGGAATATTGATTAAATGTTTGCGAGAAAAATCGGGTTCATTATAATTATGTTCTTGCTAAATAATGTTGCCTCTAATAGTCTTTATAACTTTAACTAAGCTTAAACATTGAAGTTTAATTTCTTCTTTATAATATAGTAAAGTACAATTTTACAATCATGTGCCCGGAGATAATTTGTTAACTATCATTAATTAAGACTCAAATTTTGCTGTGTCACTGCAAGGTGAGCACCGTTTAACATAATCCATCTGTCTGCCGTGTACTATCAGGTGGTCCATGCCTTAATCAGCAACGTTGACTAATAGCTTACTACAAGCAATATCCTGTGACGTCATTTATTTTAGCTTTAGCCGTTTATTTGGGCATTAGCAGTCTATGTAATAGAAGACTGTTCTATTCGTTTATCTGTTTATCCTTACTTTAATATTATAAATGCGAAAGTAACTCTGTCTGTCTGTCTGTCGCCCTTTCACGCCAAAACTACTAAACCGATTTAAATGAAATTTGGTACACAGATCATCTAGAGCCTGAGAAAGGACATAGGACTACTTTTTAATGCGAAAAAAGGGATGTAAGGGGTTGAAAGGTGAGGATGAAAAGTTGTATGGAAGTATCGTCATATTTAGAGCTAGAAGCTTGAAACTTATTTTTAGGCTGTTGATTCGATATAAATACACTATTCCACGCGGACGAAGTCGCGGGCACAGCTAGACTAAAATAAAATGTTTGCTAAATCCATCGTCGGTTTATAGATAGTTTTATTATTTTTTCCGCTAACGTTTTGTATTAAAAAAAACTTACTGGCAGTAGCAATGTTAGTTATGTACTATTTCACACAAATCTGTCTTTTGTTAATATCCCAAATCAAGTTCATTTTCATCAAAGGATTTTGATAATTATTATACACGTCGTTAATTTATTTATAGTTCCTGCAACAAAACATGTAGAGCGAACTTAACACAAAGGGCATTTTCCTCCAGTCAGGGGCAGGTGTTAAACTAATAAATGTAGTAAGTGTGTAGGGATAAAGAATATACATAGGTACATACTTATTATTATTATTTTCATTTTTTGCTACTTGTTTAGACTTAAAAAACTGATATTGTGTATGGGGGGGGGGAGTCCTGGTGCTCTAAAATACAGGCTTCGGCCTAGTTTAGACACCAGATCTCCCACAAATTACTTGGAATGCCCTGATTTTAAATGTTTTTTTTTTTAACTGTGATAAGCTGTAATTTGTGGAGATAAATAAATAAATAAATACAAATACAAAAAATATATATTATAAAGAGATTGTAAAGTATTGTTCAGAAAAGTTCGCCATTCGCTATATTTCAATTAACCCAATTCTGGTTAACTCGTTGCATCAAAATCAAAATCTAGATGAATAAATTTCAAAAGAACTTGTTCATGTTATTCAGATTAACTAAATCGTTATCATTAGTTCAATATGTTGATTATGGCCACATTTAGATCTCTGGACAGATTACCGATTTCAAAATTTCAAAATTTCAACTCAACACTATCACAATTTCCTTAACAGCTTCTTTGTCTTAAAGATGCTAAATTACACTAAAAGTATAGGAATCAATGAATCCGCATACTGAGGTAGCTGGATCAGCCTTTTTGCTTCACAAAGAGATCGACTACGTCTGCAATTTCTCCCATGAGCTAGCTAAAAGCCGACTCATCATGATTTAAATCCATGTCTACACCGAGTCTTTACCTACGGTATTAAGTGTCTATAAGTCAGTAGCTACTTTGGTAAAACTTGGTAGTGAATTCTCACGGCTTTTGGCTTAGATTGTGGTATCTTAAATGCTATATTTCTGACTTTTATTACGTATTTAGTAATAAAATATGCTTTAAAAAGCTATAAAAATACGGTTTATAGAACTAAAGAGTATAAATTAACCGTACCGTGTTTTGTTTTTACTACTAGACAAAAACTCTTTATTGTGATTAATTTGTTTCTTGAATGAAAATGATGTTGCTTAACAGTGGTTGTAAAGGTCCGGATAAAGTTTCTTAGGAAAGTAAAAATAAAAAATGTTGTGAGATAACCATGATGTTTTAATAGTTTAACACAACGTATAGTCACATACACATATTTTTCTTATTTATGACATAAATTCAATAGCTTACGTTTAACAGGTAGAAATTTTATGTATTTATAAACTCAAGGCTATTTAAAACTCACAATTCTAACAATGAATATCTGTAATGGTTGTTTTATCTTGTCCGTATCGGTTCTAGGAATGTTTTTGGTAAAATTTGGGATAGTGCGCATAAATCATAAATTAATTATAATGTAGATGGGACTAACTCACTCCGGTCACATGATATTTTAATATTTTCAAACTATTTAGTATTTTGTTTTCGTCCGTAACTCCGAACGCGTAGATCTCTGTTTCCACATACTAAAGTGTTAATCCAGAATACAAGCTATTTGTGTGGCAAATTTGATAATATTCCGTTCAGCCGTAAATATGTGATTGAGTATCTTTCGTAACTAACTGAGACATCCAATTAAATTTTTTTTTTCGTCTTAATAAACAGTTTCAAATCGTTTGCAAAATGGTTTAACTATTCTGGAATGATGCGCTTACTAATGAACAGAAAATAATATATTATTACGCTCTGTAATATAGTTTTAAAAGTTTTTACTATTGCTTGGTATAATGAGGTTTAGAAAAATCCAGGACGGATTACATTCTTGATCAGGGTGATGCTTCTAATTCTAGGGATCTTAGCCAAGAACTCAATTTTACTCAATTCTCACGGATATTGTAATCCCAAAATGCTCGTCGAAGGCTTTTCCGTTATTACTTGACATTTAAATACGGACTCTTATACATATCTGCTTAACCTTTTATTTAAAACGTAAAGATTACAAATATATATTTATTGTTAAGTAAAACAAACGTATACATTTCCAGCCGCCTCAATTTATATAAAGTTAAATTTGCTGCGGTTTCTATACTAAGACTGTTGAATTGAAAACCATTGTGGAACAATCACGGCGTTTGATGCTAGTTTACAAAAGGCACAATAATGGAAATGTATGTTGGAAAAGTCTTATTTAAAAAAGCTACGTAAATCTAAAAATAGAAAACGCCATTATGTGCCAGCCAGCGCATTGTTTTTATTCTGAATTTTAATACAAATACCATTTTTCATTAGAACATAAGAGTTTATTTTGGGTGAATATAAAAAGTATATTTGTTTATAACTTTATATGTATGTATGTAGAGGTATGTTGACATTTTATTAGTATGTATATCATGCTATATACTATATTTAAGTATTGTTTGTTTGGTATTTAGTTCGCATATTTAATAAACTAAAATATTTACAATGCACCTACTTCCTGGTTTCTCTACATCACCCGAAGATCGACTGACAGAGAATGCCTTAGGTATTAAGTTCACCTCTGTACTATATGATTATGTACTTTATGCACATATAAATTAGAGGCGAACTGTGACGTTTAAATAAATAAAGAAAAAGTACCTACTAAAAAACTTTCTGTGTGGAAACCCTCTGCGGTTCCGCCACCGCGGCGAAAAGACGCCGTATTTTTTATGCACAAAATTGTACTTTGGCCATTTAGCTCAAAGACAGGTACATAATCTTGACAAACTGGTTGTTTTGGGTAGAGTGGATATATCCCCTAGTCGATGGCCTGACACCGTAAAAGAGGTCACGGGCCTTCCTGTTATTGCTTTCAAGCCACATTGTCTCTCAGGCAAGCTCAAGACAATGTGGCGTGATAGCAGCTAGTCAGCTCCTCCACCAAGGGTTACCTCAGTAATGAAGAAATGAATAATTCTTTTTTAATAGAATTGAATTGTTTTTACTCAAAGTTGGTTCCAATTTGAAGAAAGTATTTCATCTCTAAGGGTGGAAAATTAAGAGATTAAGAATACATCTTATTACAATTTATCATGATTTACGCGCATTGAAGTCGGTGATACTTTTTTAAAGTTAATTATGCTGATTGATATTGAGAAATCTATCATCATTATCATCATTTCAGCTACAGGACGTCCACTGCTGGACATAGGCCTCCCTCAATTACTTCCAAGAAGACCGGTTGGAAGCGGCCTGCATCCACCAATCAACCAATCTCTCTTCAAGTTTTATTATAAAACTGATGTTTGTACCGATATGTATATATGTTTTTAAATAATTATCCATTTTATTTTGAAAAATAGGTCGTTTTTTTAAAGTAAATTTATTCGGTACGTCCATAGTAAGGTTTTAGCTCCAAAACGACCTATCTGTTAAAATAATATTTTCTTGAATATAAGTATGAATTAAATGCAATTACTATCAGTATATATATATAAGTATCTTATCTGAAATATATGTCCTAATAGTCTATATTTTATCTAGTTACACATAGTTTATTTCCTACCATTGTTGTTTCTGTTTAAATATACATAAACATATATCGCAAGGCCTGTTTTCTCTAGTTAACTAAGGTTAGGTAAGGCTAATGCGGAGATAACGCGAGACTGTTTCACGGTAATACTATACAGATAACATTACCGTGACTGTTTGTTTGTTCAAATGATTTATTATTGTACCTAAACTGTACTAAGGTGCAATACTGTTTTTGTATAGACATAGATGTTATGTTCTCTTTTGCGCTTGTCTTGTGGCGTAAATAAAACAACCAAATATCAGTAAGCAGGTACATGTCCGCACACCTTAACTGCCAGATAGTAACTGACAGTTTGGCTTTCCCGCCGATCTGTGTACCTACTATATTTATTGTATATCACAATAGAAATAACACAATTCTATGAAATAAATACAAATATCATAAAATAAATCAATAGCGTATATCACAGTTAAACGTTTACATTGTAATATAATTCATTTACCTCCAATATTATTCACATTAGTTTAATTTATTGTTTGTGCTTGCCGATTGTAATACTATTTAGTTAATAATGAATGACTTAACGCTATAATTTATATTCATGATACTAAGTCATATATTATGCAATTAGCCGCTTTGATTTGATGAAACCTAACACTCTATGTATACAATTGTACTTAACCGATGATAAGATTTTTGACTATTGGCTAAATTAATTTTGTTGAATAAAATTGACATGGGTATTATTAATATTTGCGTTAATATATATGCTTAGGTTGAAGTTATAAAATATATCATATTTATTGAATTTCAGGCAAAAAATAAAATTAAAAGGTGTCGATTTAGGTAGGTGTAGATAAATATCAAATTTGTTTGGGAAGTATGACATGCTTTCTAAGCCTTATTAATCGCTTCGGTCGTGCTTAGATCACTCTCACATTCACAGAAAATTATTTTTATAGGTATATGTTTATAGGTATCACATACTGAGCCATCCTCAAACCACTTTCAAACTTAGGTTTTAATACTGTATAGTAACACCCTGATGAAATTAATGTTGGCAACACCTAGGCCCTTGGCCCAACCTGGTAAAAACTTGGTCCAAGGTCATGTTTACCAGTGCAGTATCTTAGCAATGACTTATATAATACAAAGAGGTGGTTCCCCTACACGAATGACAACAACATCCCCTTACAAAATTACCAACTGTGTTACTCGAAGATTGAAACGAAAGTTAAAAGTCAAGGAATTTAAACAAATTAAAATAAACCGGATACGTGCCAGTCTGACTCACGCACCGAGGGTTCCGTAAGCAAAAGATGTACTGTATGTAGATAGTAGATTGATGTACGCATCTCAGGAATCAATTCTCGAAGATGTTTGTGAGTCTTCTTCTAAAGACACACTTAACTTTGCAGATCTAAAATTACTCTCCCATGCATCGATCTACTACAAAGTTAACTTATTAATATAAGTTTGGAATCACAAAATTATTTTTTAATGTAATAAAACAAGAAATTAACGACTTCTGGATTTATTCCTTTACTTGTGCTGTCAGACCTTGCTTCTTACCAAAATTTCATGATTCTCGATCTATGGGAAGTACTCTATAGGGTTTGATTTACCTGCAAAATGTTCAAATTTGTTAAAATCTAAAGCTTAAATGACCGTATCTTTTGATTTCGTTGACTTAGAAACTTGATTTTTTTATAGCTTCAAGCGACCGTAGACATACCTTTATACCTCCATGCGTTTCTGAGTAAAAAGGTCTTGAAAGACAAACGGACAGATGTACAACGAAGTGAACAGCAGTTTAAAGTTTATACGTTCTCTACCCTATGTCCTATATCCCTATGACCCTATGTACTCCCAAAGACCAGCGTCTTTGAGGGTACATAGGGTCAAAGGGGCAGCAATTAAATTGAAATAATAATATAGTAAATTCAATTGATAAAAACCATCACAATAGACTTTAATTATGTTTACATGATGTACATGGTTAATTATTCCAGTCTTGGGTTTAATATTATATTATTCAGACATTTATGGTTATGCTTATGGGAGCTTAGATACAATTCGATTATTGTTCTTGTATACCTACAGTTCAGGCTTACAATAACAAAACTCTAATAATTTCAATCAAGTTTCCGTACACATATCATAAAATGATCACACCTCATTATAATAAACATGAAATTGTTTAACATTATTTATCATGTTATAAATTCCTTGGCATTACATAAGCGAACATTCACACAAACAAACATTTCTGAAATGTAGTGTAAACACTTCCCCTTGATGTTACTTGTCATTTAAAATACCAAGCAAACAAAATATAAACAGGGAAATGAATAATATGAACATCCAAAGGAAATCGTATATTTATTATAAAATACTTGTACCGTAAAATATTACTTTATTCATATTTTCCGGGAGCATTTCCGTGCAAACCGTTACTGAGTTAACACTAGTATAAATGTAAGCAGCACACATTATTAACATGTATTCTCGTTAATCTTTACAATTAAAAAAAAACTAAACGCTTTTAACAATTTTATGTGAACAAATCTTGGAAGTAAATTTTACCCTACTTGGTTGTCGTGTCGAAATGAAACTTTGTATAATATGAAGTTTGGATGACAATACTATGATTTGGTATCTTCAGTGGCTAGTGGGTACTAGTAAATCTCTCTAGTTTGAGCTCATTTAATTCGTTTTGACTAGTCTAACAAATTGGATTTAGCAACGATGGTCTGATGATGAGGCCAGAAGGTGGATAGTGAAACTCTTTAGTTTAGTTTTCAATTTGGTTTGTCATTAAAGCGTGTTTTTATAGTTTTATTAAACTACAGTTATGTATTCAAAACAAATCAATTAATTTATTATTTTGCAGAAGGCACTGTTACAATGGTGCTATCAATCTCATAATATGACATTAGGAGTAGTTTTTCATTAGTAGTAGTGGTTTATATTCTTTCAGTAGTACACAGACAAGTAACGACCTGTCTTATTTATAATCGACAGAAGTAAAATGCTACTTGTATTCAATATAACTAGTCATGCGCTGTTGTTGCTTCCCCCAGTCTGTAGTGCGGCAGCGCACATAGACAGTGGTGCGAGTGACATTTTACGCAAAAAGACATTGCTGTTGTTTAGTAAAATGTGATGAAATGAAACAACGAATGATAAATTTAACTTACTTGTATGGCAACGTGTATAACATGCTAAGTTCCTGATAATGGTTTATCAATTGGTAAATTTTTGACTTATATAAAAGAGAAGATGTTTTCATTGCTCTACATTTAAAATCTTTTTATTGAATACAGTACTGGTATCACGAGAATGAAAAAATTAGATAAAAAATTAACTAATGCATTGGTTAAAATAACTAATGAAATTCCATAGACTTTCTCCAAAGTCGCAGTCATGGGACATTCACTACTGAACCCATGTGATGAAGTCCGTAAATGAGCAAAGAAAGGGCTTGTACTGTCTTCATCATATACTTTATATGGATACTATTTAGACCATTGAAATTGGTTTAATTTTACAAGGAAGTTTTTTATTACTGGATAAATAATGATACAGCTTAAAATATGCAGCTATTTTTCCGTAATAGAAAAAAATAAAGCGACTTAAATTCTTTATTATGATTATCCACATGAGCTCCTCATTTTATCCTCATTCTTTAAAAAAATATTCAGCCTTAATCAAAATTATAGATACTAACTTTTACTACGCAAATTTTGAAAGCTTTGGATTTCTTGATAATTTATTTTTGATATCAATTGAAGGAAGTAAGACACAGCAGACTTGTCCTTGAACTTGACTTGTCCTCGTTTCTGCTTGAATTGAATTCAACCGACTGGTCCGGTACCTCCCTCTCCTACTCCAATGCCCAAATTATACTCTTGGTGTTAATGGGCACTGATACCTGATAACCTTATTTAAGACCTTGACAACGATGGCATAAGATGTTCAAATATCAATATTGAACTAGATATGTTACTCAAAGGATGTATATATATATTAGTAGTAGTAGTAGAAGTGTGTATGTATATATTTTGAAGTTGAATTATTGTTCGTAAATGTCGTTTACACGTTGCCAGGGATAAGAAAAGGATATAGGTAGCATTTCATCGTGGAAAAAAAGTGATCTTCCCAAGGGGTGAATAAATACTTACTTATTACTACTACTACACGAGCGAAACCGCTGGTAAAAGCTAGTATCTTATAATTTTTCTAGTAAATAAATACAAATATATGTATCTAACACTATAAAAGAAGAAGGTAACTCTTGAAACAAAAGTAGATAATAATAAAATTCTATCAGCTGTATGATTTCAGTGTCACCCCTTGCTATAAACAAAGATCAAAAATATAATATTGCAGAGTTGTAATCGGATAATCCAGTAAAACAACGGATTCGTGTATATAAGCCGTATGCATCGTACAATGAAAACCTCTCCAGTTGTACTATGCGGATTTACAAATTGAATATTCAGCCTCGGGCACTTTCGCAATCATGACGAAATCGTGAAAATACAGGGAGCTTTGTTGAACCATATCTTTCGAATACCGATGCCGGAAATAAAAACACAGATTCAGTCAGTTTTGTTTGTAATACATATTGTTGTTTCTATTAAACCACTGAACAAAATTGCACTTAAGTTTATAAACGGATCGTTTCCCAAAATTCAAAAATTTTATCATTTATTTTATTTACTTTGTTCACATTAGTAAACTCAAGAAATCATGTTGTCAAGTTAATTTAAATTTGTTGCATAAACCAAATTTGTACCGTAGTCAGCATTTGTAGGTATAGGAATCACTTCAACATCATATAGGAATACTTTGCAGTTGCAGGCTGACTGGTTCAGTGGTGCACGTCGTCGAGTCTTTATGAAAAAAAAACTATAATTCATAATAACCCTAATCTAAACTAACAAAATTACTGAACGAAACCGAGACATAGGTAGAAGAAAGAACTGCTTATTCAAGCAGAACCGCTATATAAAACTAGTGCAGTAACCGTATCTGTGGTCGTAAATGAGCCCCAACTTTTAATTTTAGTATCTGCAAACTTGACAACAAACTTTACGTACCTTTATGTATCGTATAATCTTCGTCATTCTAACTTCATTGACGACTTTGAAAACTGGTAGATGCTTTAGATCCATAAAGATCCAGGTAACAAAGTCCTATAACATACACCACATTGAATACTTGTTTTGCGCTATCAACATATATCTGTTATATAACGTTGATACTCTTGTCACACAAACCAATAAAAATAATTTAGCTATTATGTTTTTAGTTTATAGTTCTGCGGTTTCATCTCCATCTTCTTCTTCTTCAAATTTAAGAGCTACGCTCTATCCTCTGCTATCTTTTTGACTTCTTCACAAGTCTCGACTCCCACTTTCTTTTTCACTTGTTGTATAAAACTTCTTTTAGGCCTTCCTGGTCTTCTCTTCTCCTCTATATTTAAATATTGTTTTAAAGAAGTTGTCCTGTCTTATCAAGTGGCCAACTATTTTTCTTCTTCTGTTGTCTATAGTTTCCAACAACTGTCTCTCTTCATCTACGATTACTAAGACTTCCTTGTTAGTTCTTTTTCTGTCCAGCTGATGTTTATCATCCACCTTTAGCACCACATCTCAATTTCACGTTTCGCATCCATAAAGTGCAATGCTCCATTTGTACGTCTCAATGAACCGTTTCCTTATTTTGATGTTGTTCATCTGTATGCCAAGAATATATATTTATCACCTTCTTATGGTATTTTACGATTTGAAGGCAGAGAACGCGAAAAGTAAAATATGGTGGACATATAATATGATCTAATTATTGTACACATAATTAATAATTATTTATATCATGCACTTTTAACTATTTCATCATACGTATCGTTTTCCATTCGGCCATTCGTCATCACACATCAAACATAGTCATGTTCTTACTGAATTCTTTATCTTCGATTACTGTTTTAGTATTCCAATTCTGTACTGTTTTTTTAGTGAAATTCAGTTTCATTATTTAATAGCACGATCAGTGGCAGTCTGTTGTCTATAACGACTTTCTAAAATTGTGGTAACAGCGGTTAGAAGTCACCCAAAGGGCGCCACCGATACAGCTCTTTATTGGTTATCATAAACTCGGCTTAGTATTGATCACTAAGCCGCTGAATCTCTTACGAGTCATGGTTACATTAAAAGCAACGGTGTTCATTTAGATTAGTTCAATCAGCCCTACATCCAGCTACGTTAACGAGGAAAGAGGATTTAAAATATCTCGATTTTCTCTAATTTACTTCTAATTTATTTTAAATTAATGACTGGTTCTAAAACGCTTAAACTTTCTACAAGAGTCACGGATCTGCTTGTGAGAACTAGTTTATTAAATGTAGTCAAGTATCTTCAATTTCTTATACCCACTTTGTTTAAGAATACGTTTTATGTTCACTGTCGAATAGACCGATACTTCCTTAGATGTCAAAAAACGTAGTAGCTGCTCGTGGGATTGTCCCGTCATCACGTGGGGTGTCTGACATCGTTCTTTGACGTCTTTACGTCACAGTAATCTGTTAGATCATTAATAGGACTTGTGTCTTAAACCTTCATAACTCGACTGCTTTATATCTGCCGTTTAAATTTCTCAATGAAAAAATGTAATTTAATCCATTCAGTCGAAAAAATTTACTCTACTGTTCAATCATGCGAGTATGAATGTTGTATGGTTATTATTCCTGCTCCTACAACTACATAAAATTTGTGCTTTTGCACTTTACTTTTTGAGAACTACATGTTATCAATATTATACTTTATCAACGAATTATTCGACGAAAACGCGTTATTACCATTGACTTAAACTTTTTTAATTATGTGTACATATGTACAAATGTACATACATTAATATGATATTTGACTGGCTTGTTGACCAAGTTGTTAGTAACGCTGACTGCTATGCCATAGGTCGTGGATTCGATTTAAGATTCGAAATCGAAAGAATACCCAGACTCGGGTAAGCCCGAGTCTGGATATTCTTTGTGTTCGTTGTTTGTATGTTTGTAAAGTCCCCGCGACACAGGAGTAATTCCTAATGCGGGAGTTGCATTTATATTAAAAAAAAATTGTAAAGGGAAATAAATCTTATTATTGCTAGTCTTCCTAAAAAAAACAAAATCTTACACTAACTATAAATATCACCTAGTGATCACTTTACGATAACCTTATTCTCTAGTGCGTAAAAGACTCATGACATTAATATTTCGTTAATGAGTTTACTCCAAACAAGGTTAATTTATTTCTTTAACGTACGTATGTTTGATATTGATTATGATGAACGCGAACAGATTTGTCCTGTTTATTCTTCACAGACAGCAATTCACATAAAATATACAACGTACATACGTATGTAATATGCTACTTAAATATATAGCTTCTAATTTAATGAGTCGTCTTCTTTGCAAATTATTATTAAGAACTGTCTTATTAATTTTTCAAGCCGCTCATTAGGCACACAAAAATATTTATCAATTCTACGGTTGGATAAAATCGATTCCTCTTCACCTGTGTTTGTTTCATAAAGGTTTAAGTGTATGAATAACATTTATTCAGGATCACGAATACCTGGATCGGATCACGAATTATTTTATTTATTTTCCATATTATCGCTTTCAAGGCCAGGATAATACCAATGATACTGATTTTAAATATCCTGGTAAAATTGGTCTTGTTTTTCTTATTTCACTATCTTTTAGTGCTGAATTGTGGGTGTGGATAGAAAGATTAGAGGTTATGCGTAAAGGTTAGCGGGGCTAGTCTGTTTATCAACAATCCTATCTCAGCATAGAATTATTAGTGAATCCACGTTTTCTTATTTCGTAGTTTAAAAGATAAATAATGTTCGGGGTTCCGTTGCTTCATTACGACTTCCTTTATTGGTTTCATATGAAGCCGCGTCTGTTAGTAATCTCGGCTCTAGTAAGCCGTTTGTAAGTTACCAGATGACTTAAAGCCATCAAGGTTATTTGCTATCGGTACGTCAACGTTTTTTTACCCAGATGATTTCGTTTTGTCTTATTCAGTGTTTTAGAAACAAAACCAGGTTTGATAATTTAAGCTAAAACGTAGCTCTATATTATTCAATAGAAATATATTTGACGGATATGCCCGGCTGTAAATATGTACTTGCAACAAAAAGGCAAGGACCGTTTTTTATTTATTTACCACATACCTAATACAATAGTGTAGTTACATACGTAAGATAAAAGTTAATGTTTGTGAATTCATTCAGAGTACAGTTAAATAAATCAATCTGCCGAGATCTGGTGCGTGTTGCAATAGGTTGGTGCGCGCGTGGGACACACAGCAACGGTGGCCACTGCCGTCGAACTTCGTACTCGTCCGGGACAGACAAGTCCAATGTCTGCAGTATGCCTGGGTTGTTTATCTTACCACGAAATACTTTGATTATGTAAGTGGCGAGAGCCACTTCCTTTCCGACTTCTAGCTTGTAATAGCCTGTCATACCTAATGCAAATAATGGGTAGGTACAACAACGGATAACCTGGAAGTATATTATACTGTTTAAAATGAAATAAATCTAACAAACTTGTTTTGGATACGTTCTATCATTAATTTATAATTAGCTTCATGTGGTGACCAAAGAACAGCATTGCACTCTAAAATACTTCTCACGAGAGCCTCGTATAATGATTTCAACGCACCGATGTTTGTAAATTTGTTTGCTAACCGTAAAACCATTCCTAGACTGCGGTACGCTTTTTTTACGAGCTTGAGTGATATGATTTCTAAAATATAAATCTGTAGTAAATCGTATACCTAAATCCTTAACCTCGAACACACTATGGAGCGGTGTTCCATTTACGTGATATTGATGATGAATAGGTATACGCGCACGACTAAACAACATCACTGAGCATTTGTCCACATTGAAATATAACTTATTTTCAAAACTCCACTCCACGATCCCAGTTATGTCTCGCTGCAGTATCTCATGATCGGCGTTCTGCTTTATTTTAAGAACTAATTTTAAGTCATCGGCAAATAGCAAAGGTGTGGCTTTAATGACTACCTGGGGTAAGTCATTGATAGTTAAAATGAAGAGAAGAAGCCCTAGATTACTTCCTTGACTAACTCCTGATCTTATAAAGTAGGGTTTAGAAAATCATCCGCTACAGTCAACATACTGGCATCGAAAAAAAATACTTTTTTGTCACTGTGAATATTACATCACATCTCAAATTTTAGCAAGTAGACAAAGAGGGCAGTCTTATTAAGGTAACATATCTCTGAATCCGGTAACCCTATTTCTAATATGGGATTAAAATGTGCCGAACAACTTGAAAGTGCCGCAGCAAAATGATTTCCCTTTTGTTACCGTCACCGTCTTCCTTTCCCCACCTCCCCTTCGCTTGTGTTTAACGTAATGTAATTTCACTTGATTTCTAACCTTCTTAAAGAAACTCACTTTGTCCTGAAACACTCTGGGTAATACTGGGAAATCTTTTGATCGTAACGAGATGCTATTGTTTGTAAAGATACGTGTGTAATTTATTAAAGTACCGTTTAAATAATAAGTTTGTCATTACAGAATGTTTACGATATGCTTATGGTATGTTATTGTTTTTTTTTTGTTTGAAGCAATGTCGTTTTAAGGGGTTTCAGGATCTTTTTATTACTTTCTTAAAGATACAGTAAAAGAAAAACAAAATGAGTACAATATATCACAAAGGAAATATTAAAATCTTAAGCATTACTAGACGACAGTCATTGTTTTGTAACGTTTGTTTTTACTACTGATATATATACTCTTGCCAACGCCAATACACATACGTAATAATATGTATAATTGTGTGCATCACATCCCAGGCTCTATGTGCCTAATCTTTCAACTTTTAGCTTTAATTTTAGTTAAAACATACGAAACAAATAAATATTTATTCATTAATTGAACCAATAAACGTATCAGGCCCACCATGGTATCTCTTCAGTTAAAGACTTAAACTGAGATAGGTACAAGGAAATAAAGGAAATAAATTGGTTCGTTAAATTGGTTCGTTGGCATCTGATCATTAGGTAATGTGTATACAAAAAGATTATAATGTAGTAAGTAGACTGATGTGATACCACGGCCTCACAGAAAACCGGCAGTGAAGCAATTTGCTTTTCACCGAGTGAGTGAGGTTACCGGAGGACCTAACACTTCCCCCCCCCCTCCCCCCTCTCCCACCCTTCCCCTACCACCACCTTAAAGGTCAGGACGCCCTTGTGACTCTTGAGCTGCAGTTGCATAAGTGAAGGTGCTATTTACTATCTTTTAAGGTTGTGATTTTGCCCAGTATGCTGTACTTTACGCTTATCTTTAAGTAGGACCACTTAGCAACCAGGATTATACTCCACTGTGTTCGATTATAACCGTATTAATTACATTGAAGGTTTTGTTTGCCCTTCTATAAACCGAATCTGGGTCAATAGATATAGTCTGGAGAATAGTCTAGGTAAACTAAAAAAAAACAGACTGAAAAAAAATACATGATGGTTGAAAAACCATCCTGTATTTTTTTTTCAGTCAGTTTTTTAGTAAGTGACTTAGATTAACAAATATTGTTATCACTTTTACTAATAAAAACGACCAAAGAAGTTTCATCATTTATCTATAGGCTTACCAACTAAATACAAACATACAGTAGTACAAAAGTAATTTAATTTTTTTCATCTTATATGCCTCTAAATTACAGGTAATCACAGCAATGCTATTGGGTGAGTTTAGGCACAAAATAGGAAAAGATGTGACGATATGACGCAGATATTAAAACTGAAAATTCATTTTTAATACAAACTGATCGTTTAGACTACAGTAGGTCTCCCCAGCTTCACTATAATTATCTAAACAAGCACGTCAAACTTCATTTTACTTTAGATTGACTTTGTATCAATAACTGAATAGTTACGGCATATTTTACTCGTATCTAGAAATCTTAAGAAATTTAAGAGAATATTATCGACAAAACTTGGAGCTAGAGCGACCACATATAAAGCTTATTTTAGACACATATATGGCCTAACCACATACCGCAGCGCTCAGATAAACGGCGCTTTCATTTGGGACCCATGCTTATCTGAAATCTTTTTGTGCCTCTAGTGGTGTAAAATCTACTTTAGCGCACTTAGCTACAGCCTATATTATTAATAGTAAATTGTCCTAAATGTTCTACGACTAGAAACTATGTAACGGCTTCCCTTTTTTATACTACTAAGGTGGAAAACCAATACTCGGGTAACTTGATGCATGTGTGTGTATACGAGGGAAGATTGTATTTCACTTACTCACTGTTTGCCGTCTAGCTGTCATATTTTAGATATGATGTAGGCTGACGTCACGTTTTTACATATTCCTATTTTATATTTTCATTCCCCATGTCTAGACCTACAATTACGTATTTTACAAACTAATACTCCTTCTACAGGTGGCGTGGATTCGAGCGGATGACCAAACCATACTAACCCTTCATACGCGGCTAGTGACGCACAGTCCGCGGTATGCTGTCACCAATGATTCCCCTCGGTCTTGGCAGCTTCACATCCGACCGTTAAAGGTTGAGGACCGAGGGTGCTACATGTGCCAGATTAATACCAGTACAATGAAGAAGCAAATAGGATGTGTGGATGTATTAGGTAAGTGCTATACTCTATTCTTAGTTAGATATGTGGTCACGTCTTGTTGATCTGCAGTAATGTTTATCTTCCTAATAATATAAAAGCGAAAGTTTGTGAGGATGTATGGATATTTGTTACTCTTTCACGCAAAAATGGCTGAAAGGATCTGGATGAAATTTGGCAGAGGTAGATTATAGTCTGGAATAGGCTACTTTTTGTCCCGAAAAAATGTACTGTTCCTGTGGGGTAGGTTTTACAAAAATGTCCACGTGAACGAAGTCGTGGATGTTTTGTTGTGAATGTTTACTCATAGTTTTGATTGAATTACACCAATCATGGTTACGAATGAACGGCCTTAATATTGCATAGTGGTAATGCTGACGCATATTTCAAAGTATTTTATTCCATCGCAGTGGATTGTGTTCAAGTCCCATAGTTAATTTCAGCCGTTGTGTAAAACAGTTAGCCGTAGCACGCAGTTATACATATGCCACTATATTGCCAACACTTTGGCTCTATAATTACTTAAATATTTTATCTAATAAATCAAAACTGACTTTCTATTATAGTAAATTTCAATATTCTAAACTAAGGCACACATAGTATGTCAAACTTTTAAATTATTTTGTTTACAACGTTAGTATCTTCAAATAGAACAAAGTCATATACAATCACGTTTCACTTGAGTAGAATTAGAATCTGCTTCAATGCCAAAAAATATCTCAAAGTTTAAATAACTACCGTCATTCGTGTAATTTTCTTTTATGCCGGCACTAAACATTACGAACGCAATCAGTACCACGAACTTATAATAAGTAGCACCACGACCCAATTTCTTAACCTGTACTAAAATTCGTCGAGCAAACTTATTCCACAAAATATTATATGACATATTTGTTTTTCCGACCACTTGTGCTTTTTATCTGTTTTCGTAACGTCTCTCCGAAATTTCGGATCTTTTTCCTAAAGGAAAACAACATGGACTGAAATGGGATCGCGGAATGGCGTCTGGTCAGTCGTTACTAGCCGTCCGTTATAACATAACATCAATACTGCTCGCAGAAAAGCTTTATACGAATGAGGCCATGACATGAGCGAAATAAAGCAAGGATTTAAGGATAGTGGTTCTAATAATAAACCATTTATTTAAATATTATGAATACCAAAACATAATATCTATTATTCTAATAGACTGGTTTTATTTGAGAATGGATACATCCCCACGGATATTACATTTGTCAACCGGTACGATAACCAATAAAATCATGCAACCATCAGAAGTCTCGTTTTAGTTACAGGAAACCCGTTTTGTTATTTTTACCCTTTTTTTTTTTTTTTTTTTTTTTTTTTTTTTTTTTTTTTTTTGTGCTTGTGGAAACCCCCTCGGGCCGTCACCCCACCGGGGTTTTCGGTGGGGCGGTGTGTCGGTGTGTGTTATTTTTACCCTAAGTTAACTTAATATGCATCACCCAAACATGTGGTCACAAAGGTCTCATGACTTTTGATTTGTTTTAATTTCGATACTGTTGTGAAGTATTAGTACAAGAAACAAAAAATGAACTACAAAGTACAAGTAATATTGATATAAAATTAAGAACAGTAGGACCTTGGCATATTATAAACATGAATGCAGTTTGTTGGGATCGAAGTAGTAAAATCGAGTAAAATAAAACAGTGACTCTTTGTTTCATACTGAAAGAAAGAAAACAGTTCTTGTATAATTTTGTGGTAAAATGGCCTATTATGTCATAACGTCAACGGACTGTTACTGACAGTTTTAAGACAAGCTTATAAGCCCAAAAAAAACCTCAAAAATATTACTTTTAGATCAAACTTTTAAAGGAATGGTTTGGGTATGCTGTACAATTGAATACGCATGTTCAATTATAAATTACACACGCAGAATACACGTTTTGCTTACTAAAAATATAGTTTAATTTAAGTTAAGCAATAAACAATTTCCAAAGTGTCATCCTCTATTATAAACCACAAAATCAGTAATATCTATATGTGTACATACATTCTATTCAAGTGATACCCTAATAACCATTATGGTATAATATTTTCTATGTTGACAATATTTTTTTGTTATTTAAATAAAGACAACAATAGAAGTAGTGAAACTAATTAGTCTAAATAGAAACAAAACACGATGAATCTCATGAGAACACAACAGAAAATTGTACCTTGGAAACCATTTTAAAATGAAAGTTAGTAGTAGTATCTTGCACAAAGCGTGCAGGAACAAATTATGCTCCGTCGTCGCTTTCTTAAATTGTTTTTGTTTTCTATTTTGTTGTTTTCCGCTTGTCATCGTTTATACTAACCTTGTCCAGACATTTTTGTGTTTATTTTGTGGCCACAATATTAAAAAAAAAACATTCATACAAAAAGGTTTCATAATAAGGTTTTCTCTATAAGCAATAAAAATTATCATAACTATCACATGTACTTAACTTTCAGTGATGTATTCATTTGTTTTGACAGTCTCTAATACTTATAAGTTTCTTACTTTATATAGCTTGTTCATAACTGTGTAACGGGAATTCCACACTTGTGCCATCACATTTTGAATAGAAATATTCAGTTGAGTTACTTTGTTTAGGTAACGATTTTCCATATGAAGTGCTCGAATCTTAAAGTGCTGACAGGGGAAGTAGGTTGGCTTGTTACTACTCTTGGTACGGTAGTAAAATGTATTGTGTTCAGAGATTGCAACAAATCTCAATGTAACAAAAGCTTATCTGTCTTGTTTGAGCTTGTAGTTGAATGGTGCAGTACGTGTGTTATCGTTCTGTGTAAAGGTTTGGTTCATATTATTAAATCTTTTTAACCGACTTCAAAAAAGGAGGAGGTTCTCAATTCGACTGTATGTTTTTTTTTTATGTTTGTTACCTCAGAACTTTCGACTGGGTGAACCGATTTTGATGATTCTTTCTTATTTGAAAGCTGGTGCTTCCCATGTGGCCCCATTTCAATTTGGTCCAGTTCTGACGATGGCATCCATGAGAAAACCATATATAAGTCTTTTATGGAATAGTTTTTTTTTGTTGAAGTCGGTTTTTTTTTGAAAGAATTATTCATAATGTAAGGAATCTTTTTAATACTAACTTTTAAACTTTCGCGTTCTATGATATAATTATGTATTTATATGGGAATTAACGCGATGACGAAAAGATATTACATACCTCTGAATTGCCTGACTTTTCAACCAGGTTGCACTGGCCGTGGTCACAGGCTGACTGGCTCAGCGGTGCACGCCCTCCGTCGCCGAGATCGTGAGGTGGAAGGTTCTTCATCCACCCGCACATTTTCAATATTTTTGATATTTTGGGTTCGCCATGTACCGTTACATACTATACTAACAGTGTCCCTATTCTCTAAGCAAACCGATGTGCCCCCATTCTGGTGTTCACCCGACTGCGCATAAAAGTGGGGTGGCATGTTTTTTATCACTGGATTCCACACTGTTGATAATTTGAAACCATCTTCCCGATTGAAAGTTTTGTGTTTTTTAATTTCAATCGCTTCACGTACAACTCGCTAAATTGCTAATCTGTCGGTTCTTCACAGCAGCGATGTGTTCTTTGACCTTTTCAGCAATAGTCCGCTTTGTTTGGCCTATGTAGGAACTACCGCAGCTGCACTCGAAGCGGGCACCAATCACTGGATTGAATTTCACCGTACGCAAGACCACGGCCAGTGCAACCTGGTCGAAACGTCAGGCAATTCAGAGGTATGTAATACCTTTTCGTCATCGCGTTAATTCCCGTATAAATACATAATTAAATCTTTTTAACATCATGGGTTTTTTCAAACCACGTGGTCTGGTTTAAATGTAAAAGGGTAACTACGAATGTTTTTGTCACCTTAGTTTCACTGAAAAAATGATACACAAACGGAAAAATACTTTAAAAAAAGTTAAACCGACTTCAAAAACAGTAACAAAAGACACTAAAAAGTGAAAAACAATTGATTACAGACTTAATTGAAAAGACTACAATACATGTGACACTTTTAATAAACCAAATAAATAAGCGCTTTATTATTTCATAACTGTTTACAATAAAAAATATAAATATGCATGCCGTTATCTATGTTAAGTTTTCATTTAGTTATGAATCCTTTCTTGGGTGAAGACCTTGTCGAACTTTTTCATTTTTTTTTCGATCTCTCCCGTCTCTCATCCATCCATTTCCAGCTACCTGTACGATATCATCGATCCACCGTTTTAAAGGTCTACCAACATTCCTATTTCCTTCTAGGCCTTTTCATTTTGTTGTTTATATGGTCCATTTTTTATCGCTTAAACGTGACACCTGTGTCACATTTAATATGGTAACATTATAAAGGTGTCATACTGATCTGTTTGAAGTCAATGCCAAGCCGAAAACCCAATACTTACCTATTTGCCATTAGATAATGTTTTTGAAGTTGGTTTAATTTTTTATGAAAAATCTTTATTTTAACATTTTTAGTGTAAGGTACGCACGTACTGAGTAGATACGGTATTTAGACCATTACAATGAAACGGACTGCAGATACAGCAGTGCGTTTGATTAAATTAAGTTTAGTTTAATAGGCACGATACTTTATTTAGATAAGGTGGTAAGATTTTAAGTTTGTCTAGCCACTTGCTGCATTTGATTGTGTATTATAAAATAAAAATATACTTAAAGCCGAATCTAGAACCTCCTCTTTTCTTGAAGTCGGTAAATAATAATAACATTTATCACTTAAAACGTCAATGCTGCTTAATTGCCAGAAAAATCAACAAACACACTACATGTGCCCCAATACCGGAGGGTTTCCCGTGTTTTCCCTCAGATAACATCATTCATCGGATCCGGACTTGGTGACAATGGGATCATACCCTTCCAAAGAAAAAAGTATTTTTATAAAATCGGTAACATAAAATACATAAAAAATACATACAGCCGAACATATAACCTTCTTCTTTTGTAAAATCGGCCAAAAAGATAATATACGAACGTAAGACGAATATAGAATAATCACGGAGGGACGGAGGGAGGAGCACGCACTACGCAACAGCAATTTCCAATTTGATTATTACAAATTAATCCAATCAAAGAAAATATCAAGTTCATTCTATATATTTCTATGTAATTCTATTCGGGATCGTCCCACATTCCTCTGCGCCTCGCAGTCGCGCGGTCGCCGCGAATATGCGGCGCGCATCGCGAGATTCTGTTAAATTATGTAATAATGTATATTATATAATATGTGGTAGTGTGTTTAATAAACATATTTTCTTTCTTTCAATATCCTTCTATATAAAATATGACGAAACACACTTCATTATCTACATATATTTCAGATAATTATTCTTTATTTCAAAATTTTTTTTTTTTTTTTTACCTGTGGCAGCCCCCACGGGTCGTCACCCCACCTGGGCTAAGCGGTAGGGTGGTATGTCGGACTCGAACCGACTAAAACCACACGGTGTTCCATCACAGTCCATATTACCAGGGCCTCAGGTGTACCCTTAGAAGGAAACCTGTGTACCCTGGCAGACTTGGCCGCCTGTTAAACAACAGGCGACCCCACTGTGTTGTGGGGGATTTTGTCCCCTATCAGTAAGAGAGGCACGCGCGGAACACGGCGCCACCGTATCGGGCCTGCTTCTGCTAGGGCGCCGGATAACCCTGTCCGTCGCCCCCAGGCAAGCGCTCATGGAGGCTGGAGATCCACTTGTTCTCTCCGGCGCCTGGTGCGCCTTCTGCGGGATGGGAGAGTACTAGTTCTCTCCCGTTCCCTTTCCGCCGCCTCCTTGGCATACATTACCTCTTCGCAAAACGAGGCGGCGGAATTCCACGCTCTCTCGCTCTGGACCATTACATCACATATAATTATAACATCATTTTAAATCATCAAGTTATATTATATTTATAATTTCAATAAAATAATAACCTGCGTCTGAATTTTTCATATAAAATCTAAATTGTGGTCGCTTACGAAGTTGTGCAGTAGTAAACTGCACAGTTTCGTAAGTCAAAGTCTCGAACCAGAGTCAGAACTCTGATTGGTTAGCGCGTGTGTTTACGGTTATATATTACATAATAATATTATTTATACCTATATATTATTACGTGAAAAGAATTCTTTGTCTTAAGTGAAATTTGAAGTTTAGAGTTTATATATAGAAGAATTGGCAAAAGCTAAATTTTTTAAACAATATGTGTTTTAATAAAAAAGAATGTAAAAACGCCAACAGTAGGCTAAACAGTCCAGTTTAAGTTCAATAAAATAAAACAAAACATACAAAATTTAATAACTTTTGGTCGAACTTCGACCACCAGGCTTCCTCTAGTATAACTAAATCGTCAATCACCAAACAATCACATAATTGATGTTGACAGGACATTTCGTTAAATAATTAAGTTTAAATAAATCTTAATTACATAGCTGCATTTGACGTGACATTATTGATATTGTCCCGGCATTGTAAACAATGGCGTGAGTAATCACTTGGTCCGTACCTATAGTTATGTAATGCATATGTATTACATAACTCTAGGTCACAGATAACATAATACTATACTAGTACTCTAGGTATATTATTGTGACGCAGGTAATTAGATTTTTTTTTTTAAAGAATACTAGCAACGTGGGTCACAGATTACTAGTATTCTTGTTAACCCCTCCAGCTAAGCTAAACGCTTGTGTTAGGAGTGGGTTCACGGCGGTAGTGCAACCCCACCCAGGGTTCGAACCCGCAACCATTTGATCGCAAGTCCGACGCCTTAGCCATTACGCTACCGCCGCTTAATATATCTGTTTATAAAACTCTATCATAGCATCACAGACAATACAAAAAAATTGAAAGGAGGTTGTTTCGAAATCAAGCATATTTTTTTTCATATTTATTTATGAAGAAAAATGGTAAAATTTGTATATCTGTAATATAACTCGACCAACGAAACTGTTTTTTCTTTCATTTTAACTGGAACTGTGAAATACAATGGTTTTATATAACCCACGTGAATATTCGATTATACCACTAAAAAAAATGGATATGTCCATTAGCAATTTATTCACTACTCTCATATATATAGACATAGATCATTACAGCATAAATCAAACAAAGGAATGTGTGATTAAAATGTTAATTACATTTTGCTATTTATTCAGAGCAGGTACCTATTCAATTCGTTCTTTCAATTTTAACATAAAACGAATAACAGACTGCCGTCGGAAAGAAAAGTAATTACGATTTCGTTCTACCACTAAAACTTCGGCTACAGGAATAACTACATTTGTTTGAAAAATCAAACGAATAGTTTGTAAAAACGGATAGTAGCAAGGTTCGGGCATTCCCTGAGGATCGTCGGTGTCGCTAAGAGACCTTTACATTCGACGACGCGAGACCGACATAAATGATGAAAGTTTATTAAAAAACTAGAAATGGTAATTTTAAGATCAAGTTGCTCGTATACTTTGGAAATGTAGTAGTTGAAAAAAGAAACGCGTTATACTAAATAGTCAAAATGTACACATGTCCAAATTCAAAATTTACATACGCACATATTCCACATATTACGGCGTTTTTACCTAACGTCTTAATGGAATCCTAATTAATCGTAACTAATATTATAAATGTGAAAGTGGAGTTTGTTTGTTTATTAATTGTATGCTACCCTTTAACGCTTTCTCTCCTCAACCGAGTTATTGATTTTCAGGTTTTTTCAGAGAAAGCCAATTTCTGATTACAGTACTTTTTATTATAACAACGCATTTACAGCAAGTTCACTTAGTTTTGAAATCATAGCATACATATATTATTTCAAAGACAGTGTTGCCTTCTATTAATTTTTTTCTAACACGATTATCATGAAAAGACATAGGCTGCTTTTTATCGGGTAAAAGGTACTATTCCCGAGGGGTACTTGAATTGGTTGACATAATCCACATTCACGTGAGCGAAGGAGCGTGTAAAAGCTAATCAAATGGAACTTATGACTCTTGAGTTGCACGTGTCCATGGGCGACGGTAATCACTTACCATCACGTGACCCACCTGCTCGTTTGCCCCTTATAATATAAATAAAAAAAAACTCACTTAGGATTCATAATTCTTCAGTCCATGTTGTTTTATCTCTTTGTACAAACTGTTTTAACTCCCTTTTCTAAGGAGACTTGTAATATATTTTGAACACCTTCAATTGATAAACAATAAAACTCTCTTTAGCACTCGCTGAGTGTTTGTGAGTACATGTGAAATGTGAAAAACTGTTTGTTTACACTGACAAATTTTTAGTTAGTGATACACATGTGAATGTATTGTGGAAATTCCACATCAGATACTCATAGTTCTCATTCTGATTACTTTCTTTGAACTCAGCAGAAGAATTACGTAGAGAATATTCTTATTTAAATACGTAAATTGAGGTTGTTATGTTATATCGATTGTATCGCTAAATCAGAAAAAAAGGGATAAGTGCGAGTCTGATTCGTGCACTGAGGATTACGTACGTAGATAGCTTGTCCATCTCGGGAATGATTCTCAAAGATTTTATCATATATCGATACTCCGCAGTCAATTTGCCAAGCGTAAAATATAAGTTTGCAATCCCAAATATCTTTTTCATGTGATTTAACTACAAATTAATGATTTTCAAAATGTTTCCTTTATTTGTGCTGTAAGACCTTGACTCTCAGAAAATTTCATGATTCTAGGCCAATGGAAAGTAGCAAATGTTAAAATATATGGAGATTGAGAAAAAGGGTCTTGACATCAAACATACAGCCGGCCTACAAAGTGATCCTATAAGAGTCCTTGTTTCCTTTTGAGGAATAGAGCCCTAAAAAATCAAAAAGCCTGACACAGAAGGTCGTATCGGCACCGTACCGTGTCGTGCAATATTTTTATAGGAACGTAGTTTAATAGTGGCGTGCTCTCACGTCTGTACTGCACTCTGTTCCTGAATCTAGTGATTTACCGTCCGCACATTTTGTCCGTGATCCGGCTAGTTCCTACAGGTTGATCGACGGTTTTGTTGTTTGGCCTGAATTTTGGCCTGAATTGTTGGTACGTGTCTCGAACTCCTGTGATCTGTGATTGTTATTTGTGATTCCAGTAATGTTGTTTTAAGGACTTTAGTTTTTGTTCACAGTAATTCAGAAATAAGCGATTGCGATTGAGATCTTTCAGTTAACTTTGTTCATTGATATATAATCCCACTAATATTATAAATGTGAAAGTTTGGATGGATGGATTGATGGATGGGTGGATAGATGTTTGTTACTCTTTCACGCAAAAACCACTAAACCGATTGCGATGAAACTTGATATGTAGATAGCTGGAGACCTGGATTAATGCATAGGCTACTTTTTATCCCGATATTCTCACGGGATCGGGACTTACGCGGGTGAATCCACGGGGCGCTTCTAGTTTTAAATAACTCGTAGATAACACTGAGCAAGTACATTGGTCGCCTATTGGTAGGTGGTTGTAGTTATCTATATACATAAGCGGTATAACTGGCGCGATTTAGTTGTTGTATTGTCAATGGTTGCAAAAAACGGCAAACAGTTCTACCTTACATTGCAAATCACAAACTAACACAAGCCTTAAGTTAATTAATTGAATCACTCTTTTTCTAAATAAGTTTTGATGATATATAAGTACCTTAGTTCTATTTAGTCGACCTAAACATATACCTAATAGTTTACAAAACTTCTCGAACTCGGTATAATGTACACATGAAAAAATACTGTATAATGTACACATGAAAAAATATGAACTAAAAACTAAAAGTTAGTGAGAAAATCGTCATTAATTAAAAATCACAATTGATTCCTTTATTCAAATAATTGTACCGAGATTTTATTCAATCATTGATTTGGTAGCCCGTCGTAAATTAAAATGAAGAATAAAATCGAGCTTCGATTTCTTTTTACAACGATTCGTCATGAATAGAAAAAAACTTATCAGTACATCACCGTAATCGTTCTCGATACGGAAATACAATTCAAACTTATTATGACTGCATCTTCTTATTCTAAATGTAAAATGATTTACATTTTACATTTACAATAAGAAGAAGCACATGACAAAAAGCTTTTATGTTTAGAGGAAAAAAGCTCTTTACAGTTTCTCTAATCTTCCGGCTTACAGGCAATAGGCGTGGCATCGTAATGGCGCTAGCTACTGCTAGTAAATGTATGTAGGTGCCCTTAAAATCGAACAATGGCTTCGTTGTATCATTCGGGTCAAAGTACGCTAATACATTGACCGGGATATATGAAAGTTTCCCTAGTCAGTACTAAGCTTCCTCGATATAAGTTGTAATATTAGATTTATTTGTAAAACTCAACGCTCAGTCTCTATATCAGTCTCTGAGCTACTTTAATTTGTTTTTTTGATGGGTCTGTTAGTATAGTCACTAAGTAATCTGTGGTATAGTGGTATGTGATCCTGACTACTGTGCCAGAGGTCGTGGGTTAATTAAATATATATATATACTCATATATGTAGTTTATATTTTTTTAAATACCTAGTACTAGCAACTCGTCCCGGCTTCGCAAGGGTAGTACAGACATCTTCAACAATCATCATCATATTTAAACCAATTTACACAAAACGTTAATAAATTATAAACGTTAATAAAATATTAAGAGATTCACGAGGAAGGTTTACTTCCTCGTGAATCTCTCTGTTTATTGGTGAAAACCACATGAAAATCCGTTCAGTAGCATTTCAGTTTATCGCGAACAGTTAGACAGACAGACAGACGCGCCGAGGGACTCTGTTTAATAATTTATAGTGATGATAGCAGTTCGGTTACCATAGTACAGGCTCGGCCTAGTTTGGGATCAGACAGCCGTGTGAGAGGTGTCTCAAGTAATTATTATTATTTAAAAACATTTTAGTAAACCGTACAAAATAAAAGTACATAATTAGTGTCTACAGAAAATGTCAAGCTTTTTCGTGGCTTCTTCCATACTTTTAAAACTGAAAGAACATAACATATTCAAGTCGTTACCTGATTTCCTCCCGGTCATTACGTGTTCCTCTCTATTTCAACGTCAATGCCAATAGAAGAAAATGGAGTCAGTAGGGCGGTTCTATTCGAAGCCACACAACTATCCATAAAAAATTAGTTATTTATTACTTTTTTTGATAGCTCTAAAATGCTAAATAGTTTTAAATCATTTTGGATACGTAAGTATAAAAAATATGTATGCTAAAACTGTTACGTTATACTAAAATTATTTCTGCTACGCTTAAGGCCACTTGTCGAACACAAACCCAAAGTATTATTATTTTGTATAAATTAAAAATATTACACATATCTAGGGCAGTCCAAAATGATGAATAAAGGAAACGCCGGTTCAGAGAACTATAGCTCCCTTTATAAGATGGCTAGCAACCTATGGGATACTCCGTGTTATTTCCATTTGTTATAACTTCGATAGTGTTGTCTCACATCAGTATGCGTCGTTCGTATAACCTTATTAACCGTCTTATTACAGATGTTAACGATTTACGAATTGACGTAACATTTTTCCTCGAAGGCACGGGCACAAGTTTCTTACACAGGTTTATGCAAGCTGTATTTTTGGTGCCCTTGTTGCCACCTTTTCAGCTTCTGTGCTGTAATTAAAAATGTAATTAAATAATAAAACTCAGAATCTCAGGATCAGCCCCAATCCTAGCCTAACTTATGCCCCGATACTTACCTTGCCAGGTATTAAAAATAGGATAATTTTGTGGACTGACAAATGGGTACTTACAATTAGACTGAGTGCTGATGACGGGCGTGGGCGGCGAATCGAAAGTGTGTTGGGTTTTCGTATAGTGTTCATATGGCGAGTATTTCTTGGTCATTTAACGCGTTTGAGTTCTGTATTCGTTCAATATGACCGTAAAAACAGAAAATTAAAATAGATTTTTACTTGTCTATTAATTCCGATTCTTTTCTTGTTTTATATTTTTATTTTATATAAAAATAAACTGAATGAAATTTATAAAACGAAGTGTCACCAACTCACTCATATAAACAAAAGTACGGCAAACCAATTACCTTAAGCCTTGCCTATGGCATTGACGGGCGTCGCGCCAAGCGCACTTCGAATCAAAGACGCGCGTTAGCATGTAAACGACTTGAACAAAGCGCGTATTCTTGTTGACGCGCGTCAACGTGCGTTAACAAAACGCGCGTTCACCGCCCGTCATCTGAACATGACCTTATTTTACAAATACTTCAACAGATACTGATGTTAGTACCAATCGTAATAAAAGCTTTTAACATGGTTAGCGTTTAGATTTAAGAACCTGCAAACCTAGTTGGCGTCTTCCATATAATTTTAATTAGTACTTACGCAAGCGGTTCCTACTATTTATTCACCTGGAATAATACCCCAGTTGCCTCTAAACTCCCAACGACAGTGACGCCGTGGTCCATTCTAAACCAAGCTATAAATTTAATCACTTACGAAGCTTTATGTGCCTATTTACTTTCTGTTCAGTTTCTTCACAATTCCACCTACTTTACTACTGCCACGAAGTCTTAAATATATTTATGAGCTTATGAAACATGCAAACAACTTCACCTTGTTTTCTTTGATACTAAAACAACAAATCTGAATATATTATTATCAAAATTTGTTTACGATATTCTATAATGGGGTAAAGTTTCCGACTTACCGCGAGAAATTATGCTCAATAATCCTCTATCAGAGTCTCATAGTGACTATGTAAGAGCTGTAATATAAATGTTGTGTTCATAAAGACGATAGTGGCGTACGTGACTTCGGCAACTTAAGTAAAGCTTACTGTGCTGGCTTACTTAATCATCGTGTTAGTCTTCGTATATCGAATTGTAAAGTATTACCCGTATGTTAGTATAGTAAATCACTTAATAAACATTTGTTATGATTAAAACTAATTCTGTAGAAACATGTTGCTAGCTATCATTAAAGGTGTGAAAATATCGTCGAGAGTATCGTCGTGATAGCTATTGTGATTAAAAGCCTGAATCATAACTTTAGTAAAGACCAGAGTTAAATAGCACTATTATTATTTTTGTATAACTATTGATAAGATAAGCTCTGTTGGTAGGATAGAGAAGATAAAGTTGGCTTGCTAGGGACGATATGACAACACCTGAGTGACAATACTGATAATATGAGTGTACAAACTGTAAACCTAAGTATGAAATATGGCAAAGAACTGGACATATTTCTTATGATAACTTTGAATATTTACATCTTAAAGGGGCTATTACTTTAGCATTTAGCTGTTCATAAGATATTAATACAATGGACTTAAATTTATTAACGGGGTCTCAAGTTATAAATCTTTAAGGGGCAAGCAAATGTAGACACCATACATCTTATTAATATGTACGTAGGAAGGATAATATAATAATTTATCAACTAGAGAGTTGACGTTTCAGTCCCTCGTGGCATGTGAACATCCATATTGACAGTCTATTTTTAAAAGTATATATATTAACTTAGTTATAAAAATAAGTTGCACATTTATTTGATGGGCTCAATTTTATATCATATAGATATCACCATCTTTATAATAAAAATATTGTCCTATCTGTTTGATATAATAACGTTGATAAAAAATATTGGATATTCTAAAAAAAGTAATTAGGAAAAGGTTTTAAATATTTTTCAGAGCATTCGACTGCTTTGTCGTATGTGTGCGAATGAATATGTATATTTGAATCGGTCACAGTGTTTCTATATAAAATATGCTCAAAGCTTATAAGTGAGCTATTAAAGAGTTCCACTATCCATTCTTCATCCTAATAATTGAGAGTAAGGAATGCGACCTAAATCATTCGAGTTAGGTCATTTGACATTTTTAACTAGAATCGAATCGTATAGTCACAAAATTAAAAAGTATGTTACTATTAATTCAAGAAGTGTGTAAGAATTGTAAATCACTTACCACTTGTAAATCAGTTATGCGTCTGCAAACAGGCGCCAATGGGGTTTTACGTTGCGTTGCATTTCTCACACTAATACACACTGCAGCGCTCACCACACTAAAATTTCGTAACTGAAGTGGTATTTTCTATAAAGGTATTTTCTGGAACCTACATTGTTTGTTGGTAATAGTTGAATTAGGACTCCTATTGAAGACAATATCGCAAACAAATATCAAACTATGTGGGGCATGCTTTGAAATATGGCCGAACACATTTTTGATTGCGAGAAGCATTATTAACATAGCTGTACAAGTTTCTGCCGGGCAGGTTGATAGAAAACGAAGTCAACAAAGAGTTAGAGTTTATAAAATGCTGGTCGTCGAGGTTTGGCTTATTTGTGAACCCTACCAAATGTCAGGCAATCGTCCGTCGTAGAGAGCAGACAGATGATAAGCACCTTGGATACTACGTCAATTTCACCAGTTGTCTTCAATGGTTCAATTATACCTCAAAGTTCAGTGGTCAAGAACCTGGGTTTACTCATTGACTCGACTCTTGACTGGCGAGCTCAAGTTACTCACGTGAGTCAAAAAGTCACTGGTAATAGAGATGTTAATAAAGATCTGGGTAACATAAGCGCTTGAAGCGAATCCTATGGATTTAAAGTGATCTCTGCAAAGACTCAAGTCATTACCGTATGGAGCACTAGGAAACTCATGTTCCTCCGATTATTTTCAATGGCTCTGTCATACCGTTTAGTAATAAAGTAAAGAATTTAGAATTACTTATCGAGTCAGAACTATCCTGTGCTCCTCAAATGCAGGAAATAAGTCGTAAGCTATTTGCTTCTGCGGGTTCTTTATAATGATTGAGAAATTTTCTACCAACTCCCACCAAAACTGCCTTTACAGCCTTAAAAAAATTGGTCAAGCAACATTATCTGTCACTGTAATACTATTATTCTATTCTTTACCATAACTAAGATATAAATTGCCATATATAGTACTCTATTATCTCCACTAAGTAACTGTATATGTGTATGAATGTGTATATGTATGTATGTATATAAGTATTTGTCTATATCTCGAATAGTACGTCATCAACTTATATGTTTTTATTATAATTTTGATAATAATTTTGATATTATCTCCATTCTAAGGTTGTCTGGCAGAGATCACTTTTAGCGATAAGACCGCCCATTGTACTCTAATTTGTAAGATAATTATTTTTAACTGTATTTTATTAATGGTGTACAATAAGGAATATTCTATCTGTCTATTGATAAGAAGTGTTAAAGATAATTTTGCTGACACAGAACAAATAAAGCGATGCAGAAATTAAGCATTCCCTAAATCACACACGCACCACAGTGCATCTGGTCTAATAGCAATACATTTTGCATTATCAAGTAAATTAAGGAATTAACCAAATGTAGAGCAAAATAAGGTGTTAAGGTATTTTTAACGTCTTATTATTTCTGTAACGTTTTAATATTCTAAACCAAACGTACCGTCAAAATGGTAAGCAATCCCACGGCCTTTCTGATAGTTGTCATAGGTGATTTTCAATACTCGCAATACAAGCAGTCACACACACTCACGAGTCATTAACAGGCGATTCTGCTCACTTCTGTATGTTAGAAGAACTCCCCCAGTTGAGTCGCTAGCTGGTCTGTAGACAATTAACGCATATCTAAACCATTCGATTAATTCTGAGAGTACTTGTCTACACTACTGATATAGGAGTACGGCCCGTTTAAATATATTACCACGGTTGGTAAAGCAAAGTTTGATTTTAATAAAACAATGAATATACAATATTATTATCGTTATAACGACAATGTAAATCTTCAAATAAAAAAACATCGGTCATAAAAATTTTACATTGAAATCACAATAATATTAATACATGAACGCAAATGTTTTGTATGGCAACTGAAAGCTCTTTACAAGTATTCGGATACAATTCAAATAAATAATTATTATCTTATTACTACTTGTATGTATGTATGTATTTATTTTTCGGGTATATCGGAAACGGCTCTAACGATTTTGATGAAATTTTGTATACAGATACAGTTTTGCATTTTAAGTTCAAATGCGAGCGAAGTTCGGTCCCCCAGGAACTCTTCATAAATACTCATATTTTAACTATACAAATTACGTGGCATTCCGAACCAATTATATGACTGTTTTTCGGATATTGCAGCTCTTTTAGTTTCAAAAGGATTCAGTTTTAATTTACATACGTATGTTTACTATTTATTTATTTCAGCCAACAATTGTTTACACAATACATTTACAATTTATCAGCTAAATAACATTTGCTTGTGTAACAATTAATTGTAGGCTAACACCGCATGTACAACAAACGGTTGAAATTAATAATTATTATTATAATATAGAAATTAGACAATTTAAGATGAAATATAAATAGAATACTATTGACATATATGTATATAAATATATATATTAATCAGTTATGTTCTCCCTTATGATGTATGCGTATAACATCTTTTTTTGATAAAGACGGGTTTGAACTTTTCAAGTTTTGGTTCGATATCTTTGCACTCGATTTTATAATGTTATTTTTATGCAAGGATCAGTTTATAGCTAACTACTGATAAGTTTCATAACATGTTACACTTATTACATATAAAAAACACAAACATCGCATAAGCGTCATTGAAATTTACGCAAATGCCTGCAAACAAGATAAAATAACTTCGTGTTGTACTAACTTTTAAACTTTCGTGTTCACATGACATATAATAATGTACCTATACGTACGAGACTAACACGATCTCGGAATAGGTATTACATACTTTTGAATTGCCTGACGTTTCGATCCATTAATTCCCGTACGTATAACTTCGGGTTGATTTAACGTTATATATGGTAAGTTATTTCTACTTTTTATTTTATATACTGTAGAAAGACTAAAATTGAGAGTATGTGCCTTAGTGAGTCCTTTTAATATTAAAAACATGAGAGACTCACTCGATATTCTAACTCCAATGTGACATTATTGAAATTCGTCGCGATTTATCGTGTCTGTCACTACTTGGACTATTTGAAGCGACAAAAAAAGTTTACTAGTAGTATATATTCATTACTAGCAGTGATCTCGTGGGAATATCGGGATAAAAAGTAGCCTATATGTTAATCCAGGTCTCCAGCTATCTACATACCAAGTTTCATCGTAATCGGTTCAGAAGTTTTGGCGTGAAAGAGTAACAAACATCCATACATACTCGTACATCCTCACAAACTTTCACGTTTATAATATTAGTAGGATAATTTCCATACCTTCAGCTACTACCTACAGCTACTTAAATTCAAACATAAATTAAATACTAAATGTATGTGTATGTGCGATATGTAATTAACCAGTGCAATAAACAATGTGGTACATGTACCTATCTATAGATCATGCGTCATGCAGTCATGCGTCATTGTTGATGTTGGCTTGTTGATGCTCTTCAATAAATAAATAATAATATGTACCGCGAATTTACCCACTGTACAGTTTAGCTTTCCTCTGTTTATATCTATTTTTTGCATATTACATTATGTTATTAGTACAACGATGTGAGCTTTTATTATTATTTTTTACTTTTCTCATTTCTCGTTATAACATAATATTAAATGATATAATATTAAAGATTCTTTTTCATTTACCAAAAAATAGTAAACTATATCAAAGAGTTACATATGGATCTTTTTGCTTTAACTTAACAAAATACTCTATCAATATCGGATGTTGAAATATTAAGTGCGTCATACTCTGCGCCTAAAATAAATGAAGCTCGTGGCACTGCGTTATCACCATTTGCGCCAACCTTCGAATGCATTTCAAACGTCATGGTAATATGTGACTACCGTAATCTGTTGCAAAAAGCTGTTTTAATATATCATTTTAAATATATAACAGTCTCACTGGAATGAAAAAGAATTGCGTAACCTTCCTTAAGAGCTTTTTCATCTGTATATTTAGAAATAGCCCTCTCTTTTTCCTCGTATTTAATGATCGGCACTACTTTCTTATCTTTTTTTCCTTACTTTCGTATAATGTCTCTTAGAAGGTATTGCATTTAACCAAGTTTTTCTATATTTTGCTAAGTAGTTGCGATAAATGAAAAAGAGAATTACTTAACGTATTTTAGAACCGAGCAACGTAACGTGAAAAAAACTGACGCCTAGTAGAGAATGCCTACGGCATTTAAACCACCAGGCTCTGTATGTGAAATAAATAAAAGACATTAAGTATACACTGCGATGTAAATAATAATAAATATAAGCATGCAATTTTAGTAGCATTTCTGTTTATTATAAGTTTGTTAGATGAGGGTGGATTTACAGGCAAAAGTTGGCAGTACCACCTGAGTAAATACATTGGCTGATTGTGATTTTGTACCTACACCTATCATAATACATAAGGAGTAAATATCAAACATAAAAAGGCCATTTTGTTAAATAATTATAAAGATAAAACTGTGTTAAATTTACCATATGAATATATTTATTGCAAGTTTCTTTCGTGCCATAGAAATAGTATTATTTTCAAGTGTAAAGTACCAAAATGTAGCGTATGGATAGTAGTTATATAAATAGCAGTTCCTTTTTGTGGGAGAGCCATGCTTCGGCACGTATGGGTCGGCTCGACTCCGCTCGTTACCACGGCCTCACAGAAAACCGGCCGTGAAGCAATGCTTGCATTGCATTTCGCCGAGTGAGTGAGGTTACCGGAGGCCCTAACCCTGCCCTCTTCCATATTCCCGTCTTTCCCCCCCTCTCCCCTCTTGCCACTCTTCCCCCCCTCCCCCTCTTCTCCTACTCCCACCTTAAAGGATGGCAACGCACTTGTGACTCTCGTATTGCAGGTGCCCATGGGCGGCGGTAGTCATTTACCATCAGGTGACCCGTCTGCTCGTTTGCCCCCTATACCATAAAAAAAAAGCACTTACATGTGTGAGGGTGATGTTAGTGTTTATATTTTATTGAGAAGACTTTTATGTTTATATTGATATAACAAAGGTAATTTTCGAAACGTATTATATTTTCATTAAAAGAAGACTGTATATTTCGTGACGTACTGGTATTCTCTAGTAGAAACATAAATTAAGTCTTAAATCGTTTTTTTTTCGGAATTTCGTTAAAATTTTGATATTAATATCTATACTTTATATATTAATTATCAAACACATTTAATCACAATTAAATGGAAACAACTTTTTTGAAGTGAACCCATTACGTGATGTGCAAATTTTCTGAAAAACGCCCAAATATAATAAGATTAATAATAACAAATAATAACTTCACACATCTCACACATGGCCGTCTGATCCTAAACTAGGCAGAGCCTTTACCATGGTAACCAGACTGCTGATATATTTCTAAATACATACATATCTTAGATAAATTACACCCAGACACAGAACAAATGATCATGCTCAGCACACAATTATTTGTCCTGTAATATAGGTTGAATATTCTCAAATATTGCAGTTTTAAAATTTTCAACAATTAAATAACTGCTCAAGTCAAGACATTGTCATTTATTAGTTATTAGTACAAACTGTAGAATATATAGACTTGCCTTGGTAAGAGTATTTCTATCTAATCAAAGCTTTTAGGACCTGGGATAGAATCAAATACAGATTTATTATGTGTATGGATCGTCATATGTGATTGTGCCACACTGCGGCATAACTCGTATTGATTGAGCGTGTGTCCTAGCAACTCAGAGAAATTGTTACAGTTAAAGCAATATTAGTAATCAATCCTTGCTTTGACTAATTATTGTGTCTGCGGGAAACTCCTGCGGTTTACAGTCTGGAGTATTCTCACTGACATGGGTTCACCGTCAGTAAACTTCAGCAAACTGTTGAAGTTGACAATACGAAGACTGGAGAGGACGAGAAAGGTTCATAACCTTGTAAAATGGACCATGGACAGAACCAATCTCTTGAGAATCTCAATCTCATCGAGTCTAAACTATAACTAGATTGTTTCTCTAAAATTTCCGTACTTGGATTTTATTATTGCATACATACGTATCTTCCACTACCTTTGCCCCAGAAGGGGTAGCCAGAGGTGCATTAAACACCCACATTTTGTAATTAATAATCCCGTTTTTTTTTTCGTTTCTGTCACTTTTTTTCTATATTTGAGTAAAATTCAGTGGTAAATTATATTAAAACTCGTTAGCGGTCACCCAGAGATTAAAATTCAACTATAAATTATGAAATTTTTGATAAAAACAAAGTTGAATAAATTATTTTATTGATAACACAGAAGGTCGTAAATAGTGACTGAACGAGAAACAAAAAATCTGTTGACAAACAGGTCAGCAAACCTATTTATATGTAAATAATTTGTTCCATTATCCAGTATCCATACTTATTTTAATAAGGGGCATAACACCAATTTCTGTTCTAAACTCTAATTGAAGGCGTCCAAATCATGTGTTGCGTTGTGACGTTTTTCTATGGTGGTGAGTAGAATTACCAAAGCTACATGGAAGGGGGAAAGGGTTGGCAAACCACAGGTCACATCACTAATGTGTGCGAGTGCTTATAGGTACCAGTTATAACTGTCAAGCAGCTTGTCAATTTGTTAACTTAGTTAGAACTAAGAGAAGAGAATATCCGTTTTTAATTAAAACTTTATTTTTTTCCTAGTGCCTCCGAACATTGTGGACGAGGGTACAAGTGGAGACCTGGTCTCACGAGAAGGACAAGATGTGAGTTTGTCCTGCAAAGCAGAAGGCAGACCACTTCCGAGGATCTTATGGAGGAGAGAAGATGGAGCCAATATACAGTTAAGAAACGAAGCAGGAGAGCTTCGAAAAGGTATGATTTCAACTATCTCTTCTACCTTTGAGCAGTACTGGGAGCTACTGTTGTCGATTATTCTATTTCAAGTGTTTTCTTCATTAACAACAACACCACCATTTTCAGAAATGTTGTGTTTTTGATCTGTTAACTCGGGCAGGGATTCTGCATTATACCCCTCAGGTTAGGTCCTTGTCAAGACATGACACTCATACGCTCCGTCCTGCGTTGGGTAGGCAAATGGGTAACACAAAAAACGACTCTATTCTCTCACGAATGGGGTTGATTGAATCTATTTACTATATGAGTTACGTTATTTGATGTAGGTACATGTAACCCGTTAGTAAAAAGTTGAAACTACTTTGAACCAGTTTTAAAGTTGAATTATAATATGACGCAAAAGTTTTGAACTTCCAATGTAACAAAAGGAACCGCTTTTGTGAACAGATAACCTGCTGGAGGATGTAAAATGATTGATTGCAGTTTTACTTGACACATCTTTCATTTTTATGTTAGTTTTGGCAGCGTTCGGGATGATTTCAACTAAAATGATTAATATGAGAGCAATGTAATAAAGTACATGTTACATTGCCCTTTGTATTTCATAGTAATTAACTCAATGTACTTTGCCGAAGTGTAATTGGTTCAGAAAGCAAATTAAGGTTCGTTGTACTGCGCCTTATTGCTGGAGGTTCATATTACTGTCTGTTGTTTATATAGGCAATTAATACATTACCTATATAAACAAAAGACGGTAATATGGTATATGGCAGACAAAGTTTTCCCGTATATTCAAAACATAAAACAAAAACCCATAATGCTCTTTTTTACATATTTTTTTTCGCACTAACAGTCATAATAGCTCATATTACACATTAGATTAAAAATGAAGTGACAGACAATAAGTGACACTAACGATGTGAAATACGTTTTCAATAATATTCTTAACACTAAGGTATCTCTATGAGGTGTGGCAAATAACATTCTTTATTTTATTTATTGAATACGAGAAGAAAAAACAAAGAGAAACAATACAATAAACTACGAAATAATATAATTTATCTAGGGTAATATATTTTACTTACAGTAAATATTGTTTTTCCATTTTGAGTAAATTTAAAAATGTCAAATATGTGGTGAGCAAAAAAGTAATGTATGTCTTATATTATGCGCTGGCTGATTCAATTATCGATTATGGTTTGGGTGCATATGGCCCTGCGTTTCCTACATACTTAAATAGAATCAACAGCTTGCAGATTAGGTTATTGAAATTACTTATAGATAAAAAAACCAAAACGAGTCTAAATCATGATTATGCAAAAATATTTAAAATCTGTAAAGTACTACCAGTCCATCTAAAAATTAAATTAAATATTTTAATTGAACAATTCAATAATCAAGACTATAAAACGGAGCGTAGACATATGTACCCAACTCGTTTAGCTAAAAAGAAAAGACTTGCTGTTCCGAGAGTGACAAACTATTTTGGTAAACGTGCAAGGAAATACATAGTACCGACTGTGGTCAACGAACTACCTACAGACTTGTTGACTCATGTCAAATCGAAAAACCAGCTCAAAAATATTAAAAATAAACATTACCTATCCTTGTGTCCATAGTATATATATATAGCCATTTGCCTGTTGCCATACTCGTTGATAATTTTAATGTTTGTAGTTTTATTGTTTGTTCTTACATTGCACATAAAAAATTTTTCATTCATTGTTAAACGAGAACTATTGCCGACAAACTGCTATGCAGTTTGCCAAACTTAAATAATGTAAAAACTTATGCAAAGTTTTAATAAAAAAAAAAAGATCCTTAAGTTCATTTAAAATGTTATTATAATTGGTAAAACAGCGTGAGAAAAAGTTATTTTTTCAATAGTTTTTGCGAGGACGATATGGTGCAAATATATAAATGGAACGCGAGTGGCGTGCTGGCAGTCGAGCTTCAACGACGCTTCAAAAAGATTTTTTATTTAAATAATTACTTCCGAGTCTTAAGTTTAAATAACTTTCATTATAATAAATTTTGAATAAAAATTTAAGGTCAAATAATTTGCGTAGATCCTCAAGGGAGAGAAGTTTATTTATAATAGAAGGGAGTCAACGAATTTATGTTATAGAGTTAGAATAATTTAAGATTTCAATGATTTTTCTGGACTTTTTCTAACCTATCTACATGTTCTTTGTAAAATAGATTCCAAACTATAAAATAAGTAAACTAACATCTAAGATGGACTTAAAGAAACTGTAATAAACAGTTACGAAGGTTATACTTTTCTTGAAAGGTTTAATGACCCTATTGAAAAAAAACAAACTCCTAAAAGCCCTTCGAGTGATGAAATCATAGTGAGGTTTAAATGTTAAATGTCTATCCATCAAGATGCCTAGATCTCTTATAATAATCGTAAGTAATAGGATATTTATTTCGTGTATTACAGATCATGTGAAATTTATTGGGATTAGGGTACAATTGGTTTTCGTTACAGTATTCAACATTTTTTTCTGGATGAGATAAAAAACCTTTTATAATCACGTAAATAAAAATGAACTATCCACACGCCGCGTCTACTTTCATAATGATAATTAAAAGTTTTTATTTTCTAAACATAAAAGTATTTTTTATTTTTATTTGTACGCCTGTTTAAATACTAAGGGGTAGACACAACTACTATTGTAGTTGTGTACACATCTATATATAATGTTGTTTCCACGTATAGCTTGCGAACCTATTATCGCTTGCCGAGCACGTTTCCAGACTTTGTAACGCTACTAAGAAATACATAGCACAAAATACATAACAATTTAAACGAAAGATAAGTCGAACTCTAGACGCACGGAGACATAATGTGAAGTTCTTTACTTATTTGTTTATTTATTTCTTCTTTCTTTTATCTCACTATTAAATACTTGTTTTCTTTCTGTCATGTAATTCTTATTTATATTTAGTAATTTATCTATACACGTGTCCTATTGTGTAGATGGTTTATTACCCGTGGTCTACCTACGTGGTTCACCTAGGTGAACCACGGTTAACATTTTGTACCCATGGTTTACCCAATAGGTAAATCACAGGTAAATGTATTAAATGTAGTGCCCATGGTTCACCTAATAGGTAAACCACGGGTAAATGTATAAAATGTAGGTGCTCTTTGCATGATCAGTTAAATGAGCATCTTAGTTAGATGGAATACTTCATAACCTGTATTGCGCAGTTGTCCTAAAAATAAAACTAAAAAACAAAGCACAAAAGAAAATGTTTTATGCCAATTGAAATTGTATGGAACTTTGACTTTTTTCTGACATTATGAACTCTCTTAAGATTATGAATGAATAGAAAGTGTGATTGCGAAAGAAAGTTATTTACAGCGAAAACAATGAAGCTAAAATTAACAGAGATATTTTAAAACAATTTTTATCAGAAGTTTAAATGAAAGTTTTAATCTATAAATTGTCAAATGATGTTGGATTTGATTAACTTGACTATCTTTCAAAATAATTGCTTTGTGTTCTTATGTGGATCTTATTTTCCATAAGATCATAATACAGAGTAGATAAGAGATTGGTTCGAACGTATTGCTAGGAGGTATTACACGAGAGGTCGATAAAAATCGATCGAAATACAGATAAAAAAATAATGTTTTCTGAAACTTGCCCGTGGGAGAGCCATGCTTCGACACGTATGGGCCGGCTCGACCGTAGTGATACCACGGCCTCACAGAAAACCGGCGTGAAGCAATGCTCGCGTTGTATTTCACCGAGTGAGTGAGGTTACGGGAGGTCCTAAACCCCCTTCCTCTACACCCACTCTCCCTTATTTCCACCTTAAGAGCCGCACTTGCGACTCTTGAGTTGCAGTTGTACATGGGCGGGGTTAATTACTAACCATGTTAAATTTATTCTCGAATAAAACAAAACTACCACAAAATAAAAGTTATTTTTTGTAGTACGGAGTATAAATATATTTTATTTCGGAAAAAATAGGGGAAAGCTTAATTTTTGCATGAACCTTTTTTTGTGGTTCTAAACAAAATCCCAAAGTCCCCATCGAAGCCTGACACAAAATACAGTCTTTCTCGAATATCTCTTTAACGGTTTCAAACGTGTAGCTTAAAAAAATGCCTACAAAAACTTTGTAGGTATTACTTATTTTCAAAAGACTGGTGGACTGGAATGTTTTTGAGATAATGCGATTCTAAAAGTTGTAGTGTTTATATTTGTCATGAAACGTACACTCCTTTCCACACCATCTTTGAGGTAGAATACAACATGCGTTTTTTTTCAAGTGGTGTCCCTATTCGTGTAGGTATCATCTGTGATAGAAAATCTTTTAATTTTTTTTTTCAAATGATTTATTTATTTATTACTGTTTAAGTTACTTTGTTTAGAACCACAAAAAGAAGGTTCGGTCTTTTTTGTTTCTTTACTTAGTGAACTAACAATATTAAGGTTTGTCCATGTATCTGGCTTGACTTTTGGATTAAATAGCAACGCGCAACGCGCTCAGTATGCGTTCTCAAGACCACAGTTTAGAAACACTAGTATTAAGTTTACTAAGTATGTCACTAAAACCATTCGGTATTCTGTGAAATATTAAAGGCTATGAACTTGATCTGATAAAGACTGTCATCATTAATTTTCACTAAACAATAATTTAATTCTATTAAATAAATTAAAGAATGGTAAATAAATTAAAATCGAGTGGCATAAACTCTGCCGTGATAATGTGCTTGTTAAATTATGATCACAGTATTTTATAGAATTTCTGTATTTTTAAGTTATTACCGTATTGAACAGGAGCCCTTGATGTTGACTGGCCTGTTGGCCTAGTGGTTAGTGACCCTGACTACTATGCCATATGTCGTGGGTTCGATTCCCACCCGAGTCTGGGTGTTCTTTGTGTCCGTTATTTGTATGTTTGTAAATATCCCCGCGACACAAAAGTAATTCCTAATGTGGGAGTTGTCTTTAAAAAAAAAAAAATAAGCAATGTTGAATGCACGGTCCAAGCGTTAAGCTTTTGAGGCAATACTCCATCAGTCTGATTTTTCAACGGTTTAAACAAACTTATAAAAACAATAGTTAGAATAGAAAACTGTTTCACCTACAACATAATTGAAATAAAACCTTTTTAGTTTATATGACTACACGTACCTATAGTATATGTAATGCTTTTCTCCAGATGAGACATTTCCAGGCAAGAAAATGTAATGTATATGTCTATATATAGATTTCATCGTCGAGTTAGAAATTTGATTAATCGTTAAGTGCAAATAATTGCATAATGGCTATGGCCGAACGAAATGATCACACAATTGGTGAAGGTCAGCGATGCAATGAATATAGAATTTCCGTAAATGGTTATTTTTAACGTATTAAATAATGTTCATCTATTCAATCTCTGTTTTTATTTCTTGAGATGATAATCCATTACATCTAACTAAAACTATATTCCGGTAAGTTAGCACAGACATTTGATAAATAAACAAAAGAAAAGATAAATTATTTTCCGTCTTTCGTTTGTCCTTAAACCCAATCGTTCCAAAATGTGGGATTAACTTATCCTACACTATGGTGTATTACACCAGTTTAAATATTCAGAACACGGAACCACTCCCTTTATATAAGGCTTAATATAAATCACAAACCAAGATGTTGATGGAGCAAAATTTACGAGCCCTGTCTTAGATTGGCCGGTAAAGGGTGGTGATTAAATGGAGATTACTACAATCAAACTATACCGCCTGTAACACCTGCATGCTGAACTGTATTGTTAAATGTAATTTGCGAGGCCGAGATGTATGACAAGGGTTAATATAGTTGCAAACCAAACTTGACAGGGATTTCCGTTGTAATACCGTCGTGGTCCAAAACAGAACAAAATAATTCTACTTTGTTAAACGTTGCGGCCTATTGTCGTCGGAAATCTTTTTAGAGGAAGTTCAACTAATTATGCTACTTCCTTCTGCACCTGCCATTCTGTCGTTTGCTACTGTGTTCATTTAATTAATTATTCTAAAGGTGAAGTTCCACTGTTGTGTGAAAATTCCGTTATGAAACATGTCTTAACATAAAAAAAATGTCATTAGCTCCTAGAATATGTTCACGTATATAATATTAATTAGTAATTACTGTGTAATTGAGCTATAATACGTACGTATTTAGTAATGTATAAGTATGTTTATCAGCAGTCTAATTACCATACTCAGGCTCTACCTAGTTGGAGATTAAAGCCGCCTAATCTTCATTCATAACTTAAGAGGTGTACCTCACACCTCTTAAGTTATTATTAATATTAATTTAAAAACCTTACCATGCTAGATTATAGAAGACAGACATAGAAGTATTTGTATTCTCCCAAAGAAATGGACCTAATTTCTCTAAATGTTGGACAATTTTTGCCGTTTCCTTGGCCAAAATACATTTAAAAGTCCATGATGAAACATCTAATTTAAAACAATAGATCCTTTGAACCTTTGACAATCTCAATATCATTTCGTTGTTACTCAGGTAAAAATAATTATTTTGATACTTACTTAATATTCTTCGAACGCACTGATTAAATTTATAATCACAATATAATAAACGTCGTTGTAAATATGGATTGAAACTTTTTAATTATACATTTTAGAACTATAATTATATAAAAATATATTAATCAAGGTGAATAATACCTTGGTGTGCCCCAAAAACTAAGCTGAAGGTGAATATGAGCAAGGGAGATCAACGAAGGTCATAGAATAAAGCTCCGAAAAGGTTAAATCATGTTCAATAGAAGGATTTATTTTTAACATCGTCAATGTCAATGCAAATAAATAAAATTGAAGTGTCTGTTTGTAATGTCAAAATAATAGTTTTTTTAAGCTCATACAGTTATTTGCACAACACTTATGCCTTAAAATCAGTTTTTTAAATTTTTGTCTGCCCATCTGCAGGCAGATGGGCAGACAAAAATTTCTGTCTGTCTGTCTATTTGTTCCGGCTAATCTCCGGAACCAGTGGACCGATTTCCACGAGACCTTCACTGGCAGATAGATGTTGTTATACGGATTAACTTAGGCTACTTTTATCTTGGAAAAATAATTAGGGTTCAAAATATATAAATATGTACATGCGAGCGAAGCCGCGCGGGAACTGCTGTCTAACATGAAAAAATAGAACATTAGAAAAGTGAAATATTATTTTATGATCGTAGCTATATTTTATTGTAATAGTAAAATATTGTATTTAAACTTATAATAAAATATATGATATTTTCATGACGTAAAACTCATGAAACTAAATATAAAACATTCAAAAGGTGAATAGAAAAACTTACATGTTGACATTTTAACGCAATGAATATGCATTATTTCATAATATCCAGTTTTAGCTGAAATTGTTATTAAAAAATATTGCTGTGAGATGTTTAAGGAAAATTCGAACAACTAAAATGACATTCGGTTTGCTTTACCCTAAACGGGCTAAAATTTCGTTTGGAAGTTAACTGTTATTCTACGTTTTAGTTGTATTTGAGGTTGTGTGCTAATAGAGTTGCAGCATTTTGGTGAATTGAGCTCTCTCATTTATATTCCGAACCCCAGCGCGTGACAATACAGATGTAAATGTAATTTATCCCTCAAAAGGTTCATTACAATTACAAGATTGTAATGGACAAATTAAATTTGCATTCGTATTGTACCCAAAATTGACGTATTTTAATTACTTTTCTTACAGTTTGCCTCGTTTATGTACAATAGATAATTTTTTTAATTGTGAAATATTTTATTTTGTATAACAATAAAATGTAGTTATATAACCAAGTCCATTCATAGTTAATCTGTTACATTTGTTAGTAAGTTCTTAATTCAAAAAGGTATATCACATTAATATTTAATACATTTTCATCTTATTTCAAGTATATTTATTATGTAGTATACATACATTTTCAGATTATTATCTGAGAATAGATTTGTGTGGGTTGATCGAGTTTATATCTTTCGTTTAGATTTTCCATCACAACGTATAACGACTTTGCCTAAAACTTTCTACCTATTACATAAAGGTTTATAGCAATCATATGCGCTTTGTTGCTGAATCCAGAATTCTAAAAACCAGAATCGCTATTTTTTTACATGTAAAATCTATGAACAGTCTGTTCTTATTATATTAATTGATGCAATGAAGTAATGTTACTACTTATTGTTCCATTTTATACACCAATATGATACGATATAGAATTCATCAAAACTTTAACACATTTTAGAATTTCATGTAACATCAACTCACATAGTCTCGTAACATGCTTCTTTGTCCGAAAATTATTTACCATGCAGCCTATTCTGGTTCACAAATTAAACTTGTTTAAAATGTTGTAAAAATAGGTACTAATAACAACAATTTTGAATCTATAATTATGAAGCCAAAATGTTTTTGAATGTAACTTTCTAAGCTAAAGGTAAAATAAGTAACCAAAATTTAAATTTGTATACCTTTGATGACGTCACGATTTACTTGGTACTTTTGATTAACGAACTCTTTGGTGCTTAACACTAGTTTACAAAGGTATGACAGGAAAACTTATATGAAAGATGTGGACTCATTAACCAGCTATTCAAGCATTCCTCTTTAAATATTGCAAACTTTGTGTTACGATATTTGTAAACAATATGTTGGTATTTTAAAGAATTAATTTAGCTTTAAAAGTTATTGGTATTTTTAGCATCTATTCCCGTTTTAACATAACAAAAAACGTTGTATCAAATCAAGTGACGTCATCCCATATATTTTAGAGCACTTATAGGTACTAGTTTTGTAGACCTACATACAGGCTTCCGGTCATAATTATTAGTCCAGCATTCCTACAACATGAAAATCAAAAAATAATGTAACAAAATATAATTTATACAATTTCTGGCAAATTTCAATTTCTCTTAAAGCTTTATTTGAAAAAAAATGTACAAAGTACAAAGGACTTCTGAACAAAATACCAACACACACAAAGTGGCTATTAAACCCGTGGCAAGTAACACAAATGATGGAGTCGTCATTTCGATTTGTGGTCACAATGGAGCTGAACTTTTGTTCCTCGCTATTACTTTAATTTTTCTTTGTCAAGCCGTGGTCGCCTTTCATTTCCTCTTGTGTGTTTTTTATTCACTCTCTATTATTCTTAGTCGTATCCGCTAAATGTATTTGTCTTCGATGCAGTGCGGGGAGTAAATTTCTGGTTTGTCTCATGTGGAAAGAATGGTGTGAGATGTTGAATTTACCTTATTATTATTAAGGTACTTTGTTATTTAGCCTTGTAGTTATATCTGTACCTATTTTACTCTGAGATACTTAGAAAATGTATATATCGGGTTTATCTAAATTACCCATGCTTAATTTGAAGTACCATTCAATTAACAAATTCATTCAATTGAGTATAGATAAAGCCATTAAAGTTAACAACAGAATTCTACTACTAAACAGTAATAGTTTTTCGAAAAGTTCTCAAGGGAAAACAATTCTTATCACTTCTCTAAGTGCAAAAAGTGATAGTCAGAGTCTATTGGCGAATTGTGGCTTAATCGTCAAGTTCCTTGAATACCAATACAATATTCTTCTTTCAGTAGGTCTGATATTGAATTCTGGCAAGAGATCTGGTATAGTGTAGTTTTAATCAGTTCGACTCTGACCCAATGGCCATACCATTGGGTCAGAGTCGGACTACCCGGAGATGTAGTCACAAGAAAAAGGTAGCGGCACGTACATTGGAAAGGGTTGAAAATGTTTAAATGGTATTTTCAGTCCCAAGACTGTAGTATACTTTCCGGAGTTAAAATATGAGCTTCCTAATGTTTTTTTGCCTTTGTTACAGTGGACATGTTCATGGGCCCAAGCTTGAACCTGTCGAAGGTAGAACGACGACAGATGGGCGCATATCTCTGTATTGCGTCAAACGATGTACCACCGTCGGTCAGCAAACGCATTCTTCTTAGTGTCACTTGTAAGTTTATATTATCTAACCTATACATCCGTAGTCAATCTAATCTAAAAATCCTAATATTCTAATTTAGACATCTCATTATGTAAACAAATAATTTTGTATCTTATATTTATTTTACAATACAAGGCAATATATTGTAATGTAAATTGAAATAATTTTTACATTAGTAATGTGTTAATTCACTTAAATAACTATTTCCTAAATTATGATTAAAGCAAATAAGAAGTATACGGGTGTGTAGATTAATAAAGTAATAAAGTCAATGTCCTTATAATGAAGCTACATTGTCTTTCAGTCTTTATTATTGCCATCTAGGAGTTGGTTTCTATTGTAACAAGTTGGATATTTGAAAGAATGAAGAATGTATTAAATGAGTGATCAAGGTTTAAACCAATTTCTACTTTAGTTCGACTTGTGTGCTTGTTGGCTTCACTACCACATTACAAACGTCCACGAGGGGTTGCCCTTAACGATCAGAGTGGCTCAAAATTGTTCCATAATGAATGTATTTGCATTGCAAAAATTCGATACGGGAAATCAGTATCTTCAAATATCATGATCGCTTTTAATACTGTACTATTGAAAACTAGTTTAACCATATCTAATACCTTTAAACGAGCAATTCTTGTAAATATGTATATATATATAATCTGAATCTAGGAAACGATTTTGATGAAATTTTGTATAAAGATACAGTTTTACATTTTAAGTTCAACTGCGTAGTTGTGTTTCCTGTAAAAATGCAATTTTTATAAAAAAAATACGATTTTACGAAAAGCTACCGAGCAAAGCTCGGTCTCCCAGGTACTTGTAATAATCCTTCTAGGATCACATATTGGAAACAAATATTTTTCCTGATTTTGTTTTGATTAATATTCGATTGCTGGCAGTCCACATTATCACAAATCGGGGACAAACAAAAGAACTAAGAATAAATCTACAAATAGTTGAGGTGAATAGATTCTCTAAAACAACATTATGCAAACAGAAATGCGGCAGGCATTGCTTAAAATATGTACTGCACTGACAATTTGCCATACCTATCATTTGATTTAACCTGTTTTTGCGGTATATACTTTTGCAAATCTTCTCGTGTGTTTTTCATCTGTGTAAATCTCATAAGGATATGAACAATTCACTTTTTATAGGTGAATCAATAAAATTTTGAAAACTATATTAATATTTAGCGTTTCTGGAAAGTGCTATGCATTATTAAACTACCATAATAATAACATTATGTGTTTATTTTAAATTATATCATGATAACCGTCACAAGGTCAAAGCGCACGACGGCGACGTTTAAAGAGCATTAGTGATAATAGTTTATCCTTTACTATTGTTTAAATAATAAATAAATAAATTATTGAAAATCCCTAGTCGGAATTGATGAATCGAGTAGACTTTTAATTGGTACAAAATCTGATAAAGTTTTAAAATTACAAACGATGGTAAAACTTTTAACTGAGCGTACGCTTCAGGCAAAATATTCGAGCAAATTACTGCAACTAGGTCATCAGTTCTTTATTTGCACTACGGCAAAGCCTTTAAGCGTATGAGTTATTGACGATAGTTCAAAAAGAGTTTGTCAATTTGGGATATTGAAAATCTTTCGAACGCAAACATTACAATATATGTTTTTATTAAAAACAAACCGAAACATATATTGTAATGTTTGCGTTCGAAGGATTTTCAATATCCCAAATTGACAATTTTTATAGTGTACTGAAAAGCCGGATCGCTCTAAAATTTGAGAGTTCCTAAATATATAAAAATAGTTTTAGCTAAATCAATGAAAAAAGAAACTTAAATTGAAGGGCTTCTTTTAGTACTCATTTGTACCTCGTACTCAGATACTGATTAGTGACAATCAGCATTTCATATACAAATGATTATGTTGTATGATTATGTGTGTAAAAGCAAAGGTCATTAACAATTAGTCATAAAATTTATGATTCTTTATTATAATAATAATTTATGATTCTTATATATACTATGATTCTTTAGTAAGTTATCTAAAGCCTTTTTATTACTGAACATCAAGATCAATCCTATTTATAGTATAATAAAATCGACACTTTCCATCATTTAAATTGGAAGACAAACGCACATTCCAATTATCAATAAAATGTATGTATCGTATTGTACATATGCTGACCTGATTTAATGGCTTATATACATTTGTTATTGTTTCTACCTGAATACCAAATTGTACAGTATAGTATCTACGTGTACAGTCGTGTCTCATAAACGCAGAATCTATTGTACTAAGTCGAAATTGACTTTTGTAGATTTGGAACGGTTTTTTTCACCTACTACTAATGTATGTTTAAGCTTTGTGAACATCATTAATGTGTTAATGTTTGTACACAGTTCCACCATCAACTTTAGTAGCAACAAAAGTAATCGGCGTTCCCACCGGCTCGCAAGCGAGGATGGAGTGCTTTGTAGAGGCGTTTCCTCAAGCTATACACTACTGGCTCAAGAGTGGGGAGGAAATGATACTCTCGGGGTAAATATTTTATATCTATATTGTAACGTGGAGGGTGACCTCGAAGTCTACACGTGGTCTCCCGCAGGTTGGAGTTGAGTAGTGAGAGAAATTACACACGTAAAACACTTTTACAATCTATATTGATGCTAGGGGTATGAAGTACAGATATCAAAAGTTACTTTACAGCAATTAATACTTGAGGAACCTATCATCTTCGATATTAATAATTCGGTCAAGGGGTACGGTAGACTCGATTGAAACCTGAATAATAAAACATTAAAAAAAAATTGTGTAGACAACATATATCCGCAAAATTCGGATTGTCGAGTATTTTGTTAAATTCTAATGTTACAAATGGCAGTCACTATATTGGGCCACTCGTATGCCATCTTGATTTCGTTAAGGCTGATTCACACGTATCAGTGAAGTTACAGTTCCGTCCGGTCCGGCACAGTACCCGACCGAAGCCGGGTTGTCATCTAGGGAAGTTAAAAAATATATAGAAACGGCTACACAAAGTTATCATGGTACAAAATTCTTTATAACGACAGTTCAAGTTATACTGGTCAATGAAATAAAACAAAACATTTCACATTCAATTCAAACGGTCGAAATTCGATCACCAGGCAGTTTTTAGTAAATATAATTATGTACATATGTACATCTTACCTGCAACTACGACTATTTTTAAGATAAGACTATTTATAAATGAAACTTATATTTTACCGTTTAATTATGATCACATTTCAAATTGCTTTCACCGGTGTAATCAAATCATGTAATCACATCTTATTCGACTTTGCTGCTTTCAACTCAAAGTATGGTTTAAGTTCCTTCCTGAGTTGATACAAAATGGCTAAGATGTTCGGAGATTTGAAACTCTTAATGCTAGTAGAATGCACAATCTACTAAAATGTATAATCGTTATATATTGTTGAATGAATGCCCTGGGCATTCGTGAAATTCATGAATTTCTTAGAAGACAAAACCTCTGTGATAATTATAAGTAAACGACGGGCCTGTTGATATAGTGGTTAGTGATCCTGACTGCTGAATCAGGACAAATAATTGTGTGATGAGCACGATCATTTATTTTGTTTTGTCTGTAGTTAGTAATGTTTAAGTAAGTTTATCAGGAGTCTGGTTACCTTGGTAGAGGCTCTACCTATTTTGGGAACAGGCTTCTGTGTATTCTGTCTTAAATTGCCCTCATTACTCTTTGTCTGGCCATTATTCACATACAATCAAAGTATATATATAGTATGTAATTTCATTAATGGGTTAGATCAACACGTGACCCGTATACTCGGAAATTATACCAAGCTCATTCTATTTTTACTCGCTTTCTATTAGCTTGATCTGTATCTATATAGATATCTATCTAACGGAATCTTTCAACGTAGTTTTCACCAACTTCAAGACGTTCGATTAACTTGAAAATTTGCATGTAAGACCAAAAAATAAGAAAATAAATTATAATTTATTTATAAACTATAGTTTAAAAAACTAAAACAACGAGCTTTAATAGCAACACGAACTAAATAGTATATATATATATATTTTTGTAAAGAAAGCTAATTATTAGTGGGGTTTCCTATTAAAGCGTGGTTTTTTTGCCATATATATTTTTGCACTATAGCTTATTATACTCAACTCACGCAATTTAAAATTTCCAGACAAATGATAAATGTGCCTTTTTAAAATTAATAATAAAATTTATGTAACCATTATCGCTTGTACTACATGTAATGTTTATTTACACAAAATATTTTGTGGTAGAAGATAAAATACACATGTGTTTACATATAATTTATTAAAAGCAAACTCCTTTCTTAGGTTCCATTAGATATGTTTATACTAAATCTGCAAAAACACTGGTATGTGTAACCCAAATTATCAATATTAGCATCGCATACGCTATGTATCGGTGACGGAAAATGTTTGTTCGAATTATAAAAAATATTATAACCGTGGTCTCGTCTCTTATGTAAAATATACACATTTTTTCCTGATTTTGTTTCTATTTCTATAAATAATCATTGTGTTCTTTAGAACAATTACGATTTGGCGACGATACCACACGATACTGTATTGTATTGCCTGGTTGCGAGTTTCAAAATATCCTTTTTTTCTTGGAAACAGGGTGTTGCTAAGGATAAAAAATGTAAGATTGCGAGAAAAAAATAAGAACAACAAAGAAAAAACTACAATATTTTCGACTTAAGGTGGACATGCTTTTTGCATGACTGATAACAAATAATATTAATGCCATTATGCAGACAATTTGTTAAGATTGGTAGCAATTCCATTAAACAAGTTATTATATTTTCTACCATAATTACCAAGTGTTATGTCATATTATAGTGGTTATACTTGTGTATAGTCTGATTTTTATTAGATAGACTAAAAATACATTTGGTGGGTTGCCGCGTTATCATAATGTAAAAATAGTGTTGTATCCCGAATGATCAAGTTTAGCTAGTTTGTTAGTTTGAATTTGCATTGATCAGTAGCATGAGTAGCATGAGTTTATAATTGTAAGGACTATTTCAGAATATAAACTTAAGTCATGCGTACGTATTTGAATATCTTATATCCAAATAAAACTGCATTGTCATTTAAATTAGTAAGTTATGATCAGGTACAACAAATTTAAACTACCCTTGCAAAGAGTAGATAACATGCTAAATTATCCACTTTCGAATTTCCCTATTTTATTTCATTTTATTTGACTAGCGAACAGAATTTGCGTCTGTTAACCATAATCATGAATCAAAAAAATAAATGGCAAAAATAAATAAAACCAAAATTTTTTAATCACTATTTATTTCCGAGTCACTTTCAGACTCTGTGTATGTAACATTTATTATAAATCGTTCTTTCACCTCCTCAGTAAGGTGGTCGGTGGTTCTCTTCTTTTTATAACATAATCAATGTAACTCGACCGTCGTTTATTATGTTTTGCAAAATACCCCTATATCTGTGCCCATACTAATGCTACAGGAATGCTATTTAATTCACAGTGGTAAGGGGCAATCTTAAGATAGTGAAACCGAACTCAGCAGCAAGCTCATCAACAAATACCATATTATTAAAATCGTTTTTTAATAATACTTAAAAAGTGGTTCACATTGTAACTAATATTTTTGTTAGCCCCTCCAGCTAAGCTAAACGCTTGTGTTAGGAGTGTAGGCACATTTAATAATAGGCATAAAAGGAAGTCATAACTTTTTAAGGAATATTTTACAAATAATTTTAATTATCGAAAAACCATTTCCTATTAATAGTGCAAATCGATAAATAGTCAATAAATCGACTAAGTTGAGCCATATTACAAAGCTATGCTTGCACGCTTGCAGCATAAAAAAAATGTCGATCGGAGCTGTCACTTTATCTAATAAAAAATCAGACTATAGTGTTGTACTACAACAGTTTTTTTACCATTTCACTACTACGACACTACACCACTTACTACTTCGACTATTTAAACAATCACCCATTAACGTTAAATATTTTATTATAAAACTAATGGAAATATTTTATCATATCCGTTCCAAAATCTTCTAGAAAAACAATTTGACAACGATAACTGACTCAATGTTCATTTAAATTATCATTATAGCTATGGATTCGATGCTACATTTTATAGAAAATAATCGTTCCTTTATTAAGTAAACAAGATGCTGCCATAATGATCGGACTCTGTAATTAGCACAATATATTCTACCAATATTCTTTTCATCTACGGTCAATATTTAACTACTTTTTTCAGCTACATAATCTCCTAAATTGAGTCATTTTCTGTCTAAGGCTGTTTAGATCCATAAAAGTGTCGTTAAAACTTGACGCGAGCCAACGACCAACAACTTATGGCCTCTACTTTCCTCCTATCCATTTATCTGTTTTTCTTCCAAAACGCAGTTAAAGAAACCCGATTTCAACATTTTATAGGCCATTATAACATTTCAACATGTTCTAGTAAATCGAACTAAGACTGTGTGTGCATTTGAAGTCTATTGAACTAAGTAAGGAATTTTAAATGCTGAAAACTAAGTTTCTTCCTATTTTTAACCTCCGACGCAAAATGGTATCTGTGTGACGCAAAAATCTGTGTGTCTGTCTGATTTTGGTTTAGTTATTTTTTTTATTTAATCGAGAGTGTTCTTAGTTATAATTTACTAGCGACCCGCCCCGGCTTCGCACGAGTGCAATGATGATACTAAATATACTACAGAATGTCTTTATATACAACTTTCACAGCTTTTTTGTCATTAGACAATACAAACATGTTTTCTTCAGAGGTTGAAAGAGCGACATATAATTGGCCATGTGAAAAACACTCAACGCTCAAATCTAAGCCTGCAACATTGAAAGTTTGACCCTGCGATTTATTAATGGTCATTGCAAAAGATATCTTTACCGGAAATCGCCCGGCCCTCTGGCCGGTACCGCCGCAACCGCTATGTCCCTGCATTTTAAATCTGTAATATCTTTGAAAATATTCATTAAAATTACATGCTGGAAAGGGCCATTTTGATCTATATTAAATGCACAATGTATTTAAGGTACTTAATTAAATAAGGATTAACGCTATATTGCTTAAAGTCGCTTTGGAAATAAGCCATTATTTCTCGTAAAAAGTAAACGGTAAAAAATGGTTATTGTGGGTTATCCCTAAGAGATAGACATATACATCGCGGACTTTTTTGTAGACCTTTTTAAGGTGTACAATATTGTGGTACATTATTTTGATCTATCTCGTAGGGTTCAGCCAGCGTTTACAATATAAACGCAAAAAAAAAATGTGTTTATTTACGACATCACATTAGAAAACTCTAAAGTTATCTGTGTTTCTCTACTACATAGGCTGCACTAAAAGTATCGGGAATGGAATATTTCCACTATTCCTATCATATTAAAATCTTTTTAATTAAAACTCTTTGGTTTTAAAAATCGAATACCATTTATTTATTTAAAAAAAGATTCTCGGTCTTCTCAAACTTGTTTAGTCGTTGAGAAAATGGAATTGACTCGAGAAAATTCAAGGGCGATGATTTATTATGACTTTCGAAGCGGTTTAACACAAAACAGTGTGTTGACCGGATGCTTTCTGCATTTGGTGATAAAGCCCCATCCAAAACCACAATTTATCGCTGGTTTGCTGAATTTCAACGTGGACGTGTCAAGCTCAGTGATGATCCCCGTCAAGGTCGTCCAAAAACTGCAGTCACCCAAGAAAACGTTGATGCTGTGCGTAAGCTGATTGAGGAAGATCGACATGTGACAATTCGAAATTTAGACATTGGCATGAGTCAAATACAAATAACCTTGCAGGAACAATTAGGTGTAAAAAAGTTGTTTTCCCGATGGATACCGCATTTGCTCTGTGAAGAGCAAAAAGCGGCTCGCGTTACTTGGTGCGTCAGAACTCTCTAAAGATTCCACGCAGGATCCTCCAATGCTGTATACAACATTGTATCAGGTGACGAATCCTGGATATACGCGTACGAACCCATAACAAAAAACCAGTCACGAGTTTAAGTGTTCGAAAATGAGTTAAAGCCAACTAAAATTGTTCGTTCACGGAGTGTTGCAAAAAAAATTGTGGCCACGTTTGTCTCCAAAACCGGCCATGTTGCGACTATTCCTCTTGAGGGACAAAGAACGGTTAATGCAGAATGGTATGCTAGCATTTGTTTGCCACAGGTCGTTTCCGAACTCCGTAAAGAGAACTGCAACCGCCGCATCATCCTCCATCACGACAATGCGAGTTCTCACACCGCGCACAGAACAAAAGAGTTTTTAGAGCAAGAAAACATAGAATTATTAGACCATCCGCCGTACAGTCCCGACCTAAGCCCTAATGATTTCTATACTTTCCCTAAAATAAAGAATAAATTGCGTGGTCAGAGATTTTCATCGCCTGAAGAAGCTGTGGACGCCTACAGAACGGCCATTTTGGAGACCCCAACTTCCGAATGGAGTGGTTGCTTCAATGATTGGTTCCATCGTATGGAAAATGTGTCAAATTTCGCGGAGAATACTTTGAAAAGCAATAAATACATTTTTAAATGGTAATGTTGTGTCACTTCCTTGATTCCCGAAATTTTCAGTGTAGCCCTCGTATATTATGCATGTATTATACATATAAACCTTCCTCTTGAATCACTCTATCTATTAAAAAAACTGAATCAAATTCCGTTGCGTAGTTTTAAATCTTAATCTAAGCATACATATGGAGAGACGGACAGCAGGAAGCGACTTTGTTTTATACTATGTAGTGAAGTAAAACTGTTCAGCCGTTCGAAGATCATCAGTTCTTTTCTAATCGTTGAAGGGATTTTTGAGTTAGGGGTATTTTAAATTAATTTTAATTTATTTGAATACAACTAAATACACATCCCGCTCACACACACACACACACACACACATTAGTATCACCATAAGGTGATACTAATGTGTTGCTTACTTGCATTTTCCCATCTCTGAAGTTCTCAAAAATAGCACTGTTTCCGTAAGGTGAAACTACTTTCCAGTTAGGAGGCTCCAATTATAACTGAAGTCGGTAGTACTATTTACTAATTTCCGCTAAATTCGTATTTTGTTCTCATATTATCAATACCAGCGTCTTAAAAGATCAATATTATATTCTGAATTTCCGAACGCTTATATTCTGAATTTCCGAACGCGAATCTAGTGATGCCATGTTCACACGACTTGTGAATATGTTCAAATGATTTTATAGAGGTGAATGTTTTAATAATTTAACCACCCATGTAAAATATGCTATATTTGTCTAACTTCCATAAAACCAGATTCCAGAGATTAACGTTATCGTCTAATTTTAGCAGCACGTTTACTTTCTAATTAAAAGCTTGATATAAAAATACTTAATTTACTATGCATTGAATATCGTACCTACAATTTAACTTAAGTGTGTTGCAAAAGTGAAAGTAAAATGTTTGAAACTAACCACTACCAGTGATGGCATTACCGTCTTTCTGTAAAAAGCCAGACCCTTAAAATATTTCACTGCTTGACATTGTGTCCTAATAAGTAAGATAGAAGAAGAATGATAAAGATAACTACGCTAAATAAAATAGTCTTACGTATTAAAACAATAAGCCGTAACTATAAGTATTTAATAGTTCAAATAATTGTGACTTGGATCAGTACAGTGCCAGCTTTTTTCATAAGAACAAATGAAGGCCGATCTATTTTCTTGCTGTACCTTAAATTATCATGAATTTTGAATGCATGCATTAGCAGTGTGGAACGTGAAGCTATGATAGTACCTCTACACTTTAATTCAACACACAATTCAATTCAGACCATGTAAAATAATAGGGGATCTATCCAAATCCTAATTTGGCATTATCATTTGACAACACACTTCATTCAAGCAACACACTTCGTTACAATTCAAAAATGAAATGTAGAGTGTTGGTAAATGTAATTAAAATCCAAGTTTGAAAGTCTTAGTAGTTTTGTTTGTATAAAACTGAAGTGAACAATGTCAGAGAACGAAAATAATATGTTCACGAAAGAATAGGGCAAATGTACACAATACTGTCTCAATGTAACTATGGAAATCGAACACTATTTTTCTCTTTTGAAAGAAAGTAACGTAAGCCTTACCAAAAACAACAGGGGTCGACGACGTAAGTGTATTGGTTTATGGTATGGCACGTATATTGGTGTATGTAATAAAACCGAAATAGTAATTAAAATAATGAGTTAATTATGTTCCATCATAATCAGAGAGTCATTCGAAGTTTACGAGGCATTAAATTGTAAAAGCTACCGCTGCAAATATGATCAGACCATTAACGTTATTACTTCTCAAGTGTTTTCTTATTGTTGCTTGTTTTGGTACTTTTTATCGACGAATACTTTTTAGTACTTTATCATCGTCTATTTATCGTAATAACAGATGCAGACTAGGTACTACTGTCTAGAAAAAAAAATGTAAATACTGTGTACCAAAACGCACAACTTTTTTAATTAATCGGAGGAACGCACGATTCTGCATTAACTTACTTGCTGAATGGGTTATAAGATTAGTGTACATAGTAGATCTTATAATAAAATTTTATTACAAGGATTTACATGGTTAACAACGTGAGCATGACTAACCTTTTTACGGTGTGAAACAAGTCATCAATATAACGACGAAGTGGTTATCACAGTACAAACCAACTAAACGATACAGCTACATCTAAACTGCTGCCAAGATAAGTGGTTTGGCTGCAAATTCAAAGTGTTCAGACCTCCAAGCAGGTTTGTTCACTATTTCTGATGATATTACAATCCGTCCATTAAGAGTAAAAGCACTTTTTTTGACAGTGATTTTATTTCTTACTCTACTCTCTTCTGTTACTATCTCAAGACTCATCGTTCGTGTCTATTAGCGGTTAAGGTTATGTCAACTGCTTCTAAATGAATCTAGGATCGAATTTTTTTACTGATATTTTTTTCATACAGTACAACAGTTCGCGTCCGTCGCCAGTCAGGATTATGGTTTCATCCGACGCGTTGTTTTTATCTTGAAAATGATCAAACATTACGACCCCATTTTGCACGACGCATTTCCATTTACGCTATAAATAATGCCATTTTACCTTCCATTCAAATAAAGGGGTTTCGTGGAAACATTATTTTGCCGAAAATTGCTGGATGCGGTACTTTTTATTAATAACTACCAATGGTATAGATTATCCTCACCAACATTACACTTTGATCAAAGTTTCAGTTTTTATTTATTGTTAATATGCTGCATAAGAGAATTTTTCATGAAAAAATCAAGCATGATTTTATATATTGACTATCACTGTCGATGCATTTTTTACAATTTCAATAGTCTCAAAAGTACTTGTCAGACTATGTTTACTACTCTGAAGGAATCTAGAGAAAGTGAATCTATTTGCCATCTCTCTGTTTCTCAATAGTCTCAATATCTGACTAACGCTGTAAGTAGATTTTTCTAAATGTAAAAAAGTAATATATAGATAGAATTGATAAGATTAGAATGACTCACTGTTCCAGTTATAGATAAGTATATAGAATAGACTAAAAATATACACTTGACAAAAATCTGAGTGCTACAGACGGTCTGTATCTCTTCTACCCTAACTCGATAAAGACTGTATGTATTCATTTGTTTAAATATTTAAATCATTTTAATTGAATTGTTAATTCAATTCTTGTCTTTGAACTTTAGTAAGTGCACAAATGTGGTGTAAGTGAATATTTTTTTACGTATCTGAATTTGTTAATAAATTACGGCTAAACTAAAATCTTCCACAAAAGGATTTATAAATATTATAAAGGAGACAGAAAAAATGTTCAACTCAAAATCACACGAAATAATAACATAAGAGTTGAAAAATTTACATCCAATCGATTGAATATAGACAAATTATTAGACAATGGTGCCAATTCTGTCGCAGATTTCACTAATTGAATGACTAAAATTCTAAAGAGATCTAGACGAGATTATGATTAATTTTAGTTCCAAGTTTCTCGTTTAGACGATTTTATGTATTTAATAATCATCAAATTCAAGAATTTTATGAGCTTTGTGACTGATTGTGTTACTCAATCTAAATAGATTGAGTAACACAGTCAGTTGTAGTTGCTTTACCAAATTTCGAATTAGTTTCGAGAATCTGCACTAATATCACGATTAGACCATATTCACCAAAACTACAAAGCTTGTAAATTCTCTTCGGGACCATTACCAACCGGTTTCGACAAATATTCCCTTCAAACCATTTTTAACTGGTTTTTAATTAATTAATTTCATTAAGACATTTCACTTTTTTATTGTCATTAATTATTTGAACTTTCATGATATGATAATGATACACCACATGTTTTGATAGTCAACTAGAACCTCGCAAAACAATACATATGTTGCAATTTTATTAGTAGTATTTAAAAAAGATAAGAAAATATCGTACAACCTCTTGGAGGACTCTAAGGTGGTTGGACTCTAACCGACTAAAACAACACATTTTTCTGTCACGTTACGTCAACCGTGCTCATGAGGTCGGAACACTCTTAAACCAGTTTACCTGTTATAAATCTGTTTGGCTCAAAAATCCACAACTGATTCGAATCCGATCCGATCCAAACGCTTGAGCATCCAATGCGGTCCGGCTTACTTTTCGTGGTGCTGCAAAAGTTTTATACTTATCATAATTTATTATGTTACGTTATTACATATATTATATAACAGATTTCGGTTTTACCTAGAGAAAATTGTACCTTTTTATCTTGTTAAACACCTGTTTAATTACTAAAGTTACAAGAATACCAAACTCATAATTACTTTTATCACAAACCAATTCTCCACACATGTAAGGATAATAATGCTTATATATATTTACGCGAAAATGATTGAACGGCCACAGCCACATTCATTAAGATAAATGATTCATTTTTCTTACTCATTTTCCTTTGTTCTAGGGGCAAGCACGAAATATCCGAAGAAAGAATTTCTTTGTATCAGCTGCGAACTATTTTAGTGATATCACAATTTGAGTCTGATGATGTTGGAACATATACTTGCGTGGCTACTAACACGATGGGCAAGGCTGAAGGCACTTTACGATTATATGGTAAGCTGTAAATAAAGAAGTATTTTACAGTCAGTGTAGTCGTTGGTCGAAAAAATGGAATAGCAATGTGAAAAAGTTAAATATCTGTTTAAATGCCGAATAAATTAAATAAATATAACAATTAATTCAATGGCTTAAGAGTAAATAATTTTTGTTATTTCTAAATTACTATGTCACTTAAACGCCTTTATTTTGTATAGAAATAAAAATAACAACAACGACAACTACAACAACAACGACCACAACCACAACAACAACCACAACGACAACAACAACAACTCCTGCGCCCAGCACAACGGAGCCACCGCCACGTGAGTTCCTATAATAAACACTTTAGATTAAGCAAGAAGTATTCTAAGTTATAACATGTAACACGTCATTAAAACTTTAAAACACAAAGTCGAAACAAATATACTACATTACACTTGACTTTCAAAATCGCAGTGTAGACCTTCAATATGCCTTTTAGTACGAATAGAGAAGACTTCTTAAAACAACTCCTCTAAACGGGCGTCCCCGCGGTCTCCACATGATTAAAATGCACTTCTTGAACATCCGAGGAATGCACTCAAATCTGAATGATGTCCATCACCACCTCGAAACTGAGAGACCGCACTTACTTTTTTAACGGAGACGCGGATCTGTAATCCATCTGACCTGACATACCTTCTTTATCCAGAATATATCCTGGAGACTTAATTTCACCCCGATGCGAGTATGTGCGTTTATATCAGGGATGAGATCTGCTGTCGGTGTCTCCATGACTTGGCGGTTCCAGACTTTTCTGTTTTGTGTGTATATGTAGATACTGGTCATAATCAAACAGTTTACGTCAGTATATACCGTTCGCACAGCGGATACCAAGAGACAACAAGGCTGATGAACTATCTAAGCGATTCTACAGACATGGTCCAACAACGCTGTCCATTTGCGTAATTGGCGTTCCTGGGGGACTTTAATGCTCATAATGGGGAGTGGCTGTGCCCGTACTAGGATATTGAGAAGTTTATAAGTTTGCAATAAACCAATATGGTTTTCGCAGAGGAAGCTCGACTGGTGATCTCTTGATATACGCCACCCACCTATGGAGCGAAGCAAAATGTATCTTTAGACATCTCTAAGGCTTTTGACCGGATCTGGTACGAGGTTCTTTTACGTAAGCTTCCATCATACGACATACTAAGCGATCACAGCGTCTGAATATGATATGATATGATTTCCTAAGTGACCGGTTGATTCAAGTCTTCTTAGATAGCTACTCTTCCGACCTACTGGTAATTAATGCCGAGATACCTCAGGTATCTGTTCTCTCTGCAACCTTGTTCCTACTCCATATTAATGACCTCTTAGCATCTGTCATTATTGGTTACACTGATGAAAGCACCGTTGTAGAGAAATATATGTCCAATACGCGGGCAAGTTCATAAGAAATCCAGTCTTTCAGAGAGTCCATAATTGATCGGGTTTGACATAGCAACGGGTGTCTGATTGGAGTGAAGCCAACCTTGTAAATTTTAACACTTCCAAAATACAGGCGTGTCACTTCTCTACGAAAAAGAGTATCTTTGAACTTACACCCACATTCCAGGGTGTGCCCTTGCCGATTACTGACCATCTAGGGTTCCTCGGCATCACGGTCACGTCCAAACTCAACTTCGGTCAATAAATCGAGTCGAGTCCGGCGGTACTTCAGCTCTGAACAGCTGCTCAATCTTTATACAGCAGTTCGATCTTGCATGGAGTACTGCAATTACCTTTGGGATGGTTCTAAGTACCAACTAGAAGCTAGAGAGAAGGCCGAAGAACCCGTAAGCTAATAAATGACGATGTGCTCGCGAATAGAGAACTGCATACTCTGGGTCATCATCGTAAAGTCACCTGCTTATTGGTTTTTTATAGGCTTCACTATAGTGAGTATGCAAAAGCTCTCTTTGAACTAATTTTTTCGGACTAATAGACACAGACAGAGGTTTCATCCTTTCGTTGTAAAACACCGAAACGGCGAACTAAAAGCTTAGACAACTATTATTTGGTTCGAATGGCCAAGGTCTGGAATGAGCTGCCTGCCTGTATTTTTCCAAACAATTATAATCCTGGAACCTTCGAGTATAGGTTTCTCTTGAATAGGCGTACCATATTTGTCTTCAACGTCACTTTCCAACAGGTGAGTTTATTTATTTTATTGCATTGAAAAAAAATTGCAATGCGAATTCGTTTAGTTTGTGATAAAAAATTCAGGATTTGATCATAATAATATATTATTATGTAGGTATAAAAATATTTATAGTATTTAGTTATTTATAGTATTACATGTTCAAAGAGATTTCAAAAACCTGCACAATGTTGAATGTTTTCATGGCTTATATTTTTAAAATCAAAAACATGTGTTCCAACAAATTTTTCACCTTTGGACTGTGGATTACCCGGGTATAAATCCATAATGTTGATTGATGTTAGCTTGGTTCTTGTTGGTTATTTGGAAATAAAATTGATTTAAATAAACAAACTTTCAATACATATACTGTACTGTTTTATA